>JAODUD010000080.1:206579-233332 GCA_026784285.1 Stomatorhinus walkeri
GGGGGGCGGAGGGTGCCCCCGCAGCTAGCAGTTAATTTAATTAGTCCAGCTGGGCTTTCGTTTCAGCCTGCCTGTGTTAGAGGCATTGTTGGCATGTTCCAGCGCTAACACAATTACTGATTGCTTTTAGATAGGCAGAAATATGATTAGGGTTTTTGGGCGACTGTATCTTAAGCCTTATTAGTTTCATTTGAAATCTGCAGATAAATAGGGAAACTTTTATTTGCTGTGTAATGAGATTATGCTTATTAGGACGGGGGGGGCATGCAACCCTTGCACGGGGATTACAGGGCCACTGGCGGATAAGGAGGCCGACTGCGTACGGGCTGCTGTTCAAAGGCAACTTCCCCCCGAAATCCCACACATTTAGTGTCGAGTGGATGCTCGTGCCTGAGGCAGAGTAGCAGCGAGCAGCACCTCAGGGAAATGTGGGGATGGTTTCTCAACAAGCCAGCCATCTTGTTTTTGTTTGTTTTGTAATGTTCATCATTCCCAGGAGCCACAAACGATTTTTTTTTGCTTAAAGCCGACAGACAACGTCTGCCGAAGAACCGCTTTCTTCTAGTCAAGGTCCTAAACTCCGTATAGCGCACCTGCTTAACGAGGCCAAGTCACTAAGTGGTTAATGAAGGATAGCCCCTCTCTCTGGCCAGCACGTAGCAACCATTGTGTTCCGGCGAGTGCAAAGAGCCTCTTTCACAGCTTCTGACCCCGGGCAACTAAATGACTACATTAAAACATGCTTTCACACTAGACCCTCATCTGCTACCCATTAGAGTTAGGACCTGTTACTCGGGTAATGAATGACACGGTCCCTAATTATAAATGTACTCAGAAATGCTGACATTATTAAAGGCAGAGAGCTTGCAAGCCCATTAACAGGGCTGCTCTAAGTGATATGCTTGTGAACTGTTTGAACCATTACATTCATTACATATCAATCAAAATAGGTGTTGCGATTAATTGATGAATGGAACAATGGTTAAAATCTAACGATAATTGCAAAGCTCTCAGAGAAAAAAATACTTTTATACTGACATGAGCATATTTATAAATACATTAGTAAAACAGAAATGAATGTGTTGTGGGTGATTCTGGAGCTGCGTACTGTACAAAAGCGGATTAAAACAGCATATGTACATATGCACATGTATATATGATCAGATAGCAACTTCTCTGTGTTTCATTACTTCTCATTTTGGGGGACATTCAGCACAAGTTTACCGTGTCTTGTATAGTCGTCACAAGGGTGCTTGCGTGTTTGTTCAGGTTGATTTTGAGCAGGTGGTACGGTACCGCAGTGGTTTGCCCTGTCGACTCGTACCTCTAGGACCAGGGTTTGAGTCTCTGAAATGTCCCCATGAGTCCTTCCCATGTCACCATGTTGAATTTCTTTAGGTACTCCAGGTCCTCTCCCTCACAGTCAGCAAAACATGCTGAAGTTAATTGGGTAGGAGTCTGATTCTTTAGTCGTCGCGCGACCCGCCTTGGCGACGATCAAGGTGTTTTCAGTGCCGCTCGCTAAGAGGCGTCTCCTTCGCCAGACATCTGACTCCTGTTGACAAACATATTCTGGTGAGAAATAGCAGTGCAGCGCTCCCTAAACACGCAGCCCTGTGAGTAATTACTCACCGCCAAGAATCAGAATAATTCCAGTGGATACAACTGGGAAGCATCACAAAGAGTTTGTACAATGGGAAAGAGCAGCTCAGATATTAAATTGCAGTAAATTACATAGCCTTCATGTTAAGGTTAATAGATAGCAAGGCTTTTGCACACCCTAATGCCTAATCACTTGGGTGAAAGAGGCAGTTTGGTGGGAATAAATATTTTTGTGTTGTGCCATGTTGGGCAATGTTACCACAGCTCTTACCAGCAGGCCTGCTGAGGACAGGTTAGAGCGGGGGAGTCGGCCATCTGTTTTTCCCCTGGAAACCTTGGCAGTGGCTGTGAGCATTATGTGCTGCTCAGAGTGGCGCGGGACCCGGAACGTGGCCAGAGGCGGTTGCTGGTATTCACGTAGAATTAAGCGCTACGCTGCAGTCCCGTTAAGGGCTGGGAAATGACCGTGTAAGAGTGCGCTGATGGTCCTTGTGCAGCACCCTACACACTCTCAACCTCAATCTGTTTAGCAGTACTGGGCTCTGCATGTTGTGTTTGGTAACAGAAATATTACTTCTTTTCACTTAGTTCATTTCTGCTCATCTTATGATTCGGAACATGCCAGACAGTGCGCATCATCGATAACTTCTGGCTGTAAGAAAGGTCAAAAGATTGAGCGGGAAATTCTCTGTGTGCCTGGTGCACAGCAGACCTAAGAGCTTTCAAGGGCATTTGGTTGCCAAAGGATTTAAGCATATAACTCAATACTTGGCATCCAGGGTATTGAACCAGTGGAATCTTGTTCTTCGTGTCTGCCAGCATATTTTCAGAGCCGACATCTGAAAATATTCATCGGTGTGTGTGTGCTAGATGGTGTCGAGTTGAGAGTTTCTGTCACACTCCCTATGCGCAGCAAAGCCAGAGGCTGCATGTCTGATTTCCTTGATGGTGCTGGGATTTTGGCAGCGTGTGAACGAGACTGGGAAGCTTTGGCGATTTTCCGCCTGATTTGGTGGAGGGAGTCGTAGTGTAAAGCGAACGCGTGCACAACGGCCATAAGTCGTACATTTAAAACAAATCAATATTTAATGCTAAAATTAATAACCAACAGATGGTTAACGTAAATACATGTCTCATGTCCCAGCTCGCCCCACCGTGTGGCCGAGCGCGTGTCCCAAACCACACCCGAAGTCACACGCGCTCCATGAACACGCTCCAGCGCCGTTTACAAAGCGACGCGCTGAAAGCAGAGGGACCGCAAGTGTTTGGCAGAGCCGATCGCAGCAGAGCGGCTCCCAAATGTGCCTGGAGCTGTAAGTGAACATTAAATAAAAGTCGGATTGTGTCCACGGCCTCGTGTCTGCTAATAGAGGCGGGCTCTGGGTTCGACTTAAGGTTTTCTTGAACCCGCTGGTTAAATCTCCGGTAGAGGTGGTACTCTCTCCAATGAAGATTTATGTGTCTGAATTCAGGTCTGAATCAAATTCAGAACTCCTCCTGGCCCCGGTTTTTCATGCCCCCCCCCCCCCCACACACACACACACACCATGTTTTAGGATTGTTTCCTTTTCCTCTGCCTTG
The DNA here is from genome assembly GCA_026784285.1 of Stomatorhinus walkeri. Lineage (NCBI taxonomy): Eukaryota > Metazoa > Chordata > Actinopteri > Osteoglossiformes > Mormyridae > Stomatorhinus > Stomatorhinus walkeri. The sequence goes on from JAODUD010000080.1 coordinate 209,763, forward strand.
CTACAAAGTCCTTTAGCCCCGGGGGTGGGGCAGCATGCGTGGTCCCCCCCCTCGTCCCTCAAGGTGGCTCGATTGCCCTGCTGATCACCCTGAACAGTCCATCGGTGTTCTGATCCGGTTAGTGACTGGCTTTAGTGTGACCCAGGCTGAGCTGCCTTCATCTGAAGAGGTGCCAAGCACAGTCATTAGCACGCTCGTGGTTCCCTAATACCTCTGGAGAGTCCACTCTGGCCTAATATTAGTATACAATACATTGTAATATATGTAGTGGAATCTAGAGGATCGAAACAGTGCAGTCAATCGCACTAAAAGTTATAATTTGTCTATTATAGGTCTATTATTCCATCTGCTGTTGCAGTAACATCTGTTTTCCGGAAGCTTGAACTGTAACCGCAAAGTTATACAGATCTGAGAACTAGGCATGACTTTGACATAGGACTAAACGAGTCAGACACAGAGCTGTTACCGACTACATCAGTTAGGAAAAAGCAGACGGTTTACTCTGCTCCATTCTAGCTTTGCTGAGGCAGATAGCCCCAGTGCTCAGGCACAGAGCTTTGAGGCTTCTGGATAGTCAAAGAGAACTCATGAGGTTCATTGTGGTCAAGCACAGTCAAAGTATGTTTTTTCATCTGAATCAAGGACAGAAAGCCAATATATTCTTATTACACCCAGTGCTGGATTAATCCAGTTAATCCCAATCTAATAATATAATAGGCAAAAGAGAGTGTTTAAAATGTAAATGTGTAGTGTTTTGTGCATACGGCTGGCTTTTATTCAAAATAATCACTTTCACTAAAGCACATTCACCAGACATTATAAAACGGCAAATTATTTGACATAATTTGGAATATTAATGTAATACAACATGAAAACAATTATTTGCATACCAGAACCTCATTACCACATGTACCACTTCACTGATTATGAGTGTAAATAAAATCCAATAATATGAGAGCATGTTATAAAATTACACGAAAAGGAATATTATTCACTAAAATGAATAAATAACTGGCAAAATGGTATCTTCTTATTTATTTCGATGTGGGAATCCAAACAGGTTTCAAATGCAAAATTAATGATGGATTTTAATTATTTCTGCCTGGGGTTTTTACGCATTGGTTTGAAGACAATGGAAAGCGCAAACCTGTGGCTGGGATGCTGGGATTATCCCACCAATCAGTGTTTGTAAACAGATCGTGGCGTTAAGCATCTGACACGAGGCTGACACCTGCCGGCATTTAAATATGCGCAGAACGGCGGGATCTGATTAGATGTGCGGCACTAATAAACAGCGAATCAAAACAGAAATGGTGCCGTGAGCAGGAACTGAAAATTAGAGGAAGGTATTTAGACCCGATAAGCTCTGTTAACAAACAGGGGGAAACAGCATGCGGGCGAATGAAGATCTGTTTGGTAACTCCTGCTGATTAGGCCGAAGTGTCGCTCTAGCTGTCGTTTCCCATTGTGGAGTTGGATGCTGGTGAAAGCCACCGTACCCCAGTCTGTATTTGTTTATGCTGCTAGGAAGAACAATAGTGGAACAGTGGAAACAAACTCCAGTTCCAAGACCCAATAAGAGAGACACAGTCGCCCTTATGTCACCCTAAAGTGCAACACAACGTCTCGCCTAAACTTCATACCTGTTCCTGCTGCCTGTTCGTGTTTAGGTCCTACTGACTTATTTATGTTTCCAAGAATCACTGGGCACAGGAAATTTTCTTGGAGTCAGGTGATCTGGTTTCTCATTGGGTGCTCCTGACAATTATTGTATGATGTTCTAAAATTCTCAAGGAGCCATTTGTGACATAATTACCAGTGTGGTACCTTATCTTCAGGGTTGGATGTAATGCTGAAAGGTTTCCCTCACTGTTGAAAACAAAAAAATGGATAATCCCCAGACCAACTTTCTAATCATGTGTCTTAATGAGAGGCACCCTGAATGTTGTAAGTAATCTGATTCCTTTCCGTGAGAACATGAGAATAAAAGGGAATTTAAAAATAACTCTTTCAAAATTCACCGAATCAGACATCTCCCCAGATACTTCAGAATGGAAACCCTCGCATTGTTCCACATACACACAGACTCTCACTTTGATAAGATATATGATTGCGCAATTTTGTGTGATTTTAGGCTAAATCTACAGATCTGAGCCATCTCTCTTGGGGGATTGGTGGGGGGGGGGGGGTGGTCAGAGTTGAACTGACCCTTGTGTTGTTTGCTTCACTCACATCTTGTTGGGAATGTTTTAATCTATTGTTTCGATTTTTAAAGGGTTGACTGTTTAAATTATTCCTGTTTGTTGTAATAGTGGAAAAACTGGTTAATTCTGAGGGTCAGAACCTTAGAGACTCAAAGACCAACCCAAAAAGATGAATTAAAGAATAGTTCTGTATACAATGGCTTCATGCTTTCCTTTATTATTCTTATTAGTGACGTATTCTGATCTATATAAAACACCTTATACAAATTTAACATTTAAACGTTGATTCATGTAAAGTGTCGGGAGCTCTCTTATTTGTATTCCTGGAAGAAAAAGACTGTCAAGATGTTCAGTCGAAATGCTGGAAGCCATGTCTGAAACGCCAAAGTTTGGCGCAGCCAGAGAACCGCAAACGAAGCGCAGCAACCGTTGACCTGAAATCTGTTTTCCAGAATGATTTGTGGGCAGCCGCTTCCAGCCGCACACAGTGTCAGACTGTGACAGGCTGTCAGGTCCACGCGGTTGCCAAATGTGCGCTCCGATGACGGCATCGCGCCCCTGCTTACCTCATATTCGCCAAGCAAGACCGGAACCTTTCCGAGATTCTATCGTATTCATGACCAAACCCAGTGACCTGCCCTATTACGGTGCCATTTCGGAGAAAGTTAGTTCCTTATTAGTTGATGTTGTTTTATTTGTTTGTTTTTGCATTCGGATAATGGTTTCTTAAAGTTTATGTACAGTGAAAAACTTTCACATTTTACAGTTTCTGAACCGTGGACGTTATATCTGAGTGCTTTGTGCAAGACTTTATTATACGCCGTAGAAATAACTATTTAAGATATGTGACATTTGATTTATTGACATTTGAAAAACCGCTGTGATATTTAGACGCATATAATCGATTTATATGATGTAATTGATAAATATAATGGGCGACAGTAACAGATGGCATTGGGTGGAAAATGTTGATTATCTTTTCAAAATTAATTAGCAGTAAGTTTTCTTAAGTTCTTTAAACGCCATCACGCTGTCCTGACAATAGATTGGGGAATTAATTACGTGCTATTGTGGATAATTTAATGGAAAACTTTAGTAGGCTACTTCTAGTTTTTATATACCGCATGAATATTTATCTTACTTACAATATGAGTTCATAAAAATAGTTACAAAATCGTCCTGAGGACTTTAAAGTTAAATAAATCAACTCAAGCTTCAAGCGTCTGTTAACTGTTTGAAAGCCTTGGGATCATACATGTAGCTCTACTAGAATGTCAGACGTGTATTATATGGTATTTACATACACCGGACGTTTTAAAAGGGAGTTCTGGGATCCAGGACCGTTGTTAATTATAACAATTTATCTTGAAGTGCTAAGAATCATGGAACAACAGGTTTGCATGCGGGGGTGACTAGAATCGCTTAAATCGCATTAAAATAAAATTAACAGAAATACGAGAACGGCTGGTCGGTATGTTAGCGGTAACGGACTCACGGCGGAGCGAGTTAAGCGGAGGTGCGCGGTGAACGGAGCGGCTGAGCGCAACGAGGAGGCTGTGAGACGGCGGAGGCGCTCTGTAGGTCGGTCCCTGGCAGCGCGGGGACGCGGCGCTCAGGCTCCACCTCCATCTGCTGAAAGCGTAGCAGCTGTTTTCAACCCAACTGTTCAATTCCATTCATCGTCGAGAGGGAACAAAAAAGTGGCTATTTATTAGAATACTTGTTTTGTATTGTTCCGCGTCACACAAAAGGCGCTTCATTATGTAAGAAGGAGCCCTTTTGCCGAGAGAAACAATAACTTGAAATTGTCTTTAAAGTCTATCAATAATAAATTTCATTTTCTTTTCTCTCCCTTTCAGTGTCTATTGAGTAAGTGGTGGGTTTGGGAGCTGGGCACGGCCGGCCTTGGCACACTTAGACGACAGAATTTGGTGGGGATAGCGGGTTTACGTGTGGCTTTTATATATATACACAGCACTTGTTTAGGAAAGGACATAGCGATACGAATGAGTATGAAGATTACTTTTTCAGCACTACTGTCTGCGATTGGGGGACAATGGAACCCGCGTATATCTGCATGACCTAAAATACAACGGCTAGCTTTTTACCTTTTAATTTGAATTCGGTAAGTTGCAAACATGGACGTCTTTTGACAAAACAATGTGTATATTGTTAATAAATATGCGTAGTAGAATGTGCCTTTATTTCGAGCGCTTAGATTTGCGTTAGCACGGCGTTTTAGAAAAACCGGCAAAAAAAACGACACGGGGGTTATTAACCTTATGGCAAAGGTCACAATTTGTCGTTTAATTTGGATCAAATGTGTGGATCATTTGATCCTGTTTCTGAGCGAACGCAACATGTGCAGCGCGTTTGAAGAAGGAGCAAAGTGCGGCGCATTAATCCCGTTTCGGCTTCGCGTTGATTTAATACTACAGTTGTTCTTAGAAAAGAAACACATGATGAACGCAATCGATGATTAACGAAGTCGGCAATATTGTTTATGTCTGCTTTTCTATCCAGGCTGTTATCTTTTACTCCAGAACTATTGAGCGATTTTCGGTTTCATAATTAGTCGGCTTTCGATGCATTTTCAGTCGTTGTATTGGGGAATTATTTATTTTACTTTAATTAAATTCTTAATTACATAACTTCGAATTTAAGACGCAGGATAGATGCAATTACCAATCAATAAAAAGGCGATACTATTGATTGATAGTGGAACCGCATAACAAAGTGTTTTCTTGAGTTTCGTGCTTTGGAATTAATACATTTTAGAATCAATTTATAAATCCGGGAGACTATTGTGCATTATTGTTAAAGTTACGGTATTACACATAAAATTTCTTCATCCATCTATAGTGTTTTGCAGTAGAAGTCTGTCTCTGCTTGTCTTCCCGCTGCATGTAGAATTAGTTAAGAACCTTTTGTATCTATTGTTAGTTTTGCTGTTTGCTAGACACGTACAGGATGTAGCCGGTCAATGAACTGCAAAAGCGTTACTTCGGAGTTCGGAATGAGTTGGTTTGTTCATGCAGACGGGAGCAACGAAGTAAAAGTGTCGTGAAATTGATGGGCAGATACAGTGCGCGAGATGGCCCCAGCAGGAACAGGTGTTTTCGCACGATAGCGGCGACAGTCAATTACGCCAATAAAACGTAAGTTTAATTGCATTGGCTGTTTGGTGGAAAGACCAGTTCGCCCAGAGTGCCAGAACAATTCTGTTTGGGATCACAAACGCAGTGTAAACAGTATTTTGGTTAAAATAACAAGTTTGTCATTAAGGACTTTAATATTTTTTTCTTGATTTAGATAATGAATAAGCTGATAAACATTAAACAAGGATAACAAACTATAGCTTTTTTGACAAGCAGTACAAACCGAAAATAATTAATTTTCTAATTCTATTGAAAAATTATAATATTCGTCTCCAGGGGCGTAAGAACTGGTGCTGACGGGGAGACATGAACCCCTGTATTTAATTTTGCTTCATTCGTCCCCACCCCCCACCCCCAATAACTAGACATTTGCTTTTTAATTATTAAGTTGTGTTTCCCCCGACAGTGAACTCTCTCCTACGTCCATGTTCGTCTCGGTCTTATACTTGTGAAAAATCTAATAATTAACACATCTTAGAGCTGCTCCACCGACGTGCATTTGCCTGTAACGTTTGTGTTTTCACTATAATGCGTCTTCCAGAGGTTCGCGCACCCAGCTCGGCACCAGTATTACCAGTCTGTAATACCAGATAAATAATCCATCAGGACCCCCTCTACACTTCCAACCTCAATTACGTTTACAAAGTGCGCTTCGGAGCGCCCGGCAACACCTGTCAGCCGGCGGCCATTTTAAACTAGGCCTTCTCACAAGTTCAAGAGACACTTTAGCTTCACTTTTAGAGAAGAGGGGAAGGAACGAGGAGGGCTGCGCTGCTTCAGATAACGGTTTATAAAAAGCAGAAAGCCAGTATTTAGCGGTTGAAAACCGAAATACTGCACGCCGTATAAACACGCTTCCAGTTTATTAAGTATTGATTGTACAGTGCCGCTTGGTAAAATGAAGCACTAAGATTGGCAATGGCATGTGAAATTGCACATTTCTGTCTGCACAAATATGACGATATACATAAGTATGCCAGAAAATGCTATTTTTGTAAAACCTTAAATTTCTTTTTAGGTATGTCTCTTCTCATTTAATAGACTTAGTCAAAAGCAAAGCGTCTTATCCATATTGTACGTTTTAGGAACGTGTGCAGCTAATGTTGCAGATGATTGACTTTTAATAACTCCTGCGAGGCGCTGGATATTCGAAAGGTAAATAGTAACTGATTACACGGGATTAACGTTATACGATAGCCTATTTCATTTGTAGACAGATGATATGTGACTCTTGATGTCAAAAGAAATAAAAATCGTCGAAACGCAAGGAGGTAGGGGAAAATCCGTAATCTAAAAGGGAGTGAATAGAATCCCAAAGTGTTTTTCCTTAAGCCGGCAAGGATGGGGGCGGGGTGGGGTGGGGTGGGCGACCCTCATCACGACCCTTGCACTCGCCGCGTGCAACGGCAAATGTATATTAGGCTGCTCTTCGGAGGGGTTTGAAAGACCTCAGGAAATTTCCGAAAGCTTCCGTGAACGACAGAGAGGGATAAGACACAAGTAAATATCAACCCCCCCAGCCCCCACCCTCTGGGTCCACATTGCTAGTGATGATCAATTTGTACTTCTGTTTGTAAACGAGAGGTTTTGAAAACATCGAAACGACCCATTTATATTAAATGCTCTTTACTGCATTTAACTGTAACTATTTTTATATGGCCCTAACGATAAATCCTAAATCACGTTTTGAAGATAGGCCCAGTGTTTCTTGCAACAATTAGAATAATTTTGCAACAAACGTTAATAATTTGTTAGAATGTGTACAATTATTAGCACCGGCATTATTATAAAGTATATTATATATTATTAATATATAGAAATGTCGACATGAATACATAAAAATGTATTATTGTTTGTAATATTATTATGTAAGAAATATTAATATTTCTAATATACACATTTTGTTATTGTTAAATGTGCAAATTTCTTAAAATATCACATTACAGAGAAGTGTGAGTAAAAATTTACAAAATATTTGAAAAATTACAAAACAAATGAATTTTTTTCTTTACAAAGCCAAAATGGGAAAAAAACATATTTGCATATTCGTGACATTGGAGCCGTGTAAGCGATTAATCATTCTAACGTCCTCTTATTAATCATGCTACTTGCAAATGGCGCATTAAATGCAAAAATGTATAATTATTAACCAAAATAAATTTCACGGATAGGTTATCTGTAATATACTGCACCACAGTGTACCAGCCGTAACGGCATTGAATAGTTTTCATATTTTTCGGTAATTTAAGAGAAATTTAAAACAATCAAATCAAATAAAAACGTCACTCAAACCTACTAACTGTACTTATGATTTTACAATCAGATAACCCACACCTTAATTCATAATGGTTACTTCCATTAATACTGTAATACAATAGATTAAACACAACAGTTAAAATGGCTCGGTCGGAGCCCAAGTATGATTTATAAATTTATAGTTAGATAAATCCATCCAAATCTTATTTGTTATGATTAACATTAGATTTTCGTGTCATAATTATAGTATTAGTTTATTGTTGCAGGTGGTCGTCGTAGAGGTGTTCGGAGTGTTCTCGTTGAATTTTTAGGTACTGATGCTCTGGGTGTATTTGGATTTGGTTTTATTACCAGAAATCATGTTATATATATATATATATATAAATTATCAACATTCCGCATTCCACTGATTTTACACACTGTACCACCATACAGATCCATGCTCATCTGTTTTGTTCACTTTAGCCTACTACAGTATAGTTAATGGTAGTATAAATATTTCGGTTATAGTGAGCACTGGGAGCCACTGGGTGAGCAATAATATACAATTTTCGGTAGTCTACAGGACATCATGGATTCCGTGTCTAAAATATGCTCAGTTCTTTACTGCAAACCGGTAAAGTGCACGGCTTGAACACCGACGATTACGTGAGCGTTATGTAGTTAACACAATTACAGAACTAAAATACATCAGACCAGTGTTGTTTCTTTGTTAATTTAGCATCTTTGTGCGTCTAATTAAAACCTATAAATTCTGTTATTGTTATTAAACCGTTAACTGTTGCGTGAGGAAGTAATATTTTGTTTTGCCCTCAATTAGCAGTCGACTGAGGTTTTCAGAATAGGTCAGCTGTGAAATTTGAATTATACGGGGTAAGTGTTACTCAAAAGTTAAAACACATGCACTGCACCGCTGAATGGGTTACAGTGTTTCGAGACCATGACAAAATGTAACCGCTTATGCTATTCATCAGTCTATTTAGGCCTATTTGCGTTCTCGTTTTTATTCATTAATTTGAGAGATGTACGGCTTGGTCGGCTCCAATTAAATAAATACCAATAGTTACTGAAAATGCGCGCATTAAAAGATGACTTGGTCGGAGTAAAATATAATATATATTTAATATAAATATAATTGCTAGTACTGACTTTTTAATAACTTGTTCAATCACAATTTGAAACACAAATATGGCTTTGTGGTTCAGATCTTTGTTCGTTGTGAGATCTTAGATTGGATATACACTTTGGGAACATATAGGTACAAATCGTAGGGTACGTATAATGTTGCCTTTTTACACCGGCAGTTTTATTTGCTTTCGCCTGCGGCGTGTGCGCTAAATCAGACAGCAAACGGCCGCCGGCTGCGGTCCTGCAGTTGTGCTCGCGTGCAGCCTGCGGGGCGCTGTCTTTCAGCACCACCTCGTGTGCTCGCGCCGCCTCCGCCACCAGTAGACGGCGGTCAAACTCTGCTATATTCCCGCTGACTGATTTCCCGGGGGTCTCTGACCCAAATGTTCAAATTATGGCCCCGGAACGAATAGCAACGTTTATAAACTTTCATACTGACCTACTGTGGCGGCTGGGTGTTATCTATGGATACTCAGTAGTACTAGTGAACCTACTGAAGTGACTGAATACAGTGTTATGAGGGAACACCATTTGTACACAAGCGACTTGGTAGGAAGGGAAAGATGAAATACGACCGGCAAAGTACCCTTAGCCTCTTACATTTCATCATAAATCTATAGGCCTATCTTCGATAGTATATATGATAATTACCTAACAAAAAAACAGGTGCCCATAAAAACACGGTACATGACGTTAATAGGTGTCTACATATGTCTTTGCAGCACGCCAATAAATAGCAGCCTACTTGCGTTCTTTTGCTAAGCGATTACAGTTTTAGTGTCTCATTCATGGCTTGCCTGTAGTACTGGGATACTGGACAAAAGTGCCTCAGCTGGCACGTGCTGTGGGCGTCAGTCACCTGTTTCTTAGCAACCGTCACAACAAGAGAGCACCTGTGGCTCCCATTTGAAAAATAAGGCTTTTCACGGATTTAGTTTTTTAAAAGGGCAATGAGGCGAAAGTAACATAAAACTGTGCTTTAAATGCAGAGCGGAGAATTCGGAACCCCTAGTTTTTTACATTCGAAGAGCCCGAAAAGATGGGATAGTTTTAAAGCATCTTTCCCAAAGTATTTTGGAAAGAACATATTACAGGATTAGACAAGCACACTGGTATTATTTAGGCAGATTATTTTACCGTTACGTTTTAAGTAGAGATAAAGTGGAACATTACAGTACATGTACACCGAAATAAATTCGTACGCTGTGTTCATTAAGAAATCCACGTCATTACCTCATGAACTCAGAAAACTGTACTAAATATTATTATTATTATTATTATTATTATTATTATTATTATTGCTATTGTTGCATTTAGGTTCATAATTTAAAAGTATAGCGGTCCATACCCGTATGATGAAGTATACAGGACTGTGAAAAGTAGCCTATGAAAGACGAAGACTATCATTGTCTCGCTTACGTTTGATATTAACAAATGTGACGCTTTAGTTGGCCAGAAAATGCTCTTCTAACTGGTTTATTACTATTTACCTTCCGTTAGAGGCGGTGGTGACCCCCTGTTACACCCCGCCTACTAGTTAGTTCTCACCTCTCTACGTCACCTGACCGAACACCATGCAAATCAAATCTTTTCTAAAACGCCATTGGCCGCCTTCAGCTCATTTAATCGCTGTCAGAGCGCATCGTATGGCTGCTGCTCTATTAACTTCCCTACACTGTTAGAGAAAGTAGCTCAAAGACGCTTTTCATCGCTGTGGATCTGAAAAGCAAGTGGAGAGGGGGAAACACTCTGAAAAAAGTCCAACGAAGTATCATTACCGTCCTGGATTACATTGCATTGTGTGACTCGCTTTTTGCCGGAGGTTCGCTCGTTCGCGCCAGCTGAGCCGGACTTTAGCTCAGAAACTGAATGTTCTTCTATATTGGTTAAAAAGTTAAATCCAGCTGAATGTATAGCATGATGATGGAAACGGACCTGCATTCCCCAGGACCCCAAACAAATACGAGTTCGGGGCAGACGGGGCCAAACAATGGAAGCAAATCTAACCAAGACCGGGTGAAGAGACCGATGAACGCGTTTATGGTTTGGTCTCGGGGTCAGAGGAGGAAGATGGCCCAGGAGAATCCCAAAATGCACAACTCCGAAATCAGCAAGAGGCTGGGCGCTGAGTGGAAAGTCATGTCTGAGGCGGAAAAGAGACCCTTTATTGACGAGGCGAAGCGGTTGCGGGCCATGCACATGAAAGAGCATCCGGATTACAAGTACCGACCCAGGAGGAAGACCAAGACCCTTCTGAAAAAAGACAAGTACTCGTTAGCTGGAGGTCTGCTCACCGGAGCTGGCAGTGGCGGTGGAGTTGGTCTAGGCGTCGGGATGAATCCGGCTGGGGTCGGACAGAGGTTAGAGAGTCCTGGGGGTCACGGTGGCACAGCAAGCGCGGGCTATGCACACATGAACGGCTGGGCAAACGGCGCTTACTCCGGCCAGGTCGCAGCTGCCGCAGCCGCCGCAGCGATGATGCAGGAGGCGCAGCTCGCGTACAGCCAGCACCCGGGCAGCGGGACTCATCACCACCACGCACACCACCATCACCCTCACAACCCTCAGCCTATGCACCGCTACGACATGGCCGCTCTCCAGTATAGCCCCATCTCGAACTCCCAGAGTTACATGAGCGCCTCTCCGTCGGGGTATGGGGGAATTTCCTACGCTCAGCACCAGAACTCGAGCGTGGCTTCCTCGGGGGCTATTGGCACCTTGGGGTCGCTGGTGAAATCGGAGCCAAGCGTGAGCCCTCCTGTTTCCACTCACTCCAGAGCTCCGTGTCCGGGAGACCTGAGGGAAATGATAAGCATGTATTTACCCACGGGCGATCCAGGTGACCCGTCAGTTCAAAGTAGGCTGCATACATTGCCACAGCACTATCAAAGTACCACAGCAGGGGTAAACGGCACAGTTCCGCTGACACATATTTAAGCGTAAACAAAATGAATACAAACTGCAACGAACATACAGAAACTCTTAACCAAATATTTACCTCTTTTTTAGATTGTCATTTAACTACCTTTTGTACAGAATGTTTTGATGTTCGTGTAAAATTTAAGTTAAATATGGTTTGGATGCCTTTTAGGAAAAAATGATAAGATATACCACAAGAAAACATGGTTTTGACATCGGCTACTATTCCATCATTTTCTTTATATTAAACCCATAATTGTTCAATTTTAGTTCATTAACTAATTTAACGTTTTAAACAACTGCGATTTTACTGTAAATTCAATCTACTGGTTTTGAAGTCATCCCCATTTTCTGTGCAAAATGACTATAGCGTTATTAACAAAAATATAGCAACGATTAAGTTGAACAAACACGAACATGTTTTTAAAGTTTATAGATTTCCCCATTTGACATTTTCCCAGACGTTTGTAAACATGTGAGTTTCTGTATCTGAATGATTTATTTTTTGTTGTAATATTTCTTGTAAATTGTGAATATTTTTCAATATTCTAGAAGCTGACAAGAGACTACAACTGTAAATAGTTTACTAAATGCATTTCTCTTAAAGAAAAAAGAAGGGAATCTTGACATTGCGTTGAATTATGAGTTAAATAAATTTTACAGATATGGTGCCCTGGTTCTGAAAAAAAGTGTCTCAAGTTTCATTACTTGTGTTTTTGTGTGTTTAAAACTTATATTTCTAAACTATATTATTATTATTATTGTTATTATCAAGGTCATTGATGAAGTATTGTTCAGGTAAAATAGACTTGTCTTTATCATTTAAAACCATTTTCTTTGCAAAATAATACATAAAAATGTTTTGCTGAGTTAATCAATAAGGACAGGCCCGTTAGATACATTTTTATACTAATATAATACGTGCAGAATATGTAAATTAAATTTTTATTTATATTTGGTTAAAAAATACCTCTAAATAGCTATTTTAATTTTATTTAAGTTTTATTTAAAGATAAATTATAACTAATTACACAGAAGCGAGGACAGAAGTGTTTAGTTTGTAGCAGCGAGTTAAACTCCCTTGACCATAGCTAAAAAATAAAATAAAATGCTATGTAAAATTTAAATCCAAACTGATCGTCCCTAAATTCTTCACGTTCTAACACTATTATATGCAGCCATATTTGTCGCTCGAAGAACTTACGTGAGTATAGTTTTTCCAGTTCTGTGCGTATTTAGTAAGCAATCTGTAATTTTTCCACGATATATTTGATAGTCCAACGTGATTATGCAAGTAAAATGTAGATATTTACCCATCGAATCTATAATCTAATATAGTCTCTGTCTTTAGTATGAAGGAAACAGACCAAAAGGCAGACTTTAACACCTGTTGAATGGCAGCGTCTGATTTTCAAATGGAATTTCTGATGCTTTGATTTTTAATTTTTAAGGGCAGTTTCGGTGACAGCTATCTCTTCGGAAAGCCAGTTGTGCGCAGTGCTGGAAGTTGACAGTCCGTTACCGTTTCACGTAAGATTTACTACAGTGGCGTTTAAATGCAACTCAAAATGCCAAAACCTGTTTTTCTCAGTCTGTTTCATTTATTTTATTGCCATTTTATTTTGCGTGCACATTTTCTTTGTAAACATTGGCGGGTTAATTTAATATAATGCTTCTGCAACTGACAATTGGTATGTCTGTTTTTTTTTTCCTGTAAAACGCAATCTTAACGATAGACTTGCTTATATATTCCTTTCCCACCGTAAAACTGTTATGTTTCTGACTACCAGGACTTATTTAAATTGTTGGAAATGTATAGTAATTAATTATAACATTAATGTTTTAGTTTTGCATAAGAAAGATGAGCTTATGAGAGATTTTGGTACAGCGTATAAAATGATATACATTGGCAATAACTGCATTAAAACAGGAGAGAATAAATAACCAGTACCATGCAATTTCAGAGATTTTTTTGCTTCGAACCTGCTTCATGATGATGTTTTGCGCAGATGCACTTTTAATAAAAGCTGCATCAATCCTGTTACAATAAGCCTGGAATTTTCACCTAAAATAGGCCTAAACATTTTCTGTTACGCATGAAGGTGCTAAAATAAAGCGATAAGTTAACATTTTTTTATCTTGTCCTTTAATGTATTGTCATTTTTCAATAATTAATTTATTCTCATGTCACTGCAAAAATTATGTTTAATCGTCGTCCTGTGAAAATGGCTTACTCTGTTTTCCGTGGGCTGAAAGTAAAAAGCGATTCGGTTATTTGCTTGTTTAGGATCCAGGGGTCAAAGTTCAAGCTTCCTTCCTTGATCTTTTAACAAAGAATGTCCATTTAAATGCGGAGTGCTGTAGATGAAAAGAAAATCAGAAATTCATTGGTGGATGGTTTCTCGGCTGATGTATTACCCGCCGGAGGCAGACACGGGCACACGTTTTAAAACCTTTTCCACTTCAGCTAAATCCGTCTGCATGGGAACCAGGGGAGCCTTTGAATTACTTATTCGCTTTGTATCAAATAATGAACTATTTATATGTGGAAAAATACTGAGAACATTATATATGTGAAAACGGACGTGTACAACGTCGGGAGGTTTAATATTCATTCACCGAGACTTTATATTGTTTTTTTTTTTTGGCGGGAGGGGGTGGGGGATAACGATGCACTGAATTATGAAGCCGTCAAGAAAATTTCGCTAGCCCTCCGTTAGGTGTCAGATGGGATTAAGATGGATGAGAAGAGTAGTAGAGAGTTTTTTGTGTCGCGGAGAATAGGATTAGTCAGCAGAGGGTTTGACCCCAAGGGTCAGCGGCAAGTCAATCTTTTACAATTACCGCCGGAACCGTGACGTCATCCACTGAGATCTCCGGCAACAAGTGGTTCTGACTGCGGACCCAAACTCCGGGAATGCGTTTCTCTCAAGTCCTGACTTTCCATGTGGTAATTCAACATATAATAGATAGTATAAACTCAGTTAAGTTTCCATATTATTATTTGTGCCAATTATCACTCAAAAACGCTTCGCAAAGACATATATTACCATATATTATGTATAATAACTTGTATTAACAGTTCATTGATCATATTTCTATAGTACACAACAGAAATGCGTGTTTGAATTAAATGACAAAATAATAATAATAACCCTGTACTATTTAAATAAGTAAGATGATTCTCATTTGCCTATGGCGTGTGACATTAATGCAAAGTTAATAAGTTAAATATAATCATATAAATTGACATTTATGATGTTTCATATTTTGAGGGTCGTCAGTAGCTACTTTTACAATGATGAATGAATTACAGTCCAATGAAATGTTAAGCTTTCTAGATAGTAGGACTGAATGTTGTAAACTATCTACCGTATAACACTGAAAAGGAAAAATTTAAGCCTGTTGCTAAAAATGTGATAGCTCATCTATCTATCTATCTATCTATCTATCTATCTATCTATCTATATGTGTCTCTGTTTGTCTGTCTATCTATCAAATATATTTATCTATCTAAATAATCTTTTATTTTCTTTATTTGTTTATATTAAGTATGGATGACTAATAACTCCAGGTGTTAAACTCCAAAGTGTGCACCGTCCGGTTTTAAACTCAGCAGTCACGTTTTATCCATACGTCATCAGTGTCAGTGGTGGCTTATTAGATTTCCCCATAAAACCTTAATGAAATTATTGTACCAAGCAACACACGGTCCTCTTTTGATACACAGTGCCATCTGAAATACAGTCAGCAGATAATAAGGACGCTGCAACGAGATAATCACTTGAATGACGCCCATGCACTTTTCGTCAATGAAGAGAGCGAAATGGGAACAACCGTAGCAAACAAACTTACTGACATCAGACGCGAAGGGCGAACTGTCCCCTTCAGTGTAGTGCAGGTGATCGAAACTACGTTACCAGTGGAGTTCACTCCAGCCTCGGTACGCTTCGGTATAAAATAATTGCTAAACGAGCGGCTATGTGCGGTGTCCTATCTACAGATGCAGAGGCCTGAGGATTTGCATTGAAAAACAAAATGACGCGTAAGTCGTGGCGCATTGCCAAATAAAAAAGAAACGTTTATATATATATCACCAAAATAATATCTTGCTGTAAAGGTGGGAAGTGGGAGGGGAACCTCTGACCAGTAAATCTCTTCAGGATGTGATACCCTTATCTTGTAGCCACCGATATATTCAGCACCAGGAAGCCGTCGCATTTGGCTCGTATTTGTTATTTGTAAACCCGATCTCTTGCACTTGGTGTCCTAAATGTGGATAATTAGCATCAGTTTATCACGCCTCTGCATATTTTCTCTCCTTTCCAAAAACGCACGCTGCCATTGGGCGCCATTCTGTCACAGAAGATTACGGAGACAGATTGCATAGAACGAATGTGCTGAACGAGATTAGAGGGGAATAGAAATAGCAACTGGGCCAATAAATTCCTCGCGAGGGCCTTATCGTGCAATTACACGTTGACATGTTTAACAATCTTCCAGCCTCTTAATCCGCCGCCCTTCCAAGAGCAGAAATGCTGCAACGTACTTTCTGCTGAACGCCCTTACAGTCGAACCCCAAAACGTTGCCGTATGTCGTAAATCCCCCCTCCCACCCCGTTCCACCACCAAAAATGAGCACAAACTTTATTTTGAGAAGTTCTACCTCCTTATGCTTTCAGCATAATTCACGTTCCGCACACTCTGCGAAGCCATGATTTAGAAGTATGGTTCATAATAATTACTATTTTTTAAATGGTTAAGACATACCATTGCTTTTAAAATGTTTCACCATTAAACTCACATTCACTTAACGATATAGACAAGTATTAACATCAAATTTAGACCAGTCGTGAGAATATTCCCGCACCATGAACTCATCATCAGATGTGTTCGACACAGAGAAATATGAATTGAGATTATAATGATCAAGTATGAATAACAAAATGACCTCGAGTGACGAACAAATAGCAAAAAGTATTTTCCAGGCCTACTCCTCTGTGAGTGATGAGGAACATGTTTTGACTCGATCATCTGTTAGAGTTCGTTTGTGCACGCCGACACACACACACACACACATACACGCAGATACACTCCCACCCCCCTTGTTCCCGCGGTCTGTGGCTGCGCGGTCTGTGTAGGAGTGATTGTGAGTGACTCTGCTGGAATTTGGCAGAGCCGGGGTTTGGAGAGTCGCCCCACGCTGACTCCCATTCAGCGGGCCGGCTCGCTGTGAGGTTGGGAAGTTTCACTCAGCCGTGCACTCAATGGCTCCACAAAGCTGATTACAAGCCTCAGCGAATTCCTGAAGGGACAGAGCAGCAGTGCAGGTGCAAGGGGGCCTGGGGAAGCCTTCAGAACAGTGACAGGACGGGACGGGCTGGGAAGGGCCGGGACCACACAAAACTGAGCTCCCCGCAGGAACGGACCGCAGCCTTGGGAAAAGATTCAGCAGAATGAGAGTGGGACAGACGCGGTGCACTTTAAAACGAACTCAGACCTCGAAATAAACAGCAAATAATGTTGTCAACATAAAACTGGAGGTGAACTGAACATAAACATATTTTATTAACATGACTAATAGCACAGGCACTGCCACGAAAAGTGAAGTGGATTTCGCTCGTAATTTTACACCAGGGAAAGTAGCGCACTTACTAGTTTACGTTACTCTCATGCGTTAACCCGGTGATTCACGTGTCACAGTCTCCAAAACCTCCTGTGTCCAGCTTTTGCGATATGCGGAAAAAATACTCGCCAAATAAGTTTATTGAGGTTTACAGATGCACTGATGCGTCAGGTTAGATACTCTGGCAGCTATTTAAAACCGTTTTAGAAACTATGATTGGTATGAAAACAATAAATGTGTTTTTTTGGGGGGGGATTAAATATTTTAAGAACACATTGCCATTTAAAAATGAAGTATAGATAATTTATTCAAAGTGAAAAAATACAAATAGTACAGTACTATGCTGTTCCATAATTTGGCCAGAAGAATTTTGTCAATTTCTAACTGTCAGTTACTGGGGAGAAGCAGAGGATCCATAGGGACAGGTAGCCAGTGGCCGGCCGATTTCTCATTTCCCACAAGTGAATATTAATCTGAGCTCAGGAACGCATAAAGAATTCATTGTGCTTTGTGTCCCTGTCTGTTTGCCAGGAGACGGGCTATTGCTATAAATTCATAAGGCAATACGCCCTTTCGATTGATCATACATGTCGCCTCCGTCTATATTTATTTATTTGTCCATTTATTTATTTGTTTGTTTGTTTGTATCTTTTAGCCCACTCTGTGTATTCAAAGGTATGTGCTATTCTGTTTTGTACATGCACAAAACAGTTATAATACTGGAATACTCAAACCACGTTTTTGCTTGCATGCACATTCGAAATGGCCTTAACAAAAAACACAAATAACAATTAAAACAACCGCAAACTTTAAATCAACTTTTCAGTAATATATTCTTACATTTCCCGGTATTCGCCGTACGGTCTCGAGCGCCTGACTTCGGGTAAAAAATGCCAGTCCACTAATTTCTCTTTGTCTGTTTACTAATTCAAGTGAACTTGATATGTCTTCAAAGCTAACAGCGGGTAATTGTCTGTTTTATTCGCTGTGGTCTCAATCACAATCAGTTATCTTAAAACCTCGTGTTCAATACGACCTCCAAGTGAACAGAGAGACAGGACAGAGGTTACGGAAGGTGGGTTCACCGTTATATTGCCCATAAATACTTAATTCATTGGTGTTTAATGCTAGTTGACTGGTGGATTAATTTGCATGAAGTTTTAAAGTGCATGAGGTCACTTTTGCTGGGTTGGTTAACATGCAGGTTAATTCTTATTTGTACATCAGCTATTGATGTTGCTTTATTAGGCCTATTTGAAAGTTTAATTGCTCTGAAATTACTTCTCGGTTTCTGTTTTTTATTGATTTATTTTAGTTTATGAATAACATTGTGAAACAACTAAGTATTAAGTACAGTTAACACTTGTATAATGGCGAATAAGTATTAAAACGTGCTGAAAACTTTGGCTAGCCAACATGAGTTAAAAAAGAGGAAATAGTTACGTAACTATGTCGCTTTAAGCATATCTGATAGTTGTGGTATTTGTAAAAGATATTTTTCCAAGTTCCCATACTTGTGCTCCAAATAAATTCCGCCTGATCCATGTCTTCTCTGCCCTCACCTGAGTCCTGTCAGCACCGCCGTCTTTGGCTGATTACAGAACAAAAGCGCTCTCCCGGACCGGCTATGGTAGTCAATCAAGCAGAACGGACTATACAAATGGAGGAGAAAGGCGAGAAGATGGCCAGCGCTGGCCCCAATTGTTAGGCCAATTTCACAGCACCACACAGCTGCGGCGCTACAGTCGTCTGGGGCACTCTCTTAAATTATGTATCGACGCCTTGAGTGTAAATTGGACCCCAAAAAACTACAAACAAGTTAATTCTAGATTATTAAATCTCTCGTTCGTTAGATTTGAAGTGGAACCACTGAATACTGAGTAGTGTGAAAGCGACTTGCTAATAACTACCACCGAACTGGGTAAAAGTTTAATTAAAGAAGTTTATTTATTCTGGGTGATTCACAGCCATGATACATATTCAGTCGGCCGGCGGTCTAATTTCCATGCAGTTCGCGTCTGCTCCGGAGGTCGACATCCCTACAACTGTTTGTCTCCTGCTGTTTGGGTTACTGCAGCAGAAAGGTTGGCAGAATAATCGGTAAGATTGTATTTAGAAAGAAGATGGGAGGATAACTGCAATTCCAACTTGATATGCATCCTTTCTCAAGTTCTTAATATATAAAATGAGCTCAAGAACGAATGCACTTTGTAGTCAACGCTGATGTAACGATCTTGAGACGTACAGGTATTTATGGCTGAATTACGCACCGGGAAGGCAATTAAATAACCATACGGGGCAACTGACCGAGCATCTGGGAGAGAGAGGGAGAGAGGAGGGGGGAACGCGTGATGAAGAAGTAGTTCGTAAGGGTGAAGCAGCTCATTCTCATTTAAATAACTCGCCTTTTCCTGAGGACATTTACTTCGTCCGTTGTACGTGGGAGCTGTCCGAGTGCTGAATTCAGACAGCCCGACTTAAAGGAAGAAATGCAAGATTTGCCTTGCTATTTAAAGTGAACCCTCTCTGGGCACTTCAGCGGCGACATTCCGATAGTAATGTCACATGCTTGCACTTTAAAGACGCAGAGACACATCGTGGCCTTCTTCAAAGACACACAACTGAACTTTTTCCTATACACAAATATAGACCATGAAAATCAGGGTGAGGTTCGCCCTTTCATCATCAACCAGCTTGGAACAGCCATTTAATAAACCCAACCTTAAATCTTAAATATCAAATAAGTATTTTACTTAGGTCTATTTAAAACATAGACGCGTGTTAAACCTGTGTTACTTTGAGAAACTGCGCACGGATATTAAAATTAATTTCTGGGGTTAATCCGAACCAGTCTTGCGTTTTGTAATCGCTGAATACATTCTAATTTGTACATTAGAACAACCTTGGACTAAAGTTATTATTTTAAAACGAGAACAGTAGCATGATTGATCTTTTAAGAAGTAAGACTGGGAACCTGTGAACATTTTCTTATATTCGCTGGCGCCGCCTGACGTATCTACACGCCTTCGTGTTTAATGTATGTTATCAGTATAAAGTGAGGAAACACACGTTACAGTAAAGTCATTTTCCTCTTATTCTACGATTACAGTCTCAGATAGCGAATTTCCAGCGAACGGGCCACTGAAGAAGTCCAGCTCCCGTGAGTCACGGATCCCAGGATAATTCATCTTAAGCAGCTGTGTTTCCTTGCATTTACATACGGAATATAAAATGCTTATGTGGCAAAGAACTCACTTTTAATGTCGGCGTGCACAAATAAGATGATGTTTACCTTGAAACAGAAGTGCGAAATTGTGCCTTTGATTGTGTCGCGGAATAGCCATCAGAAATTTGTAAAATAATAAATAGTTAAATGTTAAACCGTTTTTTTTTCTTTATTGCGTAAATTCAAAACCCGTTGTCTCTAAGGGAGATGCAATATTAACCCTAATTCGTGACATTAAACAATGAACAGGAGTAAAGCTTCAGCTGACCATAGAAGTTTTATATAAAACAAAGTACGGTCATTTTTGTTAGTGAACCTACTTACCACAATAGTGATAGAGAAGAAATATGCATGCTTGTGAACGATTAGAGGCATTTTTATGTTAGAATTTAGAGGCATTATTTATACCCTTAACTGGAGTGTTTACAGTGGGTGACTGCAGTTATGTGTGGGTGGTCAAATTAATGTCAAATACCTTATGATTATGGAAAAAACTGTTTTAAATCCCAGTAATATGTCATATAAGCAAATAATCCTTAAATAACCAATCAGCGAGTTTTACACACAGTATGTTAGGTGTCTGGGGGTTCATTGCTGTTTCTTATTGAAGAATGAGCATAGATGTGGACTTCAAACTAACCTAAGTGCAGCTTAAACTGGATCTCTTTCTTAGATCGATGTTTTTATGGAGAAGATGAAGTTCAGCCCAGTACTTGTGTCCCATCTGGTGTCTTGCTGCCCGCAGCAACAACAGACTGTAACTCTCCCTGGAAATATGGTCATGCCTCTGCAGTTCCTGAATTATGAAAGCCAAGCATTTTTCATCAATGGATAGATCATTGATTTCAGACGTCGACGTTGATTTTTCAGATGGAATACAAACGTGATCCACTCTGTAAGTCAGAACACACCAACACTCATGCAGAAAACGCTGGCCATCATGCGCGCGCACACAAACACACACGCGCGCACGCACGCGCACGCACACTCGCAGAGCGACAAAGACAGAGACTGTCCTTCAGTGTTGAATACAAGCCTCCCCGGATGATCGATGGCAGTGGGTTTCGCAGACTCCCACGGGTCCACCGGTCTTTGCAGAATAATGACACCTCCCGTCGTGTGTTATTACTTAAGGACCATGCCGCAGCAAAATTGCAACTTAATGGGAGGGTGTTTTTAAGAGTTTCATAGCCCTAAGTGTCGACTGTACGCTCCACACTTTCTTCTTTCTGTTCTCCGCTTTGTCTTCAGAGAAGCATCTCCTCTGCCACTTTGTAATCTCTCGCTCTCTCTCTCTCTGCCCGTACAAAGAAAGACACCCTGGGCCTGCCAGCGGGGCAGGAGGGTGCTCTCGTAAATTTCTATGTTTTATTTTTGTTTTTTTTTCTGAGCTTTGAAACAGAGGTTTAAAATTGGCCTCCAACAAGGCAGGGGTACCAACACGGGAGAGCTGAGACCTGGCGCTTTCGTTTGGGGCGTTTAGCCGTCATGCCCACAAAACCCAGGGCACACTTTGTTGGAAAAGATGTCCTCCGTTTTGTCAGGTGTCTTGTTTGTTTATAAAAAGCATGTTGCTGTAGCTACGTGCAATAAACACAAACATCACCTAGGGTGTGTTTTCAGCCTCTTATTAGGGGGCTGTCTGTCCCCCGAAGCAGCCGACGCTGCCGTCAGCAGCTAACTTGCCAAATTTTCTTGTCTCGTACCCTTTTTTGGGAGCTCATGAAATAAAGAGAAAATGGAAATAAAAAGGCAGACGGATATAGGAATAACCTGCCGTATAATTCCACATAGTTGGCAGCGAGTCAAGAGGTCAGCTGAGCCGGGTTTCACCGAGGAGGGTTAATTAGTGCGGCGAGAAGCTCCACGGTGGGGTGGGGGTGGGGGTGGGGGTGAACTCATTGTGCCCCTTTAGGCCTACGCCAGACTGATTAGCAACGATATTCCCGCTGGCTGCCACAGTGGTCCTGCTGGTTTGGTCACACCTGCAGCAGCTTGGATCTGACCTGCGTTCTGTGGAAACCTGGCACTTGGAAGGACAGCTTCACCCACTTTGGGCCTCTTCCTCTCTTGGGATCACAAATCTTGGTGCAAAAGCCCCCCACCATCACCACTACTAAGAGTGTACCAGGGCCACCACCAGACTGTAGACAAACTGTGTCCCTACACTAGTTAAGAAAGGAACTCCTGCAAAGGTGATTTCAAATCAAATATGTTGGACCTGCCACCTCACCAAGACATAGCTTTCACTCTGAAAACTGGACAAACACAAGAAAACTCGAGTTAAAGCCACCAAAGGAGGCTTCACCGCTGAGTTATACTTGGACAGAAGCTCCCTTCAGCTCGAAAATGATTCACCGTGTTTGTGAGGCACAAGGATGCGTGAAATCGGAGCCCACTCACCAGTGTCGGTGATGAGGCCGCGGGTGTTTGACGGTGAGGGAGATTAGCACAGCAGAAAGTCCAGGCGAAAGTGTTGGACCGGGGTGGGGGCTGCACATAGGCGAAAGCTCTGGGGGCAACTGATAGCTGCCCTCATGACCTTTGACCCCCCTGGCATCTAACGTTTAGATGAATAAGATAATGTTTACATAGCCTGACATTTTCTGCAGTTAAATGATTTGATGCACAGAGAGCCGCAGCTGCTCTTACGGTCATTTGACTCCATTCAAAACGCTCTGCAGATAATGTGAAAAAATGTATAATGTAAATGAGTCATGAAATATTTGCCTTACGAGTTATTTAGCTCATTGACGCTGTTTAGTGGAATGAAGAGGACAGACACCGCAGAGATCGAAAGCGGGGATTTTCCCTTTATTGACTTTGTCGGCCGTGTCTGCGACTTTGGTTTTGAGTTTTTGTGTAATTAATCTGGCTAATCTCAATGCGGGAGCCGAGTACATCGTGGCTGTTTTTCTTCAACGCTTTCAGAGCTGAGGATGGAGGGAATGGGGGTTTGGGTTTGCCCCTTGTATGCCCACAAATGCCAGGGCAGTCGTACTGCAGTCTTCCCATGGATGGGGGGGTATTAGTAGGTGTGTGTATGTGTATGT
>JAODUD010000080.1:285742-296899 GCA_026784285.1 Stomatorhinus walkeri
TGCTAAGTGGGCCAGTTAAATCGAGATGGCCACAGAGACTGAGACAAACAGAGCTCTGCCACACGCAGGCGTGTGCAGCGGAGGGGCCGAGGTGAGGTATACCGAAGGCTGCACGGTGGAGCAGAATCCCAAAGTGAACAGGAACCTGCCGTTTAACTGCCGGGCAACATACCTCGAGAATCGAGATGCATGACGACTTAAAAACCGGACAGATGAACAATATTTTATGGGGGTTAATGGCAGAAAAATACATATTTTAACTGACAAAGGTTTGTTTTTACATGGCTCTTTATTGTAACATCACAGACCGCACGTTGTTTTCAAGGCCCGGTGGCTGTCATGGGGTTTGACTCACGGCAGGCTTCCCGCGCCCCCACCAACCACCCCCATCTCCCAGCAGACCCTCACCCGCAGCTTGCGGCTCTGCTTCCTCACCACCTTGCCGTGCTGGATGATATGAACAGGACATTGGTTGACAGCATTGTCAGCTTTGTGGCGTAGCCAATCCTCATAGCCCTGGGGCGGGATAACAGGAGGACAAAAAAAAAACAAAAAAAAACAAATGATCTGGTATGTCAGGTTTTATCAGCAAGACGATGACCTAATTCATCTTCATTTATATCTCATTGTTATGATTTAATACAGCCGGCAGTTCTACAGTCAAGACGGCATAATATCTAAGATATTTACAGTAAGATGATTCTCCACTATTTTACCATGTGCACTCATCTCAGCTACCAGAGAGAAGGGGGGAAGTGATTTTTGCTGGGTCAGTGGGCCTGATTTGGTGTGTGAAGGCCAAGCCAGCTGTCCTTGTTCATGCCCTGCCTACATCAGCGCTGGCATTTGATTCACAAATCTGACAACTCCAGAAAATTGAAAGCAGCAACCGTTTCACCTTTCTTAGGTTCATAAACAAAAGCTGTTTTTTTACTGCATCTCTCAACACAGCTATTGCTCGCCTCAATGAAACGCCTCAATGGTTCATATCATAAGATGACAACACCGTTGTCCCAAATGTGACCACAAATACTTTATGATCACAACGGTGGGATCCACTGGGTTCCAGCCCTTGCTTCATGATTACTGAGACCCCACCGTAAGTCCAAGCCACTTGTGCCTACGGCCACATTTTACCCCACCAAACTGCCAGCCATCTGGTGCTCTACGTGTCGTGGTGCATGATGACCAGAGGGCAGATAAACATTCTTCAGCACCCTGATCTTTACTTCGCAAGAGCCCGATGACCAGCTGCATCGTAGCAAGATACCAAGGCCAGTGTGGGCAGGGGGCGGAGCAACTGGGGGGGTGGGAGGATTTGTACCCACAACATTCAATTTGGATTCACTGTCACCAAAAGTAGGTTGTGTGGTGGAAATGCTAACTATCCTATGCCATTGCGCAGAGCTACTAAGTTACTACTGCAGGGCCGTTTTGGGAGTCCAAGCATAATCTAATCAGCTTGATTGACTCACAAGAGGGTTTGACACAAGCCTTTTCATTCAACCAATGCGCTGACATTCTCCAACACCCCTGAGTGCATTCCGTGACAATAAAACCTCACCTGTTTGATGGCGGTTACAGTGATGACAAAGAAAAGGGGCAGGCCGCTGGTGACGGGGCTGGTGGGGGTGTCGATTATCAGCTGAAATGGGTGGGAGACAGAAGAGGTAAACAACCTCAATTGCTGCTGCCACAACTAGGTGCAAGCCGTGGGAGTTATTTGGAGCTAAAATCCTCACCTGGACCAGGAATATGATGAGGAAGTAAAAATTTGCAACCCTTCTGAACTGCTCAAACAAGTTCTTCGGCACAAAATTCCAGAAGGTGTACTGTGAGGGAAACATTAAACAAGTTAGCTGGAAATTTTAAATGCGATCAGTTAGACATGCTTGGTGATGTAAAAGGAGTTCACACTTCTAAAGCTTTTAGAGCTGGTTCTTAGAACATATAGGTGCGACAAAGTCTATGGCAGTGACGGGGAGCCTAATATGAGCTGCCAAGATCCCCTTCCAACACATGCCTTGTTTTCCTTTGAGGCACAGACATATAGAATTAAGTGCAAAGCTAGGGGTTCAAGCTTAAGGTCAGGCTATTTATCTGGCACCCCTAGAGGATTTTGGGGGGGAGGGGGGGGGGTTAGGAGTCTTGCTCAAGGGCCCAGTGTAATGGGCCACAAGTCGACAGGTAGCTTTCCCTGACCGGGAATCAAAGCCAAGCGCTGCCGGTGAGAGCAGAGAAATTCCCAGGGTTATTTCCACACAACTATGTTTGGAGGATCTGCTGCAAGACTTTGAAGCCAAGGGTGTGACTGCGGCCCTATTCTCTCTATAACAGCGTTTCTCAATCTGGGCCTCAGGGATCCACAGATGGTCTATGTTTTTGCTCCCTCCCTCGTGGACTGTCTGTGGTTCCTCAAGGATCAGATTAGGAAACGCTGCGCTACAACATCAACATCTATCTAGGAAGAGCATGTCTCATGTGTTCCCGCACCAACACTCCTCACGTCCATGGGCTACCTTAGATGACACGATCCGATTATCGGGGAACCGCTGAGGGATGTAGGCCTCTGTCCCTGGTGGGGGTTCCCGGTGGTCGATGTAGACTGTCCTGCTGTCTACCCAGTTCTCCTCTCCGGTACACTGTGGGACAAGAGGGATGAGGTCATTGTGTGGTCCTAACCATTTTAATTAGCACCTGATTGACAGCTGAAGCATGGGCGAATTGATTTAATATCCAAATGACTGTGTCAACAAAGAAAGGTCGGGGTTAACACACTGGTCTGAGGTTAGTGGGGAGAGAGAGAAGGCCAGTTCATTGTTCTACGCCCACATTTTCATTATGTTACCATGAGTACCCAGAACCAACCAGCGACAAGGAGCACGAACAAATCTCTCGCCAATCCCAATATGCAGAGACCCACCCTTGGTTTAGTGTGGACTAAGGTGACCACGATGACGGTAATGTTTCTCAATGAGTCAGCTTGCGTGGGCTGAGAAACACGGAAGAGGGCAAGGACAGGAGCCAGGGAACGCATCTGCGGCTAAAGCTGTTTACCAGATGCAAGACGAGCATCTTCTTCGGACCCCTAAGGAAATCAATAAAGTATTCATGCCAAAATCAATATCATTTCATATGCAAAGCAGTCCAGTTTGCTCCTTCACTTAGGACAAAATATTTCCCAGAAAACACAAAGTAAACTAATTGTTCTTTTTTTTCAACATATAATTATTTAAATTAAATCAGCTGGCATTTCCTGTGGCAGGCATTCTAATTACATTAAATATGCATATTTAATTATCATCAATTAACTTATAGGGGGAAAAGAACATTCAAATCACACCTTATTAGTTGGTTTGGTTTCGGAAACCTATCGTGGATTAGGTCTGCAAAAAAGTTTGAGAGTTACTCAGAGATCCTTAAGAATTAAAGACCGTGCGTCCTGCTTCATGCACTTATGAGACATCATAAGCTTTAAGACATCAGTACCAGATCTGTGGAAGTTGTGCATACTTCCATTTTTCCACAGCTGTTTTCAAGACCGGCCTGTTCCCTGAATCCAGACCTCCATTGCCATCCACACAGGATTATACCCGCATTTTTACATTACATATGCGAGCAGATATGGACTCCTATCTCTAAAATGGTTGTTTTTCCACATTGACACAGTACATTTACGAAGGTTTGCATGCTGCTAGCTGTTGTATCTGGACTAGATGCATCTGATGGAGAGTCTGCGTAGCGTAACAGGGGACTGAAGGGTGGGGCTGTGTGCACACAAGCGCTACAACGCCAAACAATCGGTCCTTACTTTGACACACACAAGAGACCTTGATCCTGCCCAGCTGGTCTACAGGTTCACTCAATTTCTGAGCCCCCCCCCCCCCAGCCCAAACAAAGGTGGCTCACTGGAACACGCCCTGGCGGCAGTGAGAGTAACTCCATTCCAGAGGGAGATGACTCACACTGGACAATGTGGCTTTGTTCAGCTGTTTCTGCGACAATCGCTTCAGGCTCTTACACTGATTTTGTAATAGTTAGCTTTTATAGTAACCAGATTTTACACATTAGCTACCACTCTACATTAACTAGATTTTATATTATATATTACTTTAGCTAGCTAATTATATATCTATGTAAAGAGGCACAAAAACTCTCCATTATCACATAAAACTTTACTTTCGAAAACTTGACGAGCTGATCTATGTATCTATAAACCACTGCTAGCCTTGCTCTCTGTTATGTAGTACTCCAGTGCAATTATAGTGCGCTGTAGATCTGAGAAGCTGGAAAGCAAATCCCGCCCACCAAGCCCTCATGACTGGCCGATACCCAATCAGCTGAGGGGGCGAAGTCATGAATGGAGTAGCTTGTCCATTGTTACTGTTGCTACCGGTGCCATCGAGAAGGGGTGATGACACATGTCCAACGGCAGTCGCGGCAGAGAGTGTCTGCCTTACTGTGTCCTATTTCCCCAGGTACCCATGACTTCTGCGGAACTGCCGTACGGAGGCTACATGACACCTGCCGTGCAACTAACGGCACTGACAGCTGTGTTTCTATTGTCTCCGTCGCAGGTTCACCACCATGCTCCGCAGGTTGACGCGGTTAAGAATGATTAAAGAGGAGTCTCATTAAAAACCACTGAGCTAGAGAAGAACTTAGACTGGCTGCTTGGCATCAGGATCATGTATCTAATATGATACAGGAAGGAAAAGGTAAATCACCTCACAGGCAGGTTAAGTACGCATGTGAAGTGTGTTGGGGTGGGTGGGGGCAGGCTTTAAAACACGCATGCAGTGTGCATTCTAAATGGAGTTATAAATACAACCAACTGGGACATTCATCTTGACCTTCCTGTATGTGAGCAGCCCCAGTAAAGAAATACAAGCAGCTCTGAGTCAAATTTTATGCAAGTCCGCAAGAATGACCAAAGTTGGGTCACTTGGGTTTACACCTTTAGGAGTGAGCAGATATTGTGTCATATCTGCTCGTATTGGTTTGTGGTCACTGGTCCACGAGTGCAACACTTGCGGTGGTCTTACAGGATGAACTCATCAATTAATTCATGTGACTTTCGGAACGGAGAATGTTTACAGCAGATTGTGTCGTTTTCGTTTCAGATCATGGTGGCGTTTAAAGATGCACTGCTAAGCCATTTCCTCGTAGATACATTATCGAATTTTAAAGGGTATCACAACTGTTCTGTTGTGTTCTGCCACAGATTTATCTGTATCTGATCTCGGAAATAGTCATCTGATCTCAGAGCAGTGTTGGGCCAACAGTATAATCAAGTAATGGATATTTTATTTTTTGACGGATATATTTACTTTCTAAAGTCTGGAGGCTGTAGACGGACAATCGGGGGAATATGCTTTTCCGAATGACCTCCCTCCTGTATCAGAGCAGGCGGCATTCTACTACGGCATTCCATTCCAGTCATTCAGCCAAGCAGCCAATCAGGATGCAGCATGAGGAATGATGCGCGCTGTGACTGTTACCTGCCAGGGACACGGACTACAGTCTGGCAAGCAGCTTCTGCTTCCAGATGCTCCCCGGAATCTGTATCAGACAGATCTACCTTTAAAACTGCCAACAAACATCTATATGTAAATTTGCCATAGCAGTGACGTCTGTCGCTGACTCAAGAGGCAGCAGAGTGAGAGGGTACCAACAAGGGGCAGATGATCATCCAGACAACGTTCAGGAGGAAGCGTCTGAGCAGAAATCCTCAGGCTCAGAACTAATTCCTTGCCGGAAGAGTCAACTGCCAATTTGGTCGTTTCTGGGCCGGATTCATATCACGCTGAGCAGCAGTTCTGCCCATGGCCTCGTCGGTCACAGACGCTCAAACATTCCAGCCTTGTGGTATCTTAGAAACTTGCCTGTCTCCTGGTGATAAGTTAACTATGCTCTGTGTGGTTTTGAAAGCTGAATATTAAGAGTTCATAAAGGGAACTGATCAGAAGCTATACAGAAGCTTATTGTATTTTCATTATTTAGGGGACCTTTCATCAATTATGGACATCTAAAATCCTACTGAGCCACGCCACCAGGGTCAAATCTCATGCCCTGCTTGGTGCCTTATAAGGGTCAGGCTGTAGTCATAGCGATTAAGTTCATTTGCAATTCTACCCTGCTGACAGAGTAAACACAGGTCTTCAGATGAAGTCCCCCTATCATGTTTGCTTCTGTCTCCTGAGTCACACCGGCTGGCCAATTAAGACTGAAGCCTCTCTGTGACTCATACAACTCATACAAATCTCACAGGTCTTTCCTATCCTGAATCAATGTATTTAAAAAAACAGCCATGTGTTGAATTTGAGAAGACAACAGGATTAGGTGTTAATGCTTTGCCTCTGGTGACGTTTGACATTTGTCAGCTACTGTTTGCGAGGAACTAAGAGGAGGACTAATTTGAATCCACTGTGACATGAAGTGCAGGTATTGCCGAAGCAATGCGATGAGTGGACCTTGGGGTCCTGACCAAAGATCTCCTGGACCTTTACTTGTTATTTGGT
Organism: Stomatorhinus walkeri; assembly: GCA_026784285.1. Taxonomy (NCBI): domain Eukaryota; kingdom Metazoa; phylum Chordata; class Actinopteri; order Osteoglossiformes; family Mormyridae; genus Stomatorhinus; species Stomatorhinus walkeri. The sequence goes on from JAODUD010000080.1 coordinate 292,264, forward strand.
GGACCGTGGTGAACCCATCATAAAGCCACATTTGCGAGCGAATCAGGCCTTGTTTCTGAGATCACTCTTATAATTGCAGCACACATATAATTTTGCATATGCAAAACAGATTTACTGTTTGAGGAAAAAAATGCAGATGGAAATGCAACGGTGATAGGGTTAGTGTTAGGGTTAGGGTTAGTGTTAGGGTTAGGCCCTATGTCTCCTGGCAGAGGCAAAACAGACTCATCACGACTGTGAACACTGGCACAAGATTCCCCCACACTCTGACATAGGTGGGGGGAGGGGCAATCCCATGAGGTAATGTCACAGTTACAGCCCCCAGGATAAATGCATCCACTGGAACTCTCCCCTACACAAGGCCAAATAACGCCCCCCCCCCCTTCCTGTTTCCGAAGAGTTTATCTGACACATAGAAGTCCTCTCAAAATAACTGTGCCTCTGAGCATGGATAAGGTATCCAGGAATAGGATTGGCTGATAAGCCTCTGAATCTGGGATGTGACGATGAGGCCGGCTCTACACATCCCTGATTGACACTCCTGCACCTCTTCCTTGCATTTTAGCGCACAGGGATGTGAGGCACCACTGGCGGCCAAGGCCGTCCAAGTAAGGGAAACGAGCACAAGTAACAGGCCAGAAATAGCACGTCACTGAGTGACACCTTCATCACATCGGTGGCATAACTCGAGCTACCAGCCTGGGAAAACCAAAGGCTTCGATCCACAGACAGACGCATTGCTCCTCAGAGTGATTTTGACCTCTTGGATTGATTCGGTTTTAGTTTTACTGCTTTGTCACATGTTCGGAAATAAGCATCTGTGATGTGGGAGACTTCTGTTCATGGTTTTTCCTATCATAATTGTGCTTGGTCAGAATCCATAATCAGAGTATTTTTAGACCTGGGGGAGGAGGGATCAATACTGCATTCCACATCTGACCAGAGTAGTTATTTCTCACTGTGCTGTTTATTTATAGAAACATCATCACTGTGTTTCCCTATTTGGCCCTCCTCCCTCCCTCTCCCCGACAACCCCCCCGGACCCTTACAGACAATGGGGGCCTGCTCTCCAAGCAGCCAGGTGCCAAGCTGTCTTCACCTGTGGTCAAAGGGGGGGGGGGGGTCCTTCTCGAGCTCCGCCGAAAAATGGGTTCAGGAGAGCAGACAGAACAATGATTCAAGAAATGAGAGGAAGTAAGAAAATAAGATGAACCCATTGCCTTGGGTTCTAAGATTAATGACCACACTGATGCGACTCGATCGTTATCCCTGGAAGGGCTGTAGCGATTCACCGTCAGCCACTGTGTTCCATCGTTTCGGTTCGGTACACACAATGAAACAAATAAGCACATCTCTTCATTTGGGCGGAACCGAAATTCATAAAACATCATGCTAATTGTGGCTGTGAGCTAACGTTGGTTACAGTCAGTCATAATCAGCAGTTTGGGGACATTCTGGTTTCCCAACAAAGTAGTTGATAAGATCATGATTGTCTGACGGCTCTGTTATACCGTACTTGAATATGATGCCGTAAACGTCAGCAGACATGCTAACTCATCTGAGGTGACATCACCCATGCGTGTGTTCGGCCTCTGCAAGTTAGTCTCCCTCTGACATTTAAGATGCTTTTAGCAGGAAATTCAGACTGGGCTAAAAAAAAATATTATGGTCATAGCTGTGTTTATTGCTACAGATATATGACAAAAAGCAGTAGCAGAGATCACGAGATTTAGATCATAATGATTATTATGATGCAGTCTGTTCAGACACGTTGACAGCCACATTGCCTTTGATTTGGTTTACTGTTGCTAATTGTGTTTGTGTTTAATAATAAATAATTTCAAGGCAAATGCTGTTTTTCTTGCTTTACCAGAATCGCGGCGAACCGCAAACCCAAATGCAAGGTTTGTACCTAGCGGTGAATTTAGTGCTCGGTCAACACCACTGATGCCAGGGCTACATACACAGGAGAAAGCAGCAAGTGCCGGTAATGTTCATAAGAGCAGCAAAATACCTGCCATGTGTGGTGGGGGAAAGAGCAGGATCGGACCAGACTGCACGACATGCTGAAGACAACGCAGACATGACAAAAAAATGACAGGAGAGTGAAGATAGGAGACTCTGGAAGGTCTTTAGTCTCTCCAGGTCCATGAGACAAGGCTAAGGGGCCTAGGTACCATTAGCAGCCCGTGCCGGGATGGAGATCGCATTTCACCTGCACTCTGAGGCTCCCCTAACTCTATCCGGGGTAGTGGCTTGGGGGGGGGGGGGGAGTGTTGCTGAAGATTGCTTTTTAATCCATTAAAACCACTGCTTCTGTGTTATTACCATGGAAACAAAACAAAAGGCAGGACATATCCTGGAAGGTAAACAAAGCCACCTTTTCTGCCGGATTGTTATGTGGTGATGGCGGATGCGCATAAAAAGCCAGCGACTGTGCAGGCATCCCTTTGTGTCTGACTTTGACGGTGTCCTGAGAGAAATACGAGCACGATGAGAGCAGGCAGGAGGCTCGCTAGTAGGAAAAGATAAGACCTATTTCTGAAACCAGCCTCCCAGGCCAGAGGTGCAATTTATCGGTCTGTCATTAATGGATGCAAAGGTTACAGTAAAATACGGTGCGTAACATACTGAAATCATACAATAATATGACTCTGAGTCCTTTAGATGTGAAAACCTGATCTACTGATTGCCAATGAGCAAATACCTAACATACAATCTTCATAATGTGAATATTACCTCCTATCTCATGATAATTCTGGGCAGTAAAACTAAATGTGGTTCCCAAGCATGAACAGTCCAGGTTTAGACCTTCTGCTCTCAGTTAAAATATAGCCAAAGTGGTGTCAGCAAAACATTCAGTTCTGGAACTGGATGATGACTGTTGACCAAGGACTACACTTATCGACCCCTTCCCAAGACCAGCATGTAACCCCAAACAAAAGTAGGATATTCTCCTGTGTCGCAACACGCTGTGATTCTTCTGCCACATGGCGCTATGACTGAGCCCTCTAAGCAAACATTGAACTTGTGGATTTACTGGCAAGAAAGCATGACACACCGGCATCTGGACCACCAAGGAAGAGAGGGCCGGGTTTGGGGGTTGAGGACAGCATAGCAGAGGAAACAGGTGATACGGTGGCCTAATACCTTAAAGCCAAGAGCATGAACCTGGATCTCTATCTAGATAACATCACACAGCAGTCATATGACCTGGCTAGGGGAGGAAGGGTTCCCATGAAATCTGCCTGGAGTCCTGTCAGGCGTGAGAAGAGGAAAAGAGGTTGTCCCGCTGTGTGCATTCATGGTCTACGAGCCTGGCAGATTAAAGACAAGTCACTGTGACCACCTCCGTTCTGCTACAAAAGCCACTCCACCCCAAAAGTACGTATTTCACGCTGCAGTTTGCCGTATACTGGCGGATCAGATGTCACAGGACATGTGTAACTCCTGTATCCCACAATGCCCTTTCAGGAGTCAAGCACAGGTGTCTGTGATCAGTCAGCCCATGTTCCTCGAAAAGAAGCATTAATTGACCTACTTAACCTGCAGTAATACTCAGCTATACGCTGTCCTCTGTACCTATTCACTTGGATAATGCAGAAGCTCAGGGGAGCCGTGGCTCCCGTCCAATGTCACCAGCTCAATGCACGTCACTAGGTTTGCTAAGAACGGGTCGGGCCGCGGCGCGCCCAGCCATCCAGTGCCGGGGCGGCTCTCCACAGCCCATCACCCTCTTACTTTAACTGAGCCGGTCCACGGCTTCATCACCACAAATAAAGAGCCAAAAATAACTGACCTGGTAGTTCTGCTGAGCGTGGCACTGATGTAAAGTCCTTTTCCTTAAGGGCGAAAGGTTAACTAAGTGGCTGTAGCAGGAATGAGTTATGAGCACTGCTAATGGCCTTTCTGGGCAGAGAGAAGCCCAACTTGTCGTGAAGTAGCGTGACGCCAGGGTGGACTTCAGCCTGTTTAATGAGGAAAAATGGATGGCAGGGCCTGTAATTGCATCTGTACACTGCGGCTCTCCGGCTTGGGTAAAATTATTTCCTGGTGGCCCAGTCACAACCTCGAGATCTTGACAAGGGGTCAAAGGAGAATGAACAGCAAATTCTCAGCAGTTCACCATTATCACCAGGGGCTGCTGTCAGCATAAGTCTGCCACTCTGTCACTGTCATCGCTGCTGTCATTTTGTCACTATTACCATTTCTGTCACTGTCACTGGTGCTGTCACTCTGTTACTGTCACTGGTGCTGTGACTTTGTCACATTACCATTCCTGTCACTCTGTCCCTTTGTCACTATCACCGGTGCTGTTACTCTGTCATTGTCAGTGATGATGTCACTTTGTCACATTACTGTCACTCTGTAACCATTACTAGTACTGTCACATTGCCAATGTTACAAATACTCTGTCACTGTCACAGGTGCTGTTACTTTGTCACCGTTAAGCAATTTCCTCCGGGATCAATAAAGTTTTCTGATTCTGATTCATTACTGTCACTCTGTTACTAGTACTGATACTCTCTCACTGTCTTTTTTTTTTTTTTTTTTTTTTTTTAACCCTCCACCACCCCCCATCTGCGGGGGACTACTTTATTTGGATTTAGTTAATTAATTAATTTATTTGTTTGTT
>JAODUD010000080.1:296999-317417 GCA_026784285.1 Stomatorhinus walkeri
GAGTACTCAGCTGGTTGGGAGAAACAAAACCATGGTCTGGATTTGTAGCTTCTGGACCTGAAATGCCCAACACTGATCAACAGCGTACTTTGATTTTGGGGGAGACACAACTTAATAATTGATATACAAATGTCTGTTCATGAAGGGGGGGTGAAAGCAAATGAAATATCAAGGGGTATATGCCCCCCTCCCCCCAGTTCTGATGCCCTGGATGTAAATCATTTCAGACAGATACTCATCTGATGGCTTATAGCATCAACGAGCTGCCAGGTTTCCTTTTGACATATTTGCTGATCTCATTTCCTCACAAGATGCATTCCGCCATTTTCCTTCAGCTCTGGGGAAATGGCTTCCAGGAGGCCAGGTGGAATGAGAACCGTGGAGACGCATCTGAGGCTAATTGAAAGCGCAGACTCCAACAAAATCAATTAAGAACTCGATAATGTACTATACAGAAAAGCACATGGGAAACGGGGAATGAAGCCAACAGCATTTTGTTCTTAAGGTTGGAAACGGCTCCGCCGTTGCAGGACCTGCGATGGAACGCAAACCTCATCATCCCAAAGTCAGCCTAACAAACACGCCTTGGACTTTTTGGGGGGCTTCTTTTCCATGGAGCAGAAGGCAATTAACCCAATCGGGTTTCATCAGGGAACTTAATCCTGCTCCATATTAGCTACTTCACCTTCCAGGAACCACCAACTGAGGTACCTGTGGGTGTGTCTCCTCGCGTGTCACGATACTCCACGAGGAGACACCATCAGATGGCCAACAGCACCTAGCCATGTTTTTTGATAAGACTGCAGCCTCAGCTCCATGGTCACTTGGCGATGACGCCAGGCAAGTACGCCTCCTGCAGGCTAAACGACGGGATGACACGTTTCGCTGGAGAGGAGTGGGGGAGGGGGGGGGACATTGTAAGGGCCACAGCCGACATAATTACAGCAATTAGCAAACAGACTAACAAACTGATGAACCAGCTCTGATTCACCAGACCAAGCCAAAGACACACCCAGTATTCCCTGCCTGACACGCACAGTCAGACCTGCTGGGGGGGTTGATCCCAGGCCTCAGAGGGTGTGACTCCCATCTGCTGCCCTAACATGACACTAACATTGCACAACTGCGCTAATCCAGCTTTCACTCTCTCACTTGCAACCTCCCGTCTGCGTGATAAAAACCCTTCTGCTCGGTTTCTCCCATGGGCTACGACATGGGTCCAGAACTCAGAAGCCTTTTAGCCCTGTGCGAGATACACATTTTATCGGGCAGAATATTAAACCAAGCCTTAAGAGTGCCGCATCGCAATCATGTGTCTGAAAAGCCAAGAGACCATTGGTTAAGAAGAATAACAAGGCCAAGGTGGCTCAGGAGACCGTGAAGTAAATGCTGCCCCCCCCCCCTAAGAAGAGGTCAAAGACGGTGATGCCAGAAAGGATTGCAAACGAGACCTAACCAAGCATTATCCCCAGAGACGGGTACAGCCCACACTGCTGATGGGAGATTGTGCAGTTTGTAGGTGCTGAACATGCAGACTCTCATCAGGTGATGTTGGGTCTGAGACCTGAACACGAGAGAGGTGCCATTTAGGAGTCCCTCAGTACCTCAGGGACGTGTATCCGTCGCTCTCCTGCCTCTACTTGATCGGGAACGATTTTGGGGCAGAGTGACGGCAACACAAAACAGAACGAACAGAGTCAGCCATGAGATTTCAGAGGACTGAGTCACCCGACTGACTTCATAAATAATCTGCGACTTCCCTTCATTAGTTCACTGCCCCGCCTCAGTGTCGCTCCGCCATAGGCCGGGAAGAGACGGCGCTGCACCACTGGCATTTCTCCACCAACTTGTAGGATGCTGGTGGCCAGATCAGGCAACTCAAGCCACTGTCTGGGGAATTAAATTTTATTAGGAGTGGTGCATCTTTGCCACAAACATATCACCAATGTACCGTGCAGAGATTTTCCAGAGGGAAGTTAAGCTACTTTATAATTTTCTCAGGCAACTGAGTGTGAATCCTAAAAAACAGCCGCCGATAATAATTCAATACCAGCAATTTGGCAACGCACAATAATTTACGGGCACCGTTAAAAAGAGCATCTCTGTGTTTGAGGAAAACCAGGAGAAACTAAATTATGGGGCAGCCCGATGAGAGGTTTATGTATGTCTCGGGCACTCAGGCATGCAGCCAAAAGGCCGTCTGCGGAATTGTGAAGCGTGTCGGGGATCAAAGAGCACCTCTGGTTCAAATGGCCCGCCAGCAGCCCTCGCCCTGTAAACATCTCCATGTCACAGCACTTGGCCTCGGGTAAACTTGGCCGGTCCAGATAGCTGGACATTCAGCTGGAAAATGGGATGCTGGCTCAGGCAGAGAGAATCACACCCGCCACTCCCTGGCCCACACCTTTCTCAGGGTTCCTCCTACCATCTTCTTTTTTTTTTCTCACGCAGCCCTTATTTGCTGAATGAGAGGACGGGTAACTGTATCATGTCGAATTGTTACTCGCTTGCCACATGACAGGTGTCCTTATCTGCTTGTGGAGTGCATAGGCCTGTGGTTTAATGTTTCCATACCACTGGAAACTTACTGGAGCGATTCCTACTCACTGGAAAGATGCCGCAATAATACCAGTGCTGTCTGAAATCCGTCGGCGCTATGACACCTTGGTTCCAGTGCTTTAATCAATAAACCTGATGCGTGGCACTGGAGGCCCTGTACATTTAACCATTTGACCGCTTTACTCCCATATACAGCTGGGAATTTATAGTGGTTTTCCAAATGCATATAGCACCAGGACTGATCCGAGAATACAGCCAATGCCCCCCCACTCCGGAGTCAGTGCCGCTAGTGCCCTATCTACCCAATTTACCATGACGTTAGGTTTGTGTCTCTCTGTAAACTCCGCCCATTAGCAGACAGCCCATCTTGCAGTGTCGGCCACTGGAGAACAGGAAGAAACCTGTCCGACTGTGAAAAGATCACAGCTTTTCCATTTCAGTTCACAAACACCGAGAAACAGGTTCTCCTGTGAGTTGGTGTATTTTTAGGTTTAGACGCCTTACAGTGAGCTAATTAGCTTGTTTTTCAAAACTGGCATCTTCTGTGGACAAGCTAATTGAGCTGATTGACTGACTGGTGGGCATGTCTACCCTTTGGCTGGGTAGTGCCGATGCAGATCGCCTCAGAAAGCCATGCAGATGTCCTGCTGGGTTTTCTCTGCTTTCAGCCTTCAGGCGCCTTGCCTGCACTTCCTGCTTTTGTTTCCAAACCTTGGATGGGTTCTGATTTCCCCTTTGAAGTGAAGTCTTTCGTGTTTTCTCTGTCTATCTTTTATATAATTATTGAGATAGTTATCCTGAAATGGTGCACAAGGGGATGTCCAGGTATAACAAGGATATATAGACGTGATGTCCAGGTATAACAAGGATATACAGACATGATGTCCAGGTAATCAGGTAAATTGTGCAGCTCAGAGTAAAATTTGCCAAAAAATGTGAAGCGGGAGAAGCATTAGGTCACTGTTGTCAATGTTTGTTGCACCACTGGACCCAGAGACAAGGGTAGCATTTGGACCAGGGTGCTACTGTACCAACATCTTTCAAGAATGAAGACTAGCAATCCCAAGTGTTCCAGAGACCCCATCAGCCCCCAGCAGATTCCCTGTCACATGCCTTCTTCATGACTTTCAGAAACAAACGCCTGTTTGTTCTAGAGCGAGACACAAACTTCCCCCCTCTCAGACTGGAAGAACTGGGTTCATTTTAGACATGATCATGTTGACACAACAGCACAGAAACACAGAGACCCTTCTCACATATTGTACCCAGTTTCAATGTCTATGGTCCGTCTATTATACATCAATCCCTACGGTTGTTTATTTGCAGCTGACTGTTAATAGTTTACACTTTTGCTGTACATTTGGCCAAAAATGACACAACTGCATTATGTGTGGTTATATTACTTAGATTTTTAATACTACTTGTACGTGTAATTGGTATAAATGTACATTCTTACAAGTTCCCAAACCTTAGAAAATCAGATGTGTGATCATGTGATCAGTCATGTGAGGAGGTCCTGAGTGCCTAATTCTCCCTGTAATGTTAAACACGTCTGAATGAGTTTTACAGCCTGTCAGTTGAGCTGGGCCACCTGACCCATCTGTCGTATGGTCCCACTGTACCACTATGGGACAAACAGAAAGTCAGCTGACTGGACATCCCCTTCTGAGCACCCTTGTCCTGTAACAGCAACCCCCCAACCTCACTAGCACTACCCAGAACCTGGCAGAATGAACTGGCTCACTCCAACAGCCAATCACAGAGCTGAGACTTGATCCCCATTAAAGCTTGCCCTCCAGGCTGTATCTGCTGCCGCTGACACGTCATGCCGCCTGTTCCCTGGCTGGCATGGAACTTTCAATGAGTGATGCTTTTCAGGACAGAACAGAAACGTGGACGACACCTGCTGTTACACTGTCCGATAACAAAAATCTTTTGCATTAACTTCCTTAAATATCTCAAAGGAAATACTCCATTTTGTATGTTGCGTTGGAATTATTTTTTTAATCCAGGATCGAAGCTCAGCTTCAAAGTATACAAAAATATTTATATCTTATAACAAATGAGCTAATTTTTCATCAGGTTTCTTAGACTGGATAATTACAGAGCAGCCAAGTTCCCTGTTGTACCATTATGGTTTATGCTACACAAATAGCCAGTAATGAACCATGAACAATCTGTCTCCAGCATTGCTGGAGATATTCACCCAGCATGATCAAACATTTCCCTCCAACCTGGAGGAAAGACCCCCTTCTACAAGCTGAAAGATCAACACACAAAGCAAACCACAACCTTTCCATTTGGCGCTTGCAGCTATGTAATACGCATCCTGATGAAAAATTCATAAAGCTCCTTCCATTTTCACACTGTGGTTAGCAGGAATTCAGGAATACCCTAGAATGTGGAGTGAAGATGTACTTGTAGGAACTTCTCAAGAACTTCTCAATAGTTGTCAGAGTGATGCATGTCCAGAAGGCAGCTTCCCCTTCAGTAGCTGCTAACCAGGCAGTGACTCACTGCCAGCCAAATCACTATGTCCCAGAGCAATTCAGAGAGAGATAGATGTCACTACCCACCCCCCCACCCCCCCACCGTTAACCCAACGGCAAGAGAGCCTCATGATCATCAACCACCCAGTGAAAGCTCAGCCTTTGCTTCTCTGAATTTTCTGCATTTACAGCTATAATGCACTTGCATATTAAACACTAAACCCAAGGTAAGATTCACACATACAGTCTGCATCCATACCACGCTTCTCACACACGTTTCATTTACGTAATAAAATTCATTCTGATCTGAGGACGTAACGAGCAAGATACCTGACGTAGCATCGTGTCCTCGTTCCGGATCGCATGCCCTCCCCCGGCTCCTTTAAATGCTAAAATACTCCTGATTTCCCATCTTTCCTCCGCTCTCTTTCTCTCGGTTTCACGCTCGTTGGCCCTACTTGTGTCTCCTCCCCTGAGCTTTAGGAAAGTCTATGAAGCTGCTGCTCCAGCCCCATGGATGGAAACCGCCACGCCGTAATCTGAGCTCTAAGACCCTCACTCACATGATTCTCAAATAGTCCTTCCCACCTGCTTACTAAGGCTGATATTTTTTTTCTTTTGGAAATCTGAAATGAGCTTCCATTTCCCCAATTCATCATTTAACAAGTGCAGAGATTTGGTAATAAAGTTTTGCTCTGCTTAACTGCAGTTCTGACTGCTGACGACGTCAGTGTTTGCTCCAAGCTCCGAGATTTTGAACTCCAGTGCTTTGGTCAGCTGTAGAGGCTGGGAGTTTCCTGTAGCTGTGTATACTTTCTAGAGGCTGTGAGATTCCTGTAGCTGTGTATACTTTCTAGAGGCTGTGAGATTCCTGTAGCTGTGTATACTTTCTAGAGGCTGTGAGATTCCTATAGCTGTGTATACTTTCAAGAGGCTGTGAGTTTCCTGTAGCTGTGTATACTTTCGAGAAGGATGGGAGTTTCCTGTAGCTGTGTATACTTTCAAGAGGCTGTGAGTTTCCTGTAGCTGTGTATACTTTCTAGAGGCTGGGAGTTTCCTGTAGCTGTGTATACTTTCTAGAGGCTGGGAGTTTCCTGTAGCTGTGTATACTTTCTAGGACCTGGGAGTTTCCTGTAGCTCTACATACTTTCCAGAGGCTGGGAGTTTCCTGTAGCTTGTATACTTTCCTGGAGTAGCACTTTACAAGGGCGTGTCCACTGTGTTGTTTCTCTTTGAGATCACTGACAGCTATGCGATATTTATGTGATGCACGTTATATCTGCTGTGCACTCTGGGCTATAGTTACACAAAAAGAAATTAGTGATAGGCGCTGCACATTCCAACTTCAATCTACATTAATCCAGATGGGGCTGAATATAATTCCTTTTGCTTTTTCTCTTGCATTCCGTGCTCTCACACTCCCGGTGGCTCGAGTTCGCCTCTTGTAGGCGGGCCTGGAAACCAGTCCAGGGTACAATGTGCAGAGAGCGTGACCAGAGCATAAATAATGGCATTTCTGTGTAAAGAGACCGATGTATTTCCAAAGATCGATTCGCCGCGGCGGAAGGTGACCTCTGGTGCCCATGCCCTCATGCTCTCGAGGGCTCCATCGGAGCAGCTCACAGACATTTCACCTTCTCCAACGAGACGCTTGTTAAAATACAGCCACGTGTGTCTCTCCCTCATTGCAGCTCCTCTCGCCCATGAAATAAACTGGCCAGCATAGAAAAGTTCCCCCTTTCCTGATAGCTGGGGATACTGTTAATCGCACCATAGCCCCAGGGGACCAGGTCTGCCAGAGACCTACAGTACCAGTACAGTAATGACCCGGAGATCTGCCACACTGCGTGTGGATCCAAACCCGTCACGACGCACCCACAGGCCAGAAGGGGGCCTTGTTCTGATACCATCGCACTGTCCCACACCCCCTGCCCACCTGGATGACTGAGCAGGAAGTAACCATGCAACAAGTCAACAGGAAGGGGGCACAAGGGTGAAGGAAGAGGGTTAAAAAAGGAGAATGATGGTCCATTTTACAGGTTTACCAAAAGAATACACTAGAAATTATCATTTATGTCTGTAATGATATATGTTCTACCTAAAAGCACTGATAGATTTTTTTGTGAGCTTGCAGGCTACCACTCAGAAGTAGAAGATGGGGGGGGGGGGGCAGCGGGGGTTAGCGTCAGGTCGCTCCACTGGAAGCCCGGGGTAGGAGGAGCATTCCATATGTCTTCATAAAAATGACAGTTAGTGGCAAATGGTGCTTTTTTTGCTGGGAGAGGGTGGGAGAACATCCTGCAGGAACGTCTTTGATCAGGACGCCCCACATACCACACGCCATGCGACAGACATAAGACCACTTCCACCACACACTAATCCCCGAAGTGGCAGACACCAGGATCAAAACCGGCATCTTAAGGAGGGGGGGCTGTGGTGGTCTTCAAATCTGACCACCACAGAGCATCCAGTGAAATCATCGGTAATCTGTCGGAATCTCAGACAGCCTCAGATGACACTATCCACCTACCAGGGGCTGCGTGCTTGAAGTCTTTTTCCATTAAAACCGTGTTCAAGCTCTGCAGAACTTTAATGGTTAAATTATGGATGTACCCAGGGGCGAGCGGGTCACCTCAGCACTTTCCTGCTGTTTAATCTTAGTTTCAAGTCGCACATCATTCCTGAGGAGCAATTATGGCTCTGCCTGACTCAGCGTTACCGGAACCCCAGGGCAGAGTTCATAAGTCTGATGCTCCATTAAACTGCCCTGGTGCATCGTGGGGACACTCACGCCAGGCTGCGGACAGCGGCTGCTTGGCACGGGCAGTGCAGATGCCTGTTTCGTTACCATAGTGACCGGGAGCGACACAGAATCACATTAAATATTGAACACTGCTTTGTTCCATGTCAATCCGCCATGAGTATGTATATCTAATGAAAAGGAAACTTTATATATGAGTGCTAAAGCCATAAGAAAGACAAAAATGAAGCAAGTTATCAATGTCGTGACCGTAACTCGACTTCTAGATCCATGCTTTGTTAAGATCTACAAATGAGTCAACTTGTCCACCCAGTCAGTCACTGTAAATATACAGGTTGTGGAGTAATGAGACTCTAAAACCCAAATAGCAAATAACCTTAATTATTTATAATATATTTACAAAAGGTGTTTTCTGAGGAAATGTAGAATGTTTTAAATGTTTGCACTTTTCTCTCTTACAATAGAGTCTTCACTATTTGCCGTGACAGCTTAAGTGCTTCTGATGTCAAAGGCACTCAGCAAAGCTCTTTGCTCTGAGGAAAAAAACGATTCTTCGTGATGATCAAGGTGCTCATAATATAACCATCTACGCAGCAGTTCCTGCCTAATACTACATAAAAAGTATTTAACGAGACAGCAATTTTCATGTTGTAAATAAAACTCACATTTCTGTTATTGTACAACGCATGGGCCAGTGAGTACGGGAGCTGCCTTTTGAGATATTATCACAGAGGTCCCCTGGAACTCTTAAATCTGAGATTGTCATTAAAGCCCATCCTTTTGACTTCAGAAAAGGAATTTCTTGGAAGCCCCATATGAGAAGAATTCAGTTCTACATTTCCATAGACATCTTCCCCACAAAAACCTTCTGCTGCAGTCTCTGTCCTTGATATTATTTCTACAAACACAATCATTCTCATCAGGCACAGCACAAAAGTGAAAATGGATGCAAGAGATGAGACCCATACTTCAGATAAGGATCAGCATGTGAAATCACCATTGCAATAATTATTAATAACCTAAAATCAACAAGACACATCTTCCAGTGATGGGAGTATTAGCGTGCACAAACCTACTGCCAGTAACATTGTCATAAGCCACCAGTCATTGGCTGGTTCAACCCACTTTTCATTAATTACTTGCCTGTTTCCCATTGGGTTTGTGCCAGGAAATGAACGCAGGGCATAGTAATCCCATCTACACTCATTTTCTTAGCCAGTATTTGTTATATATGTTGTTTTTTCCATTTGAACATTTCACAATCGATCCAAAGAAACAACTGCTTAGTGAAAAAGTCACCATCCACAACAAACCTGGTTTTTACCAGTGTGAGACTGGGGCCAGTGTAATGGGAATGTAATGGGGTGTAATGGGAATGTCTGAACGATGACAGCCAGCTCCTCTGGGCATGTAAGAAGCGGGGGTGGGGCGGGGACACAGGCAACTCTGCCATAATCCTGAAGATTAGCCAGTCATGCAGCCGCTGAGCTGACTCTAAGTGTGCGTCAAATCTATGGAAGCAGGGATAGGGGGCGCCGTTGCACCCCACAGCGTTCAGAAAGAGCCATATATTTCGACATGGTGAATTCAGAGGAGGTTACCCAGCTCAAGGCTGAGCCAGGCATGGGGTTACGTCTAGGAACCAGAGTTTATCGCAATGCTGTTACATACCGGCCAAAACGCGTTCCTTCAACTGGCTTTAAATGGTGTCCTCTTTCAGATTATTAAACATAACAAATTAGGGTGGTTTTTATAGCGCCTCCATGCCTTTTCTGGACAACAGCACTTCGGTTTTTAATCGTTCAGAATGTAAAATCATTCAGGAAGAGAAAAACACCAGGGAAGCAACGGCCGCCCTCTTCACATCTGCGGAGCACATGGAGACGCATTTCTGTGATGGTTTCCATGGCGATCTCGCTCTAACAGAAGCGTCGTGACTGGGTGGAGACAATGGGGGATGGGGGGGGGGGGGACAAGCTGCCATCTTTACTCCTTTGTGACATCGGGTGGCCCCCACAACCTTCACTAGGGAGGTGCCCCCACAGCCCCCACTCTGGTATGTCACCAATCACGGCAATCTTATTCAATCAGAGACAGCCAAGCACCACACAAGCTGACCATTTCCCCGTTTTAGCAGCACCGCTCGTCCCTATAAGTGGATTAGCCTAAGCAAAACACCTTGCTTGAAAATGCACCATTCAACTTCATTGTTAAAAGTGCAGCTTAACCATTATGCCACCTGCTGGACTAGTGCGATGTGACAGTATGCATCCAAACCCCAGGTTGTTATTTTCTCAGCAGAGCTGTTCCTTCCTGGTTATACTGTATGTACTGTAGATTATACCATTTTGGATCAGCTTTTTATATCGTTGCTAATTTTGTGATTTTGTTTGTTTTTTCTTTCTTCCTCAGTAAATTACATCCTTTTTTTCTGGGAAGGACTGTGCCTGGAAGTCCTGGGGGAACCATGTACTGTAGACAGCTTGAACGTTGTTAATGAGATCACAGACGTGGCAGGGTCGTCGTGCCATGGGCTTTCAGCACCTACAGCGCTCAGGGCCAAACTGCAGGAGATTCAGGAAAGAGCAGCCAGGCAGATGAGGGAAAGCGTGCATTAAATATGAACCGTTCAGGATATGAGGTCACCGACATTCACTACATCTTACCCAGTTCAGCTACACAAACAGTCGGCCTCTGTACTCCGATGCAGGACCCAAGGAGAGACGGATTAGGATATCAGATTCAACTATAGCTGTTTAAAGGGATGAATGCGTTTTTTTTCTGTGCATTAGATGGAAGAAATTGTACAAGAAGAATGCAGGCTGGTCTTTCATCTGGTTGACATTCCAGGGTTACAGGACTGGAGATACTATTCTGAAGAAAATTCATATCTCCTGACATTAAGGGATCTTGCAATATTTGGTTGACACAGAGGTCCCATTGGCTATGGAAAAAATAGCAAATTTATTAACTTTGGTTGTACCTAGCAGGAGGATTATGAGTGGAGCACGTTAACAATTAACAGTAACAATAAATTTAAGGCTAAATTTATGTTCGGGTTAAATATGCTTGACCAGTGTCCTGTGAGTTGGAAAAGTCAATCTCTAAACAAGTGAAGGTCCCCGTTAGTGAAACACCAGTGTTGCGTAGCATTTGTGATGGTGTGACTATACTAAGCTCTACACTACGCCACAAGTATTCTTGTTTTTTACTCCAGCACAGCTGGCTGGGGGCAGAAACAGCTGCTTGTAGTGGAATATCAAGTCCATGTATTCTTGGATACACGAAGCTTACTTCTGAAAGATCTTTTTAATGAACTGTAGATGACATCAGACCTGGGAAAGTTTCCCAAAGCAATTAATTTTTATATTTGAAATATTTGTAACTGAGTTGTGTCGCCTGCACATGACTTTAGTACTGTTTATGTTGTGATGGTTTAGGGCAGGGAGGGGTTGCGGGATTAAAATGCTCCGATGACTTTTCTTAATATAAACCAGTCAAGAAACCGAAAAAAAACCAACACAGAAATAAAAAGGAAAAATGAAACTGAAACCTAACCCCGAGCAGCCCCAGCCCGGGCCGGTGTGTCTCTCATCCACCTCCCTCCTGCCAATGGCGCGGAGATCTCCTGGGCTACACACACCAATCCACAGAATCTCCTTCCAGACGCGACTGAAATTAGCCCCGCACTGCTTCCGTCCCAGAGTGGACCTTTATTTCAAGCATCTCGTGCCACGTCGCTGTCCTCTTTCTGCTGTGAGGCGTCGATCCTGCTCGGCACACTGAGATCCCAGTACGGGGACACTGTATTCCAGCTGTTTATCTCCTGCTTCAGTATCTGCTCTGTTCTACACTAAATGCTGGGAAAATAATGCCTCTTGGGATTTTTAGAACAGAAAATGGGCTTTTACTTAGAATCTCTAAACTTTCTGCTGATGAGCAATCAGAATAGTGATGTGACATGACTTCATTTATATTTAACTTTCACTTCAGATTAATATAAATATTTTTCTGCTAACACAATTCTAGTTTGTCATCACTGTGGGTTGATAAGGACAATTTTTGTAAGGAGCATCTGTTCATCCAATCATATTGCCAAATACAGTTTATTTATGAATGTTGCAAACTATTCAAGTTAAAGAGTAAAAATCACCTAGAGACCTTTTCTGAGCACCATGTCCTTACCATGTCTGTTTATTAGCACGTAATCTCCCTACCATGTTCACTCATCAACAGTTATTGTCATGCTGACTGCAAAACAACCTTGCTTTTGGGCCGTCTGCCAACATATCATTGTGAAGAAAAACGCAGGTATCAACACGGGAAACCCTGGCCCTCGGCTGCGTTTCCCTACGCACCCTTTCTTACCTCCATATGGAGGACGGCGCAGGTATACATAAGGCAACATTACCGTTTAACAACCCGATCTGATAAATGTTATCGGTTCATTTTATCTTTAACCTCTTTTCACACAGTAACATATCTCACGGTGAAGTACCCACCCAAACCTGATACATAATAGTAGATTTTAACACTTTTATCCGGTATTGTAACCTATATTTTTTCAAAGAAAAACACGATTTTGGATGCTATATTTGATTGCTATAATGGAAATGTGAACTGCCACAATAGCTAGGAAAGATCAGAGCGTCTGTTTTATACATCCTTCCATCCATTCAGGTTTTAAGACGCACGGTCATTATTACAACATATTACAACATATCGATTTCGCAAAACGTTCGTTCAAAGTAAAGGGATGAGCTAAGGATGAGTGTACGGCAGCTGCTTTGATGAAAATACATAACGACAGCATTTGGCTTATTGTGAGTTTAATCAACATGTGTCCACGATGGCGTCACCCTTAGTTTCGCTCTGATTTTGTGCATCACTCTGCTAACACATATTATATATTGTATTTCCGCTTCTGCGGTCTGAATCTCTTATGCTTCTGTATCTTCTTTCCAATTTACAATAAAGATAAGTCTGAAACGGCTTGTCAGAGTTGCTTGCTAAAGTTAAAGATGTTAAGTTAAATTCAAATACTGCGTTTATTTGTAAGAAGAAAATAACGAAGTATTTCTCTATTCATTAAATCAGATTTTTATATACGTGAGACTCCACCGTACTACCTATAATATATCCAGTAACATACACCTAAATCTGTATCAGACTATGAGATATAGATGCATTTACTTCAAGTTTTTGTGTTTGTTCTTATCCAATGGTATTATTGTAATACCTAAAAAACCGACAAAATAATTCACGAGTCAATGTTCATCCCACTTTGAAATACCATTCATAAACAGAAGGACATACTGAATTTTGTTATGGTAAATGGGTGAAATTCTAAGATTAATACAACAACACCTCTGTATTTTAAAAAGATGGTTTTTATCGCAATTTATATAATGTTAAAGATAACAGGTATAAATTACACGACTGTCTGGAAAACAGCAAACTTAACATACTGCTTAATAGGCGCGATATGCTATCGTTTTCGGCCACTTGTTCGCGATACTTGACTGGTCTAAAGTTTCAACAGAGGGGAAGTAAATTTCCTTAAACTCACGCAGGATGCGATAAGGATAAACACGCTCCTTCAGGAAGGGTTACAGAAAGTACCCGGTATTGCTGCATTGTCCGTGGGTCAGTCTTTCTGCATTCATGACAACAAAGTAACCTCTCCGTGTTTTGAATCATTTCCAAGAAAATCAGACACTATTTAACATCCATACAGAAATTATTTAACACAAAAGTAAACGTGTAATGGAAATTGTAAACCCCTATACCCCAAGATGTGCGATCAATCTGTGGGGGGTTCCTGAGTCTGCCTCAAAGCATTCGGACCAACAAGTTGGAATGAAAACAGCGGCTGAGTGAAACAGCACGGGTCCTACCCTACTTACATATCTGCTGATGAGATTCCGAAGTGCGCTAAAATCCATTCTTCTCGACACCTTCCTGGCCGTCTTTATTTCTATTTTTTTCTTATCAAACCTCAGTTGATCTAGTGAAGGTCTAGCCAGTTGTGTTTTCTGATCTGTGATCCATGACGTTTGCACTCTTAGTGTGCAATAAAGTAGCAGCTCTGCCCGGCAATGGCAAACTGTAACATCTAACTGTCACCTCTTACAATCGAACAGGTAACGACACTACGCGCTGGGGATTCATAGTTTTTAGGGGTTCCTTCGTATATCAATGTACAATATTTACTCTGAAAATAAGTCTTCTTTTCCCTGGCTTTAGTTTTCGTGGGGTCAGTACTCTTCTTTCTTGACAAGTCCTTCTTCTTTTCTTTTTATGTTTTCCTTGCCTCCCTTCTCATCCTCGCCTCGCCTGTAATCCGCCTGGACCCCGGTCGTAGGAGAGCTGGAGCTTTTCTTTCGTTATACGTCATGGGAGCAGTCGGCGCATGCGCATTCCGTAGCCACACCCACTCCCCCGAAGGACAGCGACAGCGTCGCTGAAGGCGCGGGACAGCTCGCACAGAAACATCGCATCAGTCTGCCCTAACCCAGGCAACGAGTGAATAGCAATTAATACCATCCGTTCATTTTCATTTGTCCTACGCGGGGTCGCGGGGCGTTAAATTTAATTCCGTGTAGCGCATTACGCAACTCGACTGTCACAAATCACTACACAGTTTTTTTCTTCATCGCAAAATAGAAAAATTCCATGTATTTTTGAACATCAAAAAATAGATCACAATTCAAGCACTGAAACATTAAATAATAACAGTGAACAATATAACGACTCTGCACTTGAAGTCAGAAATCAATTAAGTCATAAAGAATTGCTCTAAATTAGGGGAGTTTCTAGCTATTGAAAACATCCTGGACTAAGTCAAGTTCACCTGGGGCTTGACTTTTTTGTTTGTGAAGAAAAATTGGCATCGGGGGCAAAATACTCGGGGCTAGGTTTAAAATACCCTGGGCGACGGCCATGCTCTAAATCAAAGTGAAAGTTTAAAGAATTGCTTCCAGCTACTATCCGATGTAACTCAACGTTAGAATCTAATATACTTAAAATTATTTATTGTGTGAATTAGCCTATAGTTCTTGGATATTTGGCTTGCAAAAACATTCAATTATCTTCACATAATTCAATGTATTTCTTTGTTATTAATTAAGTGGAAAATGAGAAGGGATACTCTTTGGCATAAAACGGACATTAAACTCGCAGCTTTTTATTGAATGCAATATTGGAACC
Organism: Stomatorhinus walkeri; assembly: GCA_026784285.1. Taxonomy (NCBI): domain Eukaryota; kingdom Metazoa; phylum Chordata; class Actinopteri; order Osteoglossiformes; family Mormyridae; genus Stomatorhinus; species Stomatorhinus walkeri. The sequence continues at coordinate 312,018 of JAODUD010000080.1, forward strand.
CTTTGTAACATTCACAATTTAAGAAGCGTTATTAGTTCAGTGGAGACAAAAAACAGCATCAAAACGCACATTGAAACTCACTGCCAATGTAATAAGTGGGCTATCAATCCACAGTTTAAGAACTATAATTCCAATAAAGTCAATGTAGTACGTGCCTTTGATCAGAGAAATTGCTAATTGAGAACTTTAAGAATGAGAAGATAGTGGATGTTATGGGCTCATCCGAAATGATGGTTTTTTCCCACTTTTTTAAAAAACAAAGTTTAAAGATATTTCAATGAACAGCATACAGGGCTGCAATGGACGAGGAAACGTGAGTACGGTACTGCTGATTTATCAGAGTGAAATGCAGGGCACGTGAAGGCAGAGATATGATAGTAATATATGGGTAATGTATGGGGATAATTAAATTAAACTTTAATATTTAGTATTGTAGTATAAATTAAACAGACGATGTCTCCCGAACAATTATACGAGCCGTTTTGCTTGCGGCGTGGAATTCATTGCATGCCTTAAGAAGTTCTAAGTGATAAGGCTATAACTGAAGAAGAGAAACCATATCAACCAAAATAATTACCATTAAAACTACCGTTATGAAAAAATAGCACAAATAGAAATAAAAACACTGCTTACTATACGGAAAAACAAAGCAATTAAATAATTAACCAATATTTATATTATAGTTTTATAGTTTTACATAATACATTGTCTAATTAGCATGTTTATATATATATAACATGCTAATTGGACAATGTATAATAGCATATATATAATCGTATATATTATATTACTATTATATATATTGTATAAATCTACTATTATATATATTTAGTAGACAGATTACACGAGATTTCAGTAGTAAATAACGGCGTAGGAAGAAATATGTGGGAACCTTCTACTGTGTCCATATTCTCAGCCGGACCGTTTTTACGTGCGGTTCGCACATCACAGCGGATGCGACGCTTTCATAATTCAGCCCAGTTCAGAGCTGCGAAAAGTGCTTTCGGCGGGTTCGGTTAAAATGGCGCTGTTGCTAAGAGCGGAAAATTGCCGCGCGAACGACAACAGCAGGTAGAAGGCGACTCCCAGTCGGCGCTTGTTTGTAGAAGATTGCTTGGCGCCATGGCGGCTTTGGACCAGAAGTCGCCTAACGTCCTTTTGCAGAGCCTTTGTTGCAGGATCACTGGGAAAAGCGAAGGTAACTGCGGCCAGCGCCGGGCGTTTGTCCTGCCAGATAAAATCGCACTGGTCCGGCCTTGGGCTTGGGGACAGTACCGCTGGTGGCTATTTTCACAGATCGGGTGCAGAAGGAGCCAAAAGGCCCAAAGAGATGTGATTAAGCAGGATGCTGACATGCAGGTGTATCCTGTCCTGTTACACGCGTTTTAGCTGTCACAAGTCACCGTTAGCTACTGCCTTGATGTTATGGTGCATTTAATCTACATCACCATAACAAATTTCTTTTAAAAATCGCCGTGGTAGATGCGTTTATGTGAATGAATGATGATACTGCCCGCGACTGTCCATATCTTTTGGAACTGAAGTTCAATGGCATGTGGCTCTAAAGAACCGGTATCTAATTGTGCTTCTGTGCGCCAGTGTGAAAATCTCATTGGCCAGCATCATAGGAGGGTGCGCCCCCATCGCTGGTTTTGCCCGAATAGCTCCATGACCACTGTAACCCTAATCGCCAAGTATTTGTTAAATGTGAGCTTGCCCGATCCCAGATCTGCTTTTTATCTCTTAATCGCGGTAGTACCGAGCCTATCATGGAGACGTAACTTCATAAGACCATGACAATATCGGCTTGTTTGTGGCTGTCTCCCAAGTGATTGATTATTGATTTACCCCAATGTATGTGCATATTTTACGAGATACCATGAGAAGACAAGGAATAAAGAATCTGTTACACCAACAGTACTATGTAATATTGATTTGAGCAAATTGATTAATTGGTGGAGAAACAATAATGTCATTATACATATAATACCATGCACATAAACAGAAGGGGTTAATAATACAGTGAATTGTACTGCATTAACACGCACCCATGCCAAGTACCCTGGGGTGACTCTGCTGTGAAAGATGCTATTTATAAGTAAAATGAATTTAGGCTAAGTGTTGATCTTCATGATATTTTGAAGTGAATGTATGTGGAAAAGCCAGATAATTCTGTTCTAAATGAACGTTACTAAAAATGAGTGAGCGTTTTGTGGTTCAGTGTTATTGTGCTCCTAGTGCATCCCTGACTCGAAGGCATTTGTTTCAGCTGAAGTGGCCCACCAGTTCCAGTATGCCGTCAGGGTGATCGGGAGCAACTACGCCCCCACCATCGAGCGTGACGAGTTCTTGGTCTCAGAGAAGATCAAGAAAGAGTGTGAGTCTCACACGGGATTTGCTCAGATTGACGGGCACCATTCGGAGGAAACCACATGGATCCTGGGAACTTTTTTTATTTATTGGTTTTCTATGAATCCTTGCTATGCCCAATTTGTGGGTTTTCAACCTGTGACTTTCTGGATCGGGTTTGAGCTCCTGTGCTCGTCAAGGTCAGCCTGTTCAGGCACTTTCAATCGGTCAGCTCTGAGTGATACGTGACTATTCTAGGACATCCATTACCTTTCTACTGACAGGAATTTTCTGTATTCATATGCTATTACTTTGCTTGGTCAGGGGCCTGATAAAAACATCTTTATTTGCCAAGAATAGTCCAAGAACAGCAGTGCAGTGGGAGTTTTTAGTGCTGAGCATTTTAATTATTAAGCCTGTTTAATGGCCATTTATTGATCCATGTTGAGGCCATGAAGATTAATTTCTTAAATTCCTCGAATTACTCCAGGGCTGTGCAGATTACCTAGTTTTTAAAGATTGGCAAAACCTTTACCTGTAACTGGGCTATTTGTTTTGGCTCTCCTTGGCAGTGCTCAAGCAGAGGCGCGAGGCTGACGCGGCCCTCTTCTCAGAACTGCACCGGAAACTCCAGACGCAGGTCAGTTGGACCGCTGTGCTACGCGCTATCTGCTACATACTGGAAAATTTTGCAACTTTGGTGTTCCGGTGGAGCATGTAAAATGTAACTGAGCACTGCTGTGTTTGTTCCGGAAGTCACCATAGGTTTTCTGGCTCTTTAGTCACCACACCACCTGCTGGATGGGATGAATAAATGCAGGGGGATACATTTTGTTAATGCTGTTGTCAGAGAGTTAGGGGATGTTCTGCTTCTCTGTACAGGGGGTACTTAAGCACAGATGGTCCATCCTATACCTTCTTCTGAGCCTGTGTGAGGATCCGCGCAAACCGAGCAACCGGGTCAGTATGTTATCCCGCCCCATTCACATTAAACTTGTATCTATAAAGGACAGAGCCTTGCAAAACAAATGATAGGGTGGACACACACACTTTAAATTGAGGCACCCAATTCTGATATCCAAAATGTCTGCAGTATCCAAAGATGCATGAACTGTAGAACTTCAGCATTATGTCTAAATATAACTGCCAAGGCTGCAGTGGCGCCCTCTCTTGGGCTGTTCCCCGCCTCGCACCCGTCGCTTCTGGGATAGGCGCCGGACTCCTGTCACCTTACATAGGACAAGCACCATAGAATATGGTTGGATGGATGCAAGGATAATGTCCAAGGATAACATTTGTCAGTCTTTTCCATATCATTATAGAAGTATTCATTTAATCACCGGCGCTAAATTCCCCCCACCCATCCCATTGGGAGAGTCACACCCGCAACTAGCGCGACGTGTCATGTGACCTCTTCATTCCAGGTAGCTGGCTATGGCTCCATGTTCGCCCAGGCGCTGCCCCGGGATGCCCACTCTACCCCATTCTACTGCGCCCGCCCCCAGAGCCTTTCCCTGGGCCACCCAGAGCGCTCCTCTACCCTGGGTACCAGTGGCATCAGCAGCCTCGGCACATACACCCTCAACGGAGCCACCCTCACTCCCCAGGCGCTGCTGTCGGGGTGAGCTCAGAGCCTCTCGGCCACAGTCTGACCCCAGATCAGAGTGCCCCTGATGAACGACATCACGCCTCCCAAGCAGTCTGCAGTACCATTAATAGCACTGAATAATGTATGGGGTCTCGTACCTTACTGCTTTCCCGTACGCAGCTGTCGTCTTGCCTCGCGAGGATCGTTTAGCCATTCCCTGTATGGATCCAAAGCGCCGTTAAATGTTTAAGAATGTCCTCCACAGTGTTTAATGCTCTCCGATTCTCCTTGGAGAGGCAATTAGCGCCCAGCGTGTTCTGGAGGGTGCACTTTTAATTGAGTCCTAAACTGATGTCAGGGCACCGCCTACCGTTAAATCTTCGGAGCGTAGCAGAGGACTCGAGTGGAGGTCGTCAGCGACCTTTCAGAGCCTTCACTTTGCCATTAGTGTTTACTGCTCTTGGTGGGCAGGATGTATCCTTCACTGACTCTTTGCTGCATTGGAGGCTCAGGCTGTGCCTGCGTGTGTTTGTGTGTGCGCGTCATCCCCAGGGCCCCAACCCAGGTGTTGGGGGACTCTCTGCGGCAGCCTGGGAGTCGCCTGGCCTGGACCCTGGCTCCTGGAACCTCGCCCTCAGCCACAGCACCTACCTCACGAGGCCCCCCTGCCCCGCCAGCGCTTACGACCAGGACCCAGTCGAGGCCACGGCGAGACGGTGATGAAAACAGTGGGTCCCCACCCCCCAAGGGGCTTTTGCATTTCTCGTAACCCAATTCCAGTAACATGGTGCTGGTGCGAAGCTGGTACCTAATTTGGAACTGGTTCTATGCCAATCCACTGGTGCCACGCCTCGGAAAACTGGCTCCGGCCCAGATCCAGAGAGTTGCTGGTCTGAAACTGTGAACCCATGCTGTCAGCATATGGGGGGGGGGCGGCTAAAATGCGCTGTAAACTTCAGCAGAGCCACACACATTGTTTCCAGCGATCAATGTTTTGTTTGATTTTAGCGTTTGCTGAAAATATGCAGAAATATCAGCTGGAGAAAGTAGGCCGCGTTCATATCTTAACAAATTAACAGAACTGAAACAAATATATAAATTACATGTATTTTATATACAAATATATAAATAAAATACTAATAAAGAACATTCGCAAAGCGGCACAGACCAAAAAGGGCCCCGCTGTGATGTGTTCATTGTCGACAGCCAGCCCACATTGTGCAGCACATTTCCTTACGGTTACACACAGTCAAACATTGGTGCTTGGTTTGCTAAGAATGTGTTCCAGGGGGTGACTTATACTCAGATGACTGATGAAGCTGAAGTTTTGGATGAGTTGCGTCAGATTGAATCCAGGGTCTGTTGTGTCCTAAAAATGTATAAACACCAAACGTCAGTAATCTATAAATTCGGCGTATCTTTATGCTTATTAAACACAGTGAAGCAGCACATGCTGCTGCTGG
>JAODUD010000080.1:317696-330523 GCA_026784285.1 Stomatorhinus walkeri
TGAGCCCAGATTTTAGCCGAAACATTTTCTCAATCACTTATTCAATGGAGATTCTAAGGTAGCAGGCTGGCAACCTCGTGGTTTTAATAATAAATATATTTAGCAAGTGTATTATTGTAATTCAGTAAACATAAACAGACAACATCCCCCAGAACGGCGCCTGTGTTTCCCCTTCAGGTGCTCGTGCATATTGCCTGTGCCGCTGTGATACGCCATCGATGTACAAACCACCTTTTTGTTTAGTGATAATTTGAATTACTCCCATAATTACACAGTGATATTTCAGAAATCAAAATGTAATTTCAATAAAATTATAAGAATTTCGATAACAAAAAAGTAATGATTTGAAATATTGATGTTGACGTATTTACAGCATCTGCGTCATCGACTCCTTCGACTAATCTGGATTTTAGGGCCCGCTACTTGGGCGACGCCTGAGAACCAGCTCCCTGTCGGCCCCGGCGCGGCACTAGTGGAAAAGCAGCATCTCTGACTTGGGTCTCAATGTCACACCTACTCCGAAATCACTGCCCCCCTTGTGTGGATCTCAGGGGCTCCAGACACGTAGAATGATTCTGCTCTTGTCCAAACTGGGGCGGCGTAACGACAGCGAAAATGACCACGATTCCAAGGACCCTTACGTTCCAGGGGTTCTAGATAATTTCAAACATAATTGGATGGGTCTGGGTTGCGGGCCCAATATGATATTTCATGGGGCCCAAAATCTCAAGTGACGCCACTGAGTCCAGGATTACATCAAATAAATTCAATTTAAAGCCCTCTGTACTCCCTCATTGCTCAGGTGAGATTGGCGAATCCGCCCTCGTCCGGGACATTCTCTACGTCTTCCAGGGAATCGACGGCAGGTTCATCAAAATGTGCACCCCTGAGAACTGTTACAAGATAGACACTAAGGTACGTCCACACGCCTCTCCGTTCATTCACTCAGGCCGCCTCTCTCCTGCCCCACGTAGAAGCTGTACCTGCGGGCACTGGCATCTAGAACTGCGTGACATTGAGTGTTTTTTTAGCATCTCGCGGTAACATTACACCATCTTCACTTATCTTCTCCCAACTGGCTTTATGTAGTGAGTGGTTCCAGGCAGACCACGTTCACCCCTGCGTTTCCTTCTTGGCTTTGCCCTGCCGGCCCGGCCTATTGCCCGCAGACGGCATGCTCACCACGCTGTCTCAGCATTCTCTTGTCTTGTACAGTTGGTTGGTAATCGCCCTGAAAGCAAAAACAAATCAATAACTGCTTTGATTGCCCTTGAAGCCACCAGATATATAAAGAAGGTGGACTCCAAAATAAAATCCATACCCATTTCTGTACCTGGTGTTCGTCTGCTGCTAAATGCAGCTTGTGTGCTGAAGTGTAGACTGTCACCTCTTCTCTCTATTATGAATCACAGAAACCTTTAACCCTGTGATACTATAGATTTTTTAACTCAAGGATAGCCAGTCACTAGACCGTGGATATGAACTTCATTGCTATTAGCCTTAAAGTCACCTTCCTTCGTGATATTAGCACTGCCATTTTTAGCCCTTGACTCAAGTTCCTTTTTGGCACCAGCATTAGCATGATTAGCCCTAGCCTGTGTTCCTTTTTTGGTAATAATATTAGCATGATTAACCATAGCCTGTGTTCTGTTTTTGGTGCTAATATTAGCATGATTAGCCATAGCCTGTGTTCTGTTTTTGATGCTAATATTAGCATGATTAGCCATAGCCTGTGTTCCTTTTTTGGTGATAATATTAGCATGATTAACCATAGCCTGTGTTCTGTTTTTGGTGCTAATATTAGCATGATTAGCCATAGCCTGTGTTCTGTTTTTGATGCTAATATTAGCATGATTAGCCATAGCCTGTGTTCCTTTTTTGGTGATAATATTAGCATGATTAGCCATAGCCTGTGTTCCTTTTTCGGTAATAATATTAGCATGATTAGCCCTAGCTTGTGTTCCTTTTCTGGCGCTAATTTTAGCATGATTAGCCATAGCCTGTGTTCCTTTCCTGGTGCTACTATTAGCATGATTAGCCCTAGCCTGTGTTCCTTTTCTGGTGCTAATATTAACATGGTTACTGGGCTTCATGTTCCTCTTTGTTGCTAGCATCTGCATAGTTAACCGTTTAATGCATATGTTGTTTGCAGTTTGATAGTGACATTAGCATTAGCTTGTTGGCGCTGCTGGTGTTAGCCCTGATTGTCATTGTTCCCCTGGTCATTGACCCTCCAGGTGCCCCTGTCCAAGTCGCTACGGGACCTCAGCAGCCGTCTGTCGGAGCTTGGCTGGCTGCACAACAAAGTGCGGAAATATACAGATGCCCGGAGCCTAGACCGGGCCTTTGGCCTGGTGGGTCAGGTAGGAGACAAAGCCCGGAGCGGCCTTTTCTGGGTGGATGTGCGTGTGAGGTTAACAGCATTCTGTCAATGTCCAGAGCTTCTGCGCTGCCCTCCACCAGGAGCTGAAGGAATACTACCGGTTGCTATCTGTCCTGCACTCACAGGTAGGATAATCTATAGCTTTCTGCTTATCTGATTCCTTCCCTCCTGTCCCATGTTTCATCTTTTTTTGTAAAATAGTGCCTTTACCGCAGAGCTGCACAGTACAGCACAAAGTTGCCAGTGAGTGTACTTTTAAACTGCCAACCTCTGCTTTGAAAGCTAGGTGGGGGGGGGGGGGCAGGAATCCATATTTCTGTTAAAGTAATTATTGGATCACTGGGGTAGGCTGATCTCTTGGTAGGCGCACCCAATAACATCTAACTGATGGCTCAGAGCTAGTGGTGCTTTGTTGTCTGGGGGGGGTGGTATGACCCCGGGTCATTTGTGTACCCCAGCTGCAGCTGGAGGACGATCAGGGCGTCAACCTTGGGGGAGAGTGCAGCCTGACCCTCCGCAGGCTCCTCGTATGGACCTACGACCCCAAGGTCCGGCTCAAAACGCTGGCGGCGCTGGTGGATTACTGCCAAGGTTAGCGCCAGGGGAGGGGCCTGTTTGGGTGCGGTCTGGCTCACTTAATATGTCCCGAAATACATATCACTGATCTTGGCAGGACGTAAAGGAGGGGAGCTGGCCTCGGCAGTGCATGCCTACGGGAAGACGGGGGACCCCTACATGCGTGCGCTGGTGCAGCACGTCTTGGCTCTGGTGTCGCACCCCATCCTCAACTTCCTGTACCGCTGGATCTATGATGGGGAGCTGGAGGACACCTACCATGAGGTAAGGGAGCTGGGGGTGCAGGGGCGGGGCTGTTTGGCTTGGTAAGCTGTTCAAAGGTCCAGCAGAAAGGCCCCATGCCTGCTGCCTCTGCCTTTCCTTGCTCTGACCTTCACTGTCTAGTTCCAGGAAGATCCCCAGTTTAGCTTCGTAAGTGAGCTCCTTCCAGCTCGGCCTTAACGGTCCCCGTGGGATTCCATTTAATGTTCCTGCTCGCTGGCGCCCCCTCCCCCCCCCACCCAGACCTTCCATTAGTGCCTTAACACAGTCCTGGCTGCCCAGCGCGTAATGGGATTTGGCTTGCGGTGTCTCCCACTCTTAAGTGTCCAGTCTCCCTGCTGTTTTCTGAGACGCTTCTTTTTCGAATTCGGGCTGGACGTCTGTTAAATGCTGCATTTCCCCCTAATTTTATGGATCAGCCACTTTTATCATTTGACCTCAGTCCCTGTGCTTGTGTTTGACCACGGTGCTCCTCTGCCCTCCCCCGCAGTTCTTTGTGGCCTCTGACCCTACCGTGAAGACGGACAGGCTGTGGCACGACAAGTACACGCTGCGCAAGTCCATGATGCCCTCGTTCGTCACCATGGATCAGGCCCGGAAGGTGCCTCCCGCCTCGGCCACTCCACGGCCCGCAGATCGGATCGGATCGGATCCGTCATGCCGTGGTGCCAGATAGTGCTTGACAGACATTTACATTACGTTTTATGTTTTATTTATTAAGCAGGCGCTTCTATACAAAGAACAACAATTTTTTGACCAAGCAGGGACATACATTAGAACCAACAATGTTCCGATGACGAGCGCAGCGTGCTGTCCAGCTGAGCCACACACCGTCTCTGAAGCTCCTGTTCTCTCTGCCAGGTTCTGCTCATTGGAAAGTCAATCAACTTCCTGCATCAGGTCTGCCATGACAGAACGCCGCCTGGGAAGATCACGCCTGGGTCAAAGGACATAGACTCCCCCAGGGACGGTGAGCCGCCTAAGCGTTTGCAGGAGCCTCGGCCTCAAAAATCGTCGCTTAACCCGTCCACGGGCTACATAACGGAGAGATGGAGAACTCCGATGGGAGGAATATTGACCGGTGACACTGGAGCCCCACTCCCCAGCTTGCTGTGTTTTGATGGAAGCCGTGGAAACGGTCGATGGGGACCACTGGCGGAGCGTCTCGGATCTTGTGAACGTTCTCGCGCCCCCCCTCCCTCTGTCCCCACAGCAGCCGAGCTCTTCACGGACCTGGAGGGTGCGTTCCAGGGCAAGATCGACGCAGCGTACTTCGAGACCAGCAAATACCTGCTGGACATCCTGAACAAGAAGTACTTTCTGCTGGAACACCTGCAGGCCATGCGGCGTTACCTGCTCCTCGGCCAGGGAGACTTCATCCGCCACCTCATGGACCTGCTCAAGTGAGGGCTCCCTCCCCTGTCCTTAGGCCGAAACCGATCCCTAAATCAGAAACGGGGGCAGCAGCTGGCAGCGGGATTAATGACCTCATGGACTCTGCTACCTGAGAAAAGGACTCTCTATGCTGAATGTGACACGTCGTAAGCGTTTGCTAGCATACTACGTAGTAATGATGCGACTGAGTCACAACCATTTTGGGCTTCCATCCACACATCACAAAGCACAAACTTCATCCTGGTGTTTCCTCGCCACTTTGCCTTCGAACTTCGCTCCCTTTGTACCCAGGCCTGAATTGGCTCGTCCAGCTACCACGCTGTACCAGCACAACCTAACGGGCATCCTGGAGACCGCAGTGAGAGCCACCAACGCGCAGTTCGACACCCCCGAGATCCTTAAGCGACTGGACGTCCGGCTCTTGGAGGTATATCAGGCCTTGCCTACTGGCCGCAAAGGATTCTGGGTGCTCGGACTGGCTGAGTGTATTCCTGTCGCTGTTGTACTGAGCGTGTACTCGGGGACGGCGGAAGGTCGCTTCCTAACATCTGGCCATCGCATTCCAGGTGTCGCCGGGAGATACTGGCTGGGATGTCTTCAGCTTGGACTACCATGTGGATGGACCAATCGCCACGGTAACAGCCTTCATCCTTTCCCTCTGAAATGCTGAACACTGTCACTATTGTGGAGGTTTTCCGATATTATCGGATTCCACCCCTTCCTGTTGACTTTAATAGCCTTAAGTGTAGACTTATGTCATTGATGAATGATTCGTTCTTTTTAAACTAATCTTTTAAGTGAACAAAATGATTTTGGTCTGACCTGGCTGCACATAATGGGTCTCTTTCGCCACCCACTGGTATATTGATGTACAGACATTTGTTATTATATTAACAAATTGAGTGACAAAAATAGACTTGGAATTTGGGAAACATGGAAATGAATGACTGTACAAATCTAAAAGTCAACAAAATCATCATTTCATACTCCACTTAAACAGAGGGCTGGATCTAGCCCTGTGCAGACCCGTAGCCAGAAACAGATTATTTCCCAGAACAGGGTACTCTATTTGGGTCGCCTTGTGCCGATCGGACCTTAAGTGCCGTGCCGTCTATCACTAGGTCCGACTGCTTAACTTAGCTCTGTGGCTTTTTTTTTTATAAGGACTTTTTGAAAATAAGTGTTTATTAAATCATCTTTGTCCAGTCTGTGGCTTTGAAAGGATTTATTTTGTGACCAGCTTCAGATTTTCATTTATGGACTTAAAGTGTGAGCTTCAGAGAGTAACAGATGGGAGTACCAGGGTGTTGTGTGGCATTAGCGTCTGTCAGTCAGAGCTCCGAGTAGGACGTGTGTGATCGTGTGAGCTGTCTGCTCTCTGCTTGTCTAAGTCACGTCCTCCGCTGTGCGTTTGTTCCCCCCCCCCCGCCGCAGGTTTTCACGCGCGAGTGCATGAGCTGTTATCTGCGCGTCTTCAACTTCCTGTGGCGCGCCAAGCGCATGGAGTACATCCTCACGGACATCTGGAAAGGCCAGATGTGCGGCGCCAAGCTGCTGAAGGGCATGCCAGGTGGGAAGCGAGGCACCTTCTTAATCAGCAGCGCCTCTGGGGAGGTCTTGGTCCTTAGAGGATTCAGCAGTTAAGACTCTGGACAGCACGGTCGCGCTCCTTCAGCTGCGGAATGAGAATGCACTCTCAGGCATATTCAGGTGCAGTGATGTGGTTTGTTTGTGTTGCAGAGCTGTCAGGGGTGCTGCACCAGTGTCACGTTCTGGCCTCTGAGATGGTTCACTTTATCCATCAGATGCAGTACTACATCACCTTCGAGGTAGGGCCTCTGTCCAGCCTAGTCAGGGGGCAGTCGCGTGTTTTGAGAGAGTCGCTTCATGCTGCTTATGAGTGAAGTTCTCCGTTGTATTTTTGGTGTTTTAAGTCACTCCCTGTGTGTGTGTAGGTTCTTGAGTGCTCATGGGACGAGCTGTGGAACAAGGTCCAACAGGCCCAGGACCTTGACCAAGTTATTTCTGCCCATGAGATTTTCCTGAGCACCATAATCTCCCGCTGCTTACTGGACACTAACAGCAGGGTAAAACCCACACACTCGCACATACACGCACAGACTCGGGCCCTGTAGTAATGAAACATGTAGAAGACAAGTTCATTCTCGCATATCCTCAAGGGATATCCAGAATCCCAAGAGCATAATGACCCGTGTCCCCCGGCCCAGTCCCTGCTGAACCAGCTGAGGGCCATCTTCGACCAGATCATCGAGTTCCAGAATGCGCAGGATGCCCTCTACCGCTCCGCCCTGGAGGAGCTGAAGCAGAGGACGGCGTTCGAGGACAGGAAGGAGCGACGGGAGGGCGAGGTACAGCCAGAGGGCCGGGTCACAGGGCGCCGTGGGCTCAGAATGGGGGAGGGAGGCCTCTGGGCAGGGCGGGAACTCTTACTGTGCTGTCCATGGTTGCAGATGTCCCTAAGCAGGGTAGGTGACTTGAGTTGTGGCAGCATGTGTCCGGCTGATTCAAGTCAGCGCAGACTGGCCCTATGTCTGCTCCTCTCCAGTGGCAGTCTTCCTGGAAGGCAGTCAGGTTTTTTGCAAGCCACGTGATCGTCTTCTCTTACCATCGATCTCAGCGACAGGAGCAGCATTTTGGAAGTGTTGTGTAAACAAGCGCCGGTGGTAGCTGGTTTTATAAGGCCTGTAAATAATCATCAGGCTGCACTGATGCTTTCTTAATGTCCTTTTATTTTTAAAGCTACATCGATTCGCACCTTTTACCCAAAGTGTCCTGATAGCATTTCACATAATTACACAACTGGTACAGAAACTGGTCCAGTTAAGAGATGTTCCCCAATTTCTGCTGGAACTTCCAAACTTGTGGTGACACTTAAAATGCTTGCGTGTGGCCTTGGTCAGGTGTTGTTTATGAGATGCGGCCAAACTTAGCAGGTCAGTAGTCACAGAGCAGCTCCAATATTACCTGATATCTCTCTCTGTCCGTAAAAATGGTTTGGCATCTGTACAGCTGCTCTGTGTTCAGTCGTGGGAGCAATAAAACTTTGTGAGCTCCACAACTCTAGAGACAGCACACAAATCCAGTACGGGGTTCCGACTCATCGATGAATCGCTCAGCAGGCAAAGCCTCTCTACCCATGATCAGAAGGTCACCGATTCAAGACCTAGCCTCGACATAACGGTCACATGTCCAAGGGCCCTTGAGCAAGGCCCTTAACCCCCAGCTCCATGGGCGCCCCCGTAGGCGTCTGCTCTTCGCTGTGATTCCCCAAACTCGCTCGCACCTGCATATGTGTCTGTATGTCTGCTGGAGAGCAAGATGGGGTCGGCAAAGAGAAGCATTCCAATGTAAACCCCCCCCCCCCCCCCCATGACATTCTGCTCGTTTAATGGTTTGATACGATGCCCGCCTCTTTGTCAGGGGGCGTGGGGAGTTTCAGCTGCCGAGGAGGCCGAGGAGGCGAAGCGAGTCCAGAAGTTCCAGGAGACCATACCAAAAATGTGCTCGCAACTCCGAATACTGACACACTTCTACCAGGTTTGTGAGGCATCCCACACCGTACCTCCCCCCCGCACCCCCAACATTACATACTGCACCACACGCAGGGTCCATTCACGTAACATAGCCTATCTCCTTATACACAGACTTTATGTTGGGCTCTGCACTGATCCAGTTTGTCAGCTGCTGTCTGACTTGCAAGAGTCCTAGAAGTGACCCAATCCGGTCCTCGGGGAACCCCAGACAGTCCGGCTTGGGAAACACTGGCCCAGTCAATTTGATGCTAACATGCTATCTATATTCCCCAGATGGGAAATGTATATGCTTTTTGGACTAGTCTGTGACTGGTACCACAGATGCTTGTCTCATTAGCCCAATAATTCAAAATCTTTTTGAATTTCAGATCTTTTTCAAACTTTGCAGACATTTTATGGGTAAAGATCTGGAAGTGGTGAAATTTTGAGATAAATCACACCGAAATTGAAGCAGCACTACACAAGTGGTAGCAAAGAGACAGGAAGCCTCAGACACTGATCTCGTTCGAGTGATAAATCAAATAGTATTTGATGGATCTTTTTCAAACTTCACAGACGCTTTGTATGGAAGAAGACCTCGAACTTTTGAGACAAATCACAGCAAAACTGAAGCAGTGCCACTTAGCGGTAGCGCATGAAAAGACAGGTGTAGGTCTGGTGAACCTGATTACACTGAGTCACACTCTCTCCACCTCCCCAGAACATCTTCATTAAAAGCGCAACTTGGTGTAAGGGGGTAAAAAAATCGGTGAGGTCGGGGGCGTGTTAGGAGTTAAGATGAGATGCAGTGGGGGGAGATGGGGCCATCTGGGAAATTAGTCATTGTCGATCCAACAGCATCTAGTTGTTACCATGGCGGAGAGTCTCTGAAGTATGTAAAGAAGGTTGTGTTTGTGTCTTAGCCCTTCCGCTCACCCATCGTGGTCTGGTGTCTCGGTCACAGGGGATTGTACAGCAGTTCCTGGTTCTCCTCATGAGCAGTTCAGACGAGAGTCTCCAGTTTCTCAGCTTCCGCCTGGACTTCAATGAGCACTACAAGGCCAGGGACCCCCGCCTGCGCGTCTCTCTCGGAGCCACCAGGGGGCGGCGGAGCTCCAACATTTAATGGGATGCTTGGGCCCACGGCCATCTCCTCTGCCTCGTTTTGATAAATTAAAGTGTAAACACACACCTGGTCAATAGGGCTACATGGAACTCAATGCACTGTCAGGCAAACACAAAAAAAAAACACAAAATGACATGTCTGCTTTACCCATGGTGTTGCCAAAATGTAGATCTTCAGCAATCATCCTATGAGACCAGAGACACGAGTAAGATATTGTAAGCAGCACGAGGTCATACCTGCTCTACCCCTGCCTCTGCCTTGTTTCATTTCAGCCCTGCTTAACTCCACCCCTCTGATAATCATGTTCATTTGTTGCCCTGTTATTGGTTGCTCTGTTTAGTTTAAAATTATTGAGTCTGTGAATCTTGAAGTTTTGCACTTTTAAGAATGTGTGCTTGTTTTGTCATATACCCTGATGTCTTAAGGATTATTCCTCCCTGTACAGACGCCTCACTTTAAAATTATTTATAGTTCTTGTAGCACGCCTACCAGTACAGATGTTGCCCTTCAAAGATTTCTGCCTTACTCCAAAGTCCTGGAGCTCAGGATCTGTTCCATCAGGCTCACGGTGAAATTTCTCACACAGGCAGTATTCCGTTTGTAATCTGTTTGCTTCGTGCATAGTGACTCCACTGGCATGTTGAATTGTCCACCATTTGCCTTCTGTACCAAACATCGGGCCCTGCCCTCCCCACTGTGTCCATCCCAGAAACATGGGTCGTAGGTCTGCTCTGGCTTCTGTACCTGTACACCGTCCCCCCCCCCCCCCACCTCACTGGAAAATTTTGGCATTGCTAAGTGGCCTGTTCCCAGTATTACAGTTTGTGTTCTGTAGCCTCACCAGACACAGGCTCATACATGCTGTCAAAGTCTTGAAGTCTTCAGTAGGTGTCTTAAGGGAACAAGGCTGATGGAGGAGTTTGAATGGTGGTTGGGGGGGGGCAGCACTGGACTCAACCATGACAATTCCTGCTTTGTATAGTATGTGTTAAATACCATCTTGTCATCTCTTGAATAAATCTTTTTCTAAAAAAAAAAAAAAAAAAATTCATTAAGATGGCCTGTGGGCCATTACAACAGTATAGGAGAGAGAGGTGAGGTGCACGCACTGATTACAGCACACCCACCGCAAAACACCCCACCTCAGGGATGAGGACCTGAGTGTAGTCATGTGGCGGGTGATGGTATCTCGGCATCACACTAGTCCGAATGGATCAGTGTGAGTTTTTTCCCCCGTTGCTGGAGTGCCAATAGGAGAGAGTTTGATTTCATTAAAATATAAAGGTCTATGCTGGAGGAATGTATGAAGGTCACGCTGGATCTTAAGGAGGTATACATGCCTCCGTGATCCAACATCTGGGGCAATAACGTGAATTTATCATATGTTTCTCCACAAAATGTACCCACTGTTTGCCTACAAAACGGTCAGGTATGGGTGTCTCATAGAGGGACATACTTTTTTAAAAAATGTGTTTTTTAGGGAATTAGTCCCAAGAAATATATACGGGAGAAACCAAATTGTGAGTCGCGTTAGAGTCACTCCAATATTTTCTCGACGATTTTATCGTCACCGACTTTGTGTTGCCACCAGGTGGCAGCACGTGTTAATAGTTTCAAGATAAGAGCTGTAGGCTTACGTCATATGCTGCTTTTCACAACATTAAGTCATACATGTCAGGTGTAGTGGATTTCAGTTTGAGTTACTGGTTGCACTTTGCCTATCTTTGAAAAGTCCGCCGATTAAACACATTTTTGAACAATAACGCTCAGAACGGCGGCATAATCAGCAATCAGTGAAATAACGATCATTTTAAATGCACGCGAAGGCAACGTTCCTGTGCGTTATGCGCCTGTTAGCATAAAAGGCTATGTGCTAGTTAAATATAATTGCCAGCTTCGCATATGCCATAATTTATGAAGATGACGCCGATTTAATTCACTGTGGTCCACATTATAAGGCTTGGGAATATTTAAGGTCACCTTGTCACTTAGCAGGCTGTAAAAACAATTAACTCCTGGGAATTAAACTCATGATTAATTATGAAATCAAGCCTCTTCGGTACAGACTTTGAAAAATATTTGCACAAAAAGCAACCTTATTGTTCAGCCCGTTGTTAAGCATTTCCAGGTATTACACAGTTTGATTTATAGACGTGCTGCAGAGATCGACCACGTGAGTCTCTCGGTCAGTCGTCAATAAAAGGATATTTTGCCAACTGATTGGATGATGTTATGGTGGGCGTGGTCAGCTGAAGCTTATGAATTATGTAAGTACCTGCATGTGACGAGATGCGAAAACGAAGCTCGGAGTGTCTGTTATCCCGGGCTGGTGACCGGAAGATTTTGCTGTGAGCTAATTGTATTTTCAGGAGTTTGGAGCAGCTCGTCTTAACTTAGGCGTGGTACTCGTAGGTTATTACATATTATGTTGCCTATTTTATGTAAAAAAAAAAATATATATATATATATATATATATATTCTGATTTTGGGACCGTCTTCGATGATGTGGAAAAGAGGATTAAAATGTCTTTCCGCCTTCCGGCTGAGAGGCTATTAGAATGATGTAGCGTCACCTGAGGTTGTGAGACCTCTGAGTCCGTGTCTGATTAATGAGTGTCCGTATCCCCGCCCGTTCATGCAGATCTGATGAGGTGACACTGCATAATCTCCACACCAGAATTACCTCCTCCTGCTCCTGCTGCTCCTCTCAGTCATCGCCGCGGATTTGCGTTCGCCTCCCGGTGCCAGCGGGCCTGTGAGTGTGTGCGGGCGCGTGAGCGCGTGTGCGAGCGAGCGCGCGCGTGTGTCCCGCTGTACCCAGCCTCTCCTCCGCGCGACGCCTTAACCATCGCCTCTGCAGCGCCACGGCTACCAGCAGCAGCGGCAGCTCGGCTCCAGGCTCCAGCACCTCGAGGCACCGACACTCCAGGCCAGCCATCCTGCCCCGCCCCCCCGCCGCTCTGCAGAATGATCCCCTGGATGAGAACTGAGGAGATGGCACAGGAGCAGCTCGTGCATAGGCTCAGCACCGTCGTCTGCAACATAGGTAGGAGGAGCTGTCTCCATCTCTCCTGTCTGGATTGTGTGCTTTTCCTAGCAGAGTACAGATCGCTACCTGGTGAGGTTAGGGTGGGTTGGAGGGGGGGATCCAGACAGCCAGTGATGTGAGGTACAGTGGCCGGGGAGATATTATCATTCCTTCTGTCCTGTAAAATTATAGGTGAGAAGACGTACAGTATCATTGCAAGGTCAGAACACAGGGACTGTCCAGTACATTCCTGTGAACATGAGTCCCTCAACATTATCGACAGCTCAGACAGGTACGAGCCGGGCTAAAGATTAACCCGACCGTGGAGAGCCAGCCGGCTGCTATGGCGATGTGCGGAACATCGGTGCAGATTAATAGAGGTGGCTTTGGGGTAGTCTTTGTAAATCAGCACTGGTACGGGAATGATTGCAGGACATGGACCTGGAGGGTGGCTATTGCATCTGCATAAATCCTAAGGGGGGAGCAAACTTTTTTGTTTTTAGCCTGTCTGAGACTGGAGGGGG
>JAODUD010000080.1:373888-384203 GCA_026784285.1 Stomatorhinus walkeri
AGAAGCCGTCCCCCTTTGAAAGCGAAGCATCAGGGCTGGCTGTGTGTTGATGCCACTCTGGGTTTTAACTCCTGATGTTGTCAGAGGACCCTCTCTGTCTCTGTCTCTCTGCCTGTTTGTCTCTCTCTCTCTGTCCATCACCCTCTGTCTCTCCCTCTTGCTCCCTCACTCCACCCATTCCACCGGCCAATCGGATCACTTCCCCCATCTTCCTGGCCAATGGGGTCGCCGCTTTAGATGAGCCAGTCACCAGCCCCACCACAGAGCGGGCAGCCGTGGCCAAAAAGCGCTTTACCTTACAGAGCTTCAGCAACCTCAAGAGCCAGAAAGGTAAACCTGGCCCAGCAGGTGGCGCTGTTCATTAAACACACCTCATCTGTGCTGAAAACTGCACAAAACCCTTGAGATAACATGGATTGAGCTGGGGTTTTTTTTCTGAAAAGCGTTTGCACTTCATCAGGTAGAATTACTACACCATGTAGGATCCAACTTGATTGTTAGAAGGTGTCTCTCCGGACAGGCCACACCATCTAGTGCTAAGCCCCTAACCACTAAACTACCACCGTCAGGTTAGCATTAGCCATTAGCACGGCATTAAGACTTAGTTAGTTATGATCCACAGCTTAAGACACCAGTCCCAGGGTACCCCTCTCTTTTATATATTGTCTCCTCCTGTCTGTTTCACTGTCCTGTCCCTTCTCTTCCTCTCTTCCCACATCGCTACCAGGATCCCCCACTAGCCCAGACCACAAAACCAAACGGCACGAGGTTAAGAGCGACCCAACTCCTTTTGGCATTAGAGGTATTCTGTCCTCCTGCCACATCCCCTTCCCCCCACAAGGGGGCAGACTGGATACGGGAATTTCTCATGTCCCAACAATACAGAGCTGAACACTCTCTTCGCTTGTTGTATATGAGATGGGTGGCTTGCATTGAGTCCCGTGTATGTCCATCCTGTGTTTTTGATCTCAGCATTCATCCCCTTTCAAATTCATTTTGTGTTCTTTCATTTAGTTCTCTAATGGTGCTTTTCCACTGGCACCAAGAACCAAGCCGTATCGTGAAGAAACCAATTTCCACTGAAAACTGTCCAAGCCGTAGCAGCGTCGTGACGACGCTGAAGGGGCTTTGCTTACTAGCAGGACTGAAAGCATGACCAAACCAAACTGGATGTGTCACCAACATCTTACTGGTCGAAATGCACTGAGATATTGGTGATCTTCCTCGATACACTTGGATTATCTGAAGGAAAAAACATATATTCTACATATTATTCACTATTAATAATATGTACATTGCAATGTATTCCCAATTACTCAGAACTTGAAAGTTTCCAACCTCCTACTTAAAAAAGTACTAAGGAACAGCTGAACGGAACGGATTCGTAATGCAAGTTTACGCAAGCAAATGCTATATCCGTTAGCATTTGATGCTAAAATGACACGGCGATTCTCACAGATTTGCCAGCAGATATTAGCACATAGGAAATCGTGATGTACACTGTTAGCCATCTCTTAGGTTTATGATTGCTGTCCCACCCAAACCTGGAAACGTCTTTACCGAGCTGACCCTACTGCAGTGGAAAACCAAAGCGAACTGGAACTGAGCTGGAACCGCTCTTCGCGGTACTGCTCAGTTCCTGTATGCCAGTGGAAAAGTACCATAAGCGATAGCCGTAGGCCTCCTTTATTTGAATATGGAAGGACGCTGTGTCGTCTGTAGGCCGTCCGGTACACTGTGAATCCATACAGAACCAAAACTCTGTCATGAACCCAGAAAGGGCAGTCGGATCGTGGTCATCGAGGAGCCAAAGTGTGAACTGAAGATTCTCAGACTGACGACTGCTCCCTTTAACCCCCCCCAACCCCCACAGACACAGGCCCTCCCATCTCCCTGAATAGGGTGAAATGGCTCAGTAGCTCCAGCCTGATGCAGGCCAGGAGGAGAGGTAAATCCCCGCTGGCAGGGGCTGTTCTTGTCTTCCTGGCCTGTCCTGCTCTTTCAGGAGATTCTGTGCACGCGAGAAATCTTATCTTTCCCATCTTCCTTTTGGTGTTTCGGCAATGGATGAACCTATGATCTAACAATCGCCACGCCAGACACATTCCAATTTAGAGGCACTGGAATGTTTAGTGGAACCCAGAGTGTGATTTTTTTTTTTTTTAATCTTCCCTGCGTGCATTCTTTGGTGAACATGATTGATAAAGTTTGGTAAAATGCCCAGATCTGGGCAGCCCTGTTGCAGTCCTGAAGATCACCACTGCTGTGGTGAGTTTGTGATCCTACATGCATCCCATCCTCGGATGCACCAGCAAAGCAGGCCTCGGTGTGTTGCTGCGGTCATGGTTTGGAATGGTGATCACTGTTGGAAGTGCATGCGCTGCTCGTTGGGCACCCTTGACCCAGATTGGTGTGGTCTTCTCAGCTTTGGGAATGTCATCCTGGGATCTCCCTGTGTCATGTGCTTCTCTCTTGTGGATCCGTCCTCCACGTCGTAGTTCCCTGACTCAGTTCTCGATCGCAGCTCTGTCACTGAAGGGGGCACACTCCCTCCCCCACCACAGGCCCGTGCACCAGGTCAGCATATACCTGATCACCGGAACATCACCATCAGTCATTATGAGCCCCCGCAGCACTGTGGCACCTTGTCCCCCGTGGCGGTGTATATGTCTGCATGCTGTGCGCGTGTAGTGGGACCTGCTAGTCTCAGCAGAGGAGTGTAGCCCCTTGTCTTCTAATACATCTTCTCTCTGCCAGGCTGGGCCAAGGCCTCTCTATCTCTGGACATCTCGGAGGAGAATGACGGCTACTCCAGCACCGAGGACCCCCTGAACTCTGACCCTGAGGAGGAAGTGGGCAGAAAGCTGGTCTGTGTTCATTCTGCCTGCCTGTCAGTGTCAGTCGGACTTTGCAGCTCCTGTCTGGCTGCATCTGTTCATTAATCAGCATCAGTTTGCATCAGTCAGTCTGTGTTTCTCTGTGTCAGTCACTGTGGTTCTGCGTGTATCGGCTGATCTGCCTTATTTCTATCTGTCCTTTTCCTGTGTGCGTCCACATCATAGTGCTGTTGTGGATGTGATTTTGCTGGAAACAGTGGTTGGCAACGTCCTGGTTATCTGCGAGTTTTCTGTTTTGCGAGGAACAGAAACCACCATGTTATTAATTTGGAGGCCGGGTATCAAATCAGATGGAAATTGCATGTGGCCGCAGCTTTATTGTCCTTGCGGCCTTCCAGAACATTCTGGTCTCCATTTATGAGCCTTAGCGTACAATCTCTGCCCGCCTGGGTGCTGCCTGGTTCACGGCCTCCTCATAGCTTTGGGCTACGGAGGGATCTTCTTGCCCACACATCCACTAAGAGCCGGGCGACAGCTCAGTCCTGTCATTATAAAATTCCACACATACTTTATCTATCATCTATCTTTACAATAAAATGAGTATGTAGTATTTTGTCAAAGACAAAAACACATTTTTCTTCTCTTGAATTAGTTTTTCTATTACATGTATTTGAAAATACATGTTTTAATCTTGGGCGGCACGGTGGTGCAGTGGTTAGCACTGTTGCCTCCCACCTCTGGGACCAGGGTTTGAATCTCAGCTATGACTCCGTGTGTGTGGAGTTTGCATGTCATTGTGGGGTTTCGTTCCAGGTACTCCAGTTTCCCCCCACAGTCCAAAAACATGCAGAAGCTAATTGGAGTTACCAAAGTGCCCAAAGGTGTGTGTGAGTGATTGGCGTGTGGGTGTACCCTGCCATGGGTTGGTGCCCCATCCTGGGTTGTGCCCATACCCTCCAGGGTGGGACAGGCTGTTTAAAAATAATCCATTATGAGTATATACTGTGAATGTAACTTTCATTGCCTTTTCCACTTCATCTTCAGTTTAAAACTCATTTTCACGGTTTGACTATGTAGTGGGGCTCTCCAAGTTATTGACAGACCCCTTGCCCATGTCTCTGCTCGGACCCACAGGGCCCAGGGAAGTACACAGTGGTGGCCGACTACGAGAAGGGGGGGCAGCAGGACCTGACTGCCAAGAGCGGAGATGTGGTTCAGCTGATTAAGGAGGGCGAGGACGGCCACTGGTAAAGGGTCTCTCAGACACACGCCTTTGGTCCACAGCGCTGACTCTCCTGGTGATTCATCCTCTCTGTCCCCACGCAGGTTCGTGCGTAACCTCAAGACCAGTAAGGAGGGGTGGGTCACGCCCTCCAACCTGCTGACTCTGATTGGAGAGTCTAAGTCCTCTCAGTCCCTCAGCAGCTCAGGTAACGCGTCCCCAAGTACAACAACAAGTAGAGCATTGTATTAGGTTGTGGGTGCGAATCCCACTGAGTGCACATACATTATAATCCTTCCCTCTACCGTAAATGGCTTTGTATTAATGTGTCAAATAAGCCCCCCTCCCACTGCCCCAGCACACCATCTCTGACGTGTTAACCCCTTAGACCCAGGCTACTTTGAATCTCAGGCAGGCCGTCCTCACAGCAGCACTAGCAGACTAGCGCAAGTTAATAGCAGGCTAGAATGTTCCTTTGGGGGGGGTGACATCTGCAAAATTCCATGAAGCAGCGGTGTTGTTTTCACAATTGGCACCAGTCTGTATTTCCACAACTATTAATGACCCTGTGTTGCTGTTCTTGCTGTGATGGTTCCCCCCGCCCACCCAACCCCCCGTCTGTTTTTCACTGCACACCCCACACCCCACTGCACTGTGTGGTTTCTCAGACTTTGACGCATTTGAGCACAGTGCAATGACTCTGTGCCGCTAGGTGTTCAGGAAATTTTAATCCCAGTGACGTTCTGAAAACCTTAATCTGTGTGCTTGCCTTGTTGTTGCTGTGACCTTCCTGCAGAGGGCAGTGCTTCCGGTCACCTGAGCACCTCGTCAAGCTGCAGCGAGACCTACGCCAGCTTCTCCGACATCAAGGCCTGAGGCTGCGCCCGGCACGGCACGGCACGCAGTCGCCCCTCATGCTTCTCACTTCACGTTTCCACCCATCTTCACGATAAACCAGTGTTTCCCATCCCGGGCCTCAGGGATCCGCAGACAGTCTACATTTTTGTTCCCTCCCAGCTCCCAGTGGGGGCAAAAAATGTGGACATGGGGCATTTCTAGCTATCAAAAATACTCAGGGCTAAAATACTCGGGGCTATAGCCCCAAGTGATTAAGCCTAACAACACCCATGACTGTCTGTGAGTCCCGGAGGACTGGACTGCTCTAGTTCACTTAGAGTTCAGATCGGTTCGAGTATATTATCATATGTACAGAGTACAGTGTGCAAAGCACAATGAAATTCTTACTTGAGTACCATCTCTACAGACAGGACATCAGTCTTCAGACATAACATAGAAAACCTCTAAACCCCTGTCTGTATGTGTGTCTGTGTGTGTGTGTGTGTGTGTGTGTGTGTGTGTGCGCGCGCGCGCCTGCTGGAGCAGCACACCTGGGATTGCCAAACTATCTGATGCCCTATAAAAACCAAGGAAATTGTGCTCAGCTACATGTTTCTCTGATATGTGCTATCAACATAACAGGCGCCCCAGACTTTACTGACACTGTGGTCCATTGCTGTATGTCACAAGAATGTCTTTTCAGTTAAAAATATTACAGGGCATTTATTGTACAAATTGAAAACTTTCAAAAGAATTTAAACTTGTATCAATGAAATAGCTTTTTATACTCATGGTTACTGTGTCCACGCACTGCATAACTGAACTGGGTGTTGTGATCACTGCAGGAGGATTTGTCAGGTATGATCAAACTCCCTCTGTCGCTGTGAACTACACCTGTAAGGTGCTGAGTTCATCCCGCATGACTTACTTCAGAAGCACCGGTGATATTTAACGTATTTCCTGGTAAAAGACTAGCGAGGGACTCAGACTACTTAGTTACCTGACTTGAATAAAATTGATGTTGTGTAGATATATCATTGGTACACAATCACATGCAAATGTCACTGAAGTACTGTTTAAGGGTCATTGTCTTCACACTGGATGTCGTTTTTAAAACTTGTCGTTAAGCATGGAGCGTTATTTAATATCACAGAAAGGATGGATTTATAAAAGCATCCAAAGAAGTTGAGGTTATAAGCCATGGTATAGTAATTAACCCATGGTACACTGTAAACTTTCTGTTTTTTAAACGTCTTAACGTTTCCGTTTTGTTTAAATCAAATGACACTGATTAGTGTATGATTACCGGTAAACATTAGACATCACTTGTAAAACAATCAGCCGTCCCGTAGTCCTGCCTAACGCTTCCCGGTTCAGTATTATGCCTGATAATATTTGTTACAAAACCTTGGACATTCCTCCAACCAGCAATTGTCATTGAGTCTACTGGAATTTTTGTCAGAAAATGTAATGTAAAATAATGTACTTTTTTATTTGCACTCTAAGTCAATATGATATTGATGTTATTGTTTATCACATTTTATGCAGCACATTGCCGCAGATGTCTTTTTTCCTATGGTAACTTGGTCAATAATAAAATTATGTATATATGTATGTATATATGTATGTAAGAAAGTATACGCTGTACTGAAAGAGAAAATAAAGCAACTTGTATTAATTTCACTGGTGTGTTCTCTGTGAAAGGGAGGTTTGCCGTGGCCAGATTTGTTTCTCGTACGCCGGGGTGCAATTAAACGTATAATTTGGGGCGACTTTTTTGGTCGTTCGCAGATGCAAGGTTTAAATTTACTGAACGAACATTTTTTTTAGTCATCGCGCCCATTCGCAGATCTCGCAAAGGTGAGAGATGCCATCCACGGCCAAGCACTAATCACGGCTGATTCTGCATTAATTACAATCATGGATGGGATCTAGGGCTGAGCTGTAACTCGACAGTCGTGAAAAACGAAACTCGATACTACAGCTCAACTATCTCAGAGGGTAGGTAACAAGACCCGTGAATTAGAGGAGGGACAGCTGATGACAGATATAGTCTGTATTGGCCGGCAGAGAAATCCAAATGTAATGATTTCGTATTTTCTTTTTACTTAACTGGCCTACTGATCCTCCATTTTCGCTTATTGAAATTCATCAGCATTACCGTGAAAGCCACTCCTTTTGTGTTATGCTTAGGTTAATATAAGTCTGTATGCTTATTATTACCGATCAGGGAAAGGATGGTCGATTAATGTGGCGGCGCTGGTGCTCCCGTGTGTCCCAGCGTTAAATAAATCGACTGTCCGTACACAAGAAGGTGTCTCTTTTACGTGAAAAGGGGTAATTAATAATAAAACAGATCTGCAGGGTCTTTCGTAAATTTTTGGAAATTGACGCTACTGGTTGTGCCCGGTTTGGGAGGAAAAAAAACAAACACGTAAATGCTACCAGCAAAAATGCCAAACGCTGGCAAGCGCCCCGAATTTCACCAACCGGCCGCCCGCAGAAACACGATTTGCCAGTGATCGGTCACGGCGGAGGCGCTCCGCTCCCGGTTTCCCATGGAATACATTCGCGCTGATTATGCATGGCTCAAAGCAGCATCACGCTGATTTTCATACACTTCCAAAAGACACATGTCCTATTGTGTACTTCCTAGAATAAGTAATATATTAAGATTAAGCTTCCTATGTCATAATAACGACTGTTTATTCAGTGCTGGCTTTATTAGTGGCATTTTTCTTCGACAGGATTATTGCTTAATAATGACTATTATTATTATTGCTGCTACATAAAAAAAAAAAAAAAAAAAAACGGGACCATCCGCTTGCTGCGTCGGCGCACTGTCGTACTTGTTGCTGTTCGTATCGTTCATGGTGTAATGCTAGGCGGCGCAGCTAGGGGGCAGCAGCGCCGAGCCGCAGTGTCATCGCGGCACCGCCCCCGAAACGCGTCCGCAGCGCCGGGGCTTCATACGCACATTCCCGTGACGTTCAGCCCAAAAAAGAAAAGGCAGCTCGGGTGCATTGAGAGACGAGCCAGCTAGCGACGAATCCGAGTGACCAAAAGGTACTAAATATAATCCGATCCGTGAGTAGCAGGCGTTACGGGGCGCCGGCGGGGTAGGCCACGGCTTGGCGGTCGCCTCTTGCTGTGATTGATTTGTCTTTGTACGGGCTTTGAAACTTACGTCGAAAGGGGCACATTTTCTGGTCTATGAAGCCATGATACAAGCTAATCTACCAATCTGCTCGACCGTCTTTATGGGTTTTTTTCCACACAGTAGTAAGGTAGCGGGTGATTTGCACATGTTGGGCGAGCGTCCCGTAGGAGGAAATGGCCATCGGCCGCTGCGCCCCGGAGCCGCTCGGCTGCGCTGTGAATGTCGCCTGTCTGCTTACGCTCGCGCCGCCTTGCATGTTTCATGCTGCAGCGGTGCCACGCGCCGTGCCCTAACTGCACTTAGAGGGGCCGTGCATTCCTCTGATTCCTCCATGCATCCCGACTTTGTACAAATGTGTTAAAGAAAGAGATCGATGCGGCAGAGTTCGCCAAAGAAGAACGTGGTCAGCTTCGCCGGAGTAATTCGTATTTATTTACAGCTTGTGCGAAAACAAACAAGTAGTTAGTTGGTGCATTCATAGTTACTGTGCATCCCACAGTCTGGTAAGTAAATATGTTGAATGCTTAAATACTTAAAGTTCGGCACTTTGATGTGTTCCTGAAATGTTTTTGAATTGGGTGACCGCCTTCTGATGCACCGCAGTCACAATGTAGGATTTTGCAACGGGAGCACTTGATGCACCTTGATTTAAAACGGTAGGTCATTGAAAACAGATCTAGACGTTTTCATGTTGCACTTTTATCCTGCGCTTCTTCATGTGGACGTAGCATTAAAAACAGTGACCGGAGAACAGGTTTGGTGCGAGTTGTATGTCGCATGTATGAATCACATTTGCCAGTTTCAGTAATTCACTTCTGTCTTGTGTAAAAATATGCATTTGTGACATTATATATATTTGCCATGCTTTAAATTGCTGTTAGTTTCCTTTTAAGTTTTTTTTTTCCCATCTGGTGGAGCATCTGAGTTATGACTTAAGACCATGTTAGACAACTTAAGCCTGTTTGAAGTTTCATTATCTAAAAGACAGTTAATGTCCCTATTGTTGATCCTTTGGGCATTTTCATCTGTGTATGTCCCTGAGATCGCAGACAAGCCACCCACTGTCAGACACACTTACTTAGAATCAGTCCTGCTGTTTTCTAACCACTAGCTGTCGACGATCTAGCTGTAAGGTCACCCAAGGCCTTGGGGTGGAGATCCAGTCGGGTCAGGGCATGGACACCCACGTTCTGTGAGCTATAATGTCAGACCTGGGCCACCGTATAGCCTCCGCAGGCTCGAGTTTTGATGCCCCGATTGGTAGAGCCGTGGTCTAACAGAGGCTTGTGGGTGCGATTCCTGCATGTAGAGTTGATATGTATTCCTATTGTTAGTGAGAACTTCCTTCCGCTGTGCTGTGTCTGTGTCTGTGAGTGTAGTCTGCGATGGACACTCTGGCATGTATATCACCTTGTGACCAATGCATCCTGGAATAAACTTCAGCATAATACAAACTGCTGTTATATCAATAGCAATATCATTTTGGTTAAATAAAGCAAACACATGAAATGTCTGTGATGGCCGATGCCCCCCTACCGCAGAGGCTGGGGGGGGGGGGGGGTCTGCTCTTCCCATAGAGTTGTTTTGGAGCTGCACTTGGGTGCTGTTCATATCAGAGGTCACCGGGGTCACGCATTCATGCAGGTCAGTGAATAAGAGGTTGGAGCCAGATTTTGGTACAGTGTCAGTGTAAAATACGCATTTTCCACTCCTCCAGACTGTGCTTCCTTTGAGGAGATCAGGCTTTAATATTTGCAAGGTGAAGCCTTTTTGGCCTCTTTCCTCTCAGTTGCCTCCCAAACTGACCTGTGGCCATGTGTGAAAATAAAAATGTTTAATCTCCCACACAGCAACAGCTAAGGGTGTGACCAGCACAGATATCAAGGGCTGTGTGGGTTTGTCTACCACATTGTGGGGACGTGGTAAAATTTCATATGATTTAGTTTGCGGGGGTATTTTACAGATTCCCACAACTTAAACCTCAGTTTTATGAAAATCTGTGAATGCAGTCAAATAATACAAGACTTTTGGCATTTTTAGTTTTGTTTGGTTACTTATAGTTACGTTTAGGGCTGGGCAGGGGTTAAGGTTGTCATAGTTAGGAGTTGGGACTTTGGGTTATACCTGTAGAAGTGAATGTAGAATCCCCACAGTAGTAGGAATATAGGAGGTGTTTGTGTGTGTGCGTGCGTGGGGGGGGGGGGGGGGGGGGGGGGGGGGGGGGGGGGGGGGGGGGGGGGGGGGGGGGGGGGGGGGGGG
>JAODUD010000080.1:387966-400565 GCA_026784285.1 Stomatorhinus walkeri
GTCATGGACGATTCTCCCATCCCACCAACCAGCCCCCCCCCCCCCCAAATTGTAATGCAGACTTCAACCCAACTATAAGGATGCTGCAAAATTGTGACATTTTGTCAGTTGCTTCATTCTGCAATTTTGTTTGGCCAATTTCAGTTCTGTTGATTGTACATCTGCTACTATGATTTTTACAAGTCCTTACCATATACCAGTATGCAGAGACAAAATGGTCAGGCTCCACAGTGTATAAGTAGTGAAAATAAGACACGATGCGCAGGTAGTCAGGACAGTGCAATATACAAGGAGTAAACAAATATGCCAGTACAATGAGCTTCCATAAAATACACACACACACCTATTTGCATTTACATTTATTCTTTTTGCCTTTTATATATTGATTTTTATTTTTGTATTGAACTTCCAGGAGAGGGGAAATGTTTGTGTTGTGGTGCGTTTCCACGCTCTGTTGAAACAGGAATACGTTTACGCGAGTCACTTCATGGCGAGCTCTGTGTGTGTGTCTCGCTCAGGTGTTCGTCGCCAACCCCAACAAGACACAGCCCATCGTGGACATCCTCCTGAAGAACCAGACCAAGCTAATCGACTTCCTCAGTAACTTCCAGAAGGATCGCACGGATGACGAGCAGTTCAACGACGAGAAGACCTACCTGATCAAACAGATCCGGGACCTGAAAAAACCAGCCTCTTAGATCCTGGCGGCCGCGGGCAATTGTCTTTTTTTTCTATTGAGAAAGCGACAACGAGAATAGTACCAATAATAATTCTATTTAAAAATGAAAATAAGAAACGTTTTTATTAGTTTGCTTAAAGTTTGCAAAAAAAGGAGAAAAAAATGTGCTCAATCTGAAATTCCACATCACTAACGACGTTGTTTTATCCGTAGTGTAGTAGGCCTACCACATATGGATTTTATTGCAAGGGTTTTCCCCTTTTTCTTTTCAATGCAAATTTAATTTCTTTTCGTGGGAGAATCGAAGGTTACAGGAAGCCCATCCGGAGGGTGAAGCCTTTGCAAAGAGCGGCGCTCCTAGGCGATCCGAATCCGGTGCGGCTCCTGCTGTTTGTGAATAGCTACTGTTTTTTTCTGTCTGCGTAAATTTGCCAACCTGGGTTTTACTATAAGAAGGATGTCTTTTATGAGTTATTTGTGAAAAGTCCATTTTCGTCACACGGGCTTCTTTCTTGGCGTGAATGCGGCGGCAGTCCGACCCAGAGACCTTCCACCTGCATTCCTATAGTTTTCCTTTCCGAGGCGCCGCATGGGCTTCATTCACGCCGGAGCAGCTGCTGTGATGACGCCTGAACCTGTGCGATTGCGAGGAAACGATTAAAAACGAGAAGTGAAAAGCACTTGCGATTAATCTGACAGAAAAAAACGAATGGTTTCTGTTTAGCCTCCGAACATTTTGGGAAACATCGGCTGTAAGCGACGTTCCACATTTCATGCCGATATAATCAGTATTTGAGTGGTAGCTGTCTTGATTGACATGATTGTGGGTGAAAGTGGAAGAAAGTGAAATTGATTTATTTGATTCAGTGCTACTAGTATTACTTTATTCCGTATAGCTGTATTCTAATATTTTTTTAAGTATTTTTTATTCTTTTTCTTGATAAACAGGGCTGTATCGACTTTTTTTTTAATCGTGTGTTTTTGGTCATGTATAAAGGCTGATTTTAAACCGTAGCGGGGCATTTACAGTGGCCTGATACTTTGTATTTTTCAGTTGCTCCTTCTCAAGTAAACATAAGAGCAGAGGTTGGTATTTTATGCCCTGGTATTTATACATGTGTGATTTGTAATGTAGTGATTTATTTAGCTTTCATTCGCAATCGGGAGAATTGCACTGCGGGCATGTGAGACACCACGAGAGAATCCTTTTGCTTCGGTATTTTTGCTTTTTTTCCCCCTGCGTTTTGGCGAGATTTTTTAGGGGGAGCTGCGGTGAAGCGATGAACCCCTTTAAGCAGGCAACGCTGCTATTTAAACCGGTATTTGTAGCTGAAAATTGAATAGGGCACAGACGCGTAAGCCGACGGTGTGGTCAAACAAAAAAAATCTTGTAATCGAGGTTACTCCGGACCTGGGGCATGTTTCCTCATCTGCTTCCATATAAGAGAAATTATGAAAATATTTGGAATTAGATTTCGGTAAGAAACCGGTTAGTCGAAGATCGATCGTTCATATAAAAACGAAGAACGACAAACTTTGAAATCCATTTGGCATCCTAAAGCTTTGTTCGTTTCCCGAAAAGGGTGCCCTGTGTGGGGCGGTGTGATTCGCCACTATGCCCATCAATATATGCAGCGAGACCGCGTCGAAGCACCAGCGACAAAAATGACCGATCGTAACCCGAGGCAGATTATTCGGTAGCCGCCGCAGCACTGAGCAAGTCCTCTATTTGGCACCATGAGAAGCGATAGGTAATTGTCCGTTTTGGGCAGGGAATGTAATGAGACAATTGTACGAGGCGGTTGTACGATTCCCCTCGATGCTACTGTAGTATGTCACCCACAAAGGAAAATAAAGGATAAATTCTCCAAATGTCTGGCGTGGAATTCTTACCTCTGGCTATTGAAGGTGTTAAGAAATAATGTATATTAGTACATATTACTCAATCATGATTTTTCCGGAAAAACTGCATAGACTAGCAAATTTCAATTGTCAGATTAAATAAGTTAATTACCAGCATGACCAGTATAATGCATGTGGTTATACCAGCATATGTTGTGTTTTTATGTGCTGGGCTTCCCTCATCATTAATAAAACATTGCTCGTGAATGAGCTTTTTGCGCAGTTAAACCTGTACAGTTATGCTGCTCCAACAGGTAGGCCTAAACCAACGTAGAAATCATGCCGGTCTGTGCTGTTATTCCAGTGAGATTGTAATTCTCTGCAAAACTGGGGTTGATTATTGCTTATTGGTTAGGTAAATGTCTGAGACTTGTTTTCTGATATCTGATTTTTGATATGCCTATGAATCCGCCTGGTATAAGCCAAATATGTACAAGAGCCTTATCGTACACATAATAGAATCCCGTCACGTGTCCATGTGACGAAAAACGACCAAAACGAAACAATGAGGCGCCTTGGAAGGAAGGAATCGAAACCACGACAGGAAACGTTTCTCTAAATGCTTCTCATATCGCTGCCTACCCCTCGCACTTCGCGATGGCGCGGCGACGAGTGGTCTGCGATTTCTGTCATTTGTCCGAGGAGAATCAGAAAACCGGTCCTATGTTAAATCGAAATAAAGTGATGGCCCATGAGAACTGTCTGGTAAGAGGCGTGGTATTGGGTTAACACTTAGAGCCACACCCGCGTATAGCCTACATGATCGATGCGTTTTACTTGTATTTATTTGCTCGTTTCTGTTTTTATTATTCAAAATTTCTTTCCCCAAAGTTGTACTCGTCGGGTATTTACAGCAAGAACACGCCAGATGTGGACGATCTGTACGGCATCGATGACCAAGATATAATCAAAGAAATCAAGAGAGGCAGGAAACTGGTAACCGTAAAGCTGTCGCTTTTGTCCAAAGTGGCTTAGAATTGGTCAACAGGCATACATCTTAAAAACCTACTTTTATTAGGCCTATACTACTGCCACTATCAGGGATTTGCGTTTTGCGTCCACGCTTCAGTGTCCTTAGATAAAGACCTTTATGCCTTTCTTGTCTTTTTTTTTTAGAAATGTCACAAATGTAAGAAAAACGGAGCGACCATCGGGTGCGAATTGGGGAAATGTAAGAAATCCTACCATTATCTCTGCGCCTTGACAGATGGAGCTCACACAACAGAAGACATTACGAATGGCGTTTTTAGGTAAGCGGGACGGGACTTCTCGAAAAGAAAAAAAGGTTTTTGTACTGACTCATAATTGGTTTTTTTTATGTTATTAGGTTATATTGCAAAGCGCACCGATCGTCATCAGACAATGAGGGTAAGTTGTGTCTAATGGGAAACGCCTTTGGACATAATTCTGGCTGCGGTATAAATGTTGTAAATCACCATGTCTGCTGAACAGTCTCTTGGTCTCGTTGCAAAGTTGGCGTCGGAGCGGCACATCTGGCCCCATGTGTTTCAAAGCCGGACGTGGGGTTTACGCCATTTTAACACTTATGAATAACTGTAGAATCAATTCTTTAAATATGAAGGTGCCTGCATGTATATTACATCAGAATAATCTCATACTGATATGAAGGTGCTATGTGCTAGTCTTTTTCTAGCAATAAAGGAAAAACATTTCTTTGAACGGAAATAGAATGCTAGTTTTGGGTGAAGTTTTTTTTTTTTAACTGTTTATATGGACTCCAAAAGACAACTTATTGTCGAGCCAGATACCGAGATGACTTAAATGCCGAAAACAGAACCGTAAGGGAAGGCCGTTCTTGACCAAAAACTCATGTTCAAAGAATTAGATAATGGTTCTGTCATGCGATGTGCTTTAACAGAGACTTCCGCTGCCGAAGAAGTAGAAAGAGGGGGTCAAATTGAAGACAGCACGGAGGAAATACCTTCAAAGGTGTGTCAGCAAGATGTTACTGCATGAAATACAGTATTTAGTCTAAACTGGGTGGTATTAGCGGTGCCACTTCATCATGGTAATTACAGATTAGTATAGTAAATATGACCTTGTTTTGGTAGTGTTTTGACTGGTGTGAAGTATTTTCCAGAAATTAGAGTTTCAAATGACGTTGTTCCCCCCCATTCACTCTTGATTCAGCGGACAAAAACGAGCACTCCAAAGCGGTAAGGCGACACGCATATGAGTCTCCACTTTTAAATAGGGCTTCTGTGTTGTCCTGTCGACGCAGCACTTCACGCTTGCCCGCTAAATGTGTTGCAGCCACGCCAAGAGACGAAGTATTCAGTGGGACTCCCCTGCTTCTTCCAAATCAGGTTCGTCCGTGTTTGCGGTTCTGATCGATGTTTCCCCTCACGGTGTCAAACAGCCGGTGTACTACTTCAATAGAATTCCAGTCATTGCACATCAAATCAGAACTTTTATGAACCTTTTATGATCGATGTTGTGAAAATATTTGTCCCCATTTGACTGCAAGTAGGTTAGGTTGTATTTTACACGTTTGTTTATATATAATAAATGAAAGTAAATCTATTATATGCCCCCCCCCTCCCCCCGAAAGTAACCCAATGAATTATAGCTTACTGTTGAATACACAATATAATGAATCATTTATTGGCTAATTACACAAATACAGGTGTCAGAGTTTATTTCTTATCTTACCCAGCTGTGGGGAGAGACAACAGAAAGCAGTTATTATGCTGCTGGGGGGGGGGGGGTGTGTAAGGGCCTCACCAGGATTCAAAACCAGCAACCTTCTGATCACAAGTACAGAGACTTACCCCACTGAGCCACTCACTAACCCACAAAGGCAGCTGCAGTAATTGCAGCACTAATACTTTATTATAGGTGTCTGCAGCCTACCTATAATCAGCCCCCCCTGTTAAAAACAATTTGGGGGTCTAAACACAGAGTTCACACCCCTGGAGCAATTGGCGATTAAGGGCCCTGCTTAAGGGCTCAATAACAGCATCACACTGTCAGGGATGGAATTTGAACTAGTGACCACCTGATTTGGTACAGCATTCTGAGCCACACAGATATCACAGCAGCGGTGAAACTGATGCAGATTAAGTGCTACGTGGAATGACAAGGACAGATGTGACGAATGGAAATTTCGGACCTCCACAATCCAAGTGTGTGTGCGTGCGTGTGCTGCAGGTAGAAGACAGGAGTTTCTCCTTGAGCAAGGACCAGTGGAGACAGATTCTGAAGACGATGCCAACTCCGGCCAAAATGTGAGAGAGAAGAATTTGACGGTTTAAATATCCTTTTAAAAAGCCATTAAAAGTGTATTTTGTAGAGAAATAATACTCAGATGGTTGAATATGATGCTATACTCTATACACTTTTTCCATAGGTAGCTGCTGAGGCAGATGATAACAGGTATGAATGTCCATATTCATGTGTGCAAATTGAAGAAAGTGTGGGCAGATGGTGGGCAGGCGTGAGGTAATTTATCAGCTGCGTTCATTTTGAACAGCGATGATGATTCGGATTGCACTCAGTTGGACAGAAATGTTGATGCAGATAAACCACGAGCAAGCACATCAGGTACCTTCATCGAGTGCTTCTCCCCGGTTTCAGGAGGACTCTGTGCAAGGCTTGTCATTGTTTTTTTTTTCCTTTGACAGGAAATCAGGTGACCTCAAATGGGAAGCTCAGTGACACAGGCACTGTAAGTACTGAGCTCTAAATGCCAGTATTGCAGGAAGTGTCTCACTGAAAGATATTGAAGTGATTGATTCACGTCTCTCTGTTCAGGAAAATTATTCTGAGAGCCTTTTACTGCCACTGAAGATCACAGGGGTGCAGTCCATCTGTTCACCCATTCCAGGTACCTCAGGTGAATTCTTTAACCCAAACCCACTTAAGTTTATACTTGGGAGTATCATCAAAGTTTCTTATAGCCTCTTCTGGATACTCTGGTTTCCCCCCAGTCCAAAAACATGCTGAGCCTAATTGGAGTTACCAAATTTTGTGTGTGTGTTTGTGTACCCTGTGATGGGTTGGTAGCGTCTTGGGTTGTTCCCTGTCTTGCACCTGTACCCTATGGGATAGACTCCAGACCCCCCCCCCTCCCCCCATAAAACAAGCAGTTATAGAAAGTGGATGGATGGGTTTTATTCCAGGATTCAGCCACAATACCCAAGTATCAAGTGTGGAGTGTTCATTTTGGGCCAAGTGCCAGGAGGCAGGATGCATCGAGTCCGTCTTCTCCACCATCATCTCTTCGATGAAGGAACTGTCAGAGAGAATGATCTCCAAGCAGGCCAGCGAGGAAGGTGAGTTTACAACCATAGCACACCTTAAGAGTATCATGAAGGTCAAACCAACTGCCGGTTGTATGTTGAGCTCACAGATGAAACAAAAGCACAGTGTACATTTGGGTGGTTTATTTGTACAGGACACGCTGTAAAAGAACATGAGCTTAACACCAGGCTTCCAGTGGAAAGCCAGTCTGATCATTGTCCCTCCACAGATTGTATCCTGTCTTTCAAAGTGCTGAAAGCTTCAGGAATGTTACCCGACATACTGGCCCAGATTGAACAAGGTGAGCGGCAGTCGGTATTGGAGGCCTGCCGTGGAAAATGCTGACATCACACGCTCTCCCATAATGCATCACTTTGCCCTCCACAGATATGAATGGGAAACTGAAAACACTTCAGGAAGAAACAGAATCTCTGCAGACAGCATTGTCAGCTATAGGCAGTGCCAGTAAATTATGCTCTTCCAAAGAGACCATAAAATTGGAAATGTCACAAAAGTAAAATTTGTGCACATATTGATCGCAGTGGTTCTTGAATGTATACAAGAGGACATGGCAACGCTGCAATAAATTTTCATGTGTTCAAACGTACAAGGGCTCAGTCACAAAAATGTAGCCTTTTACACCAGCCTAAGGTTAAGAAACTGCCATGTTAAGAATCAGAAGTATGCCAACGTTAGCAGAATCTGCCGAAGCCAAACAGACAGCTTTAAGCGTATGTGGAAGAAATAAGAACCAAAGTCAAATCTGTAAAATTTGCACACTGGCGGAGGTGCAGTTTAGTGACAGTGCATTCACTTTCCATATTCCAGCAGCAGAAGTCAAGGAATGTCAAAGACTGCCACAAAGGGCCAGTCTGTTCCGCCATGCATTTGTTCCCAAAGCAAGTTCTGCTCAGTGCTCTGAAAAAAACAAGTTACCAGGTGGAGAGGAAGAGAAGTACTGAGTTTGTGGGATGCGGTACGTCATTTCACAGGCCGCTGATTAAGTGCAATCATCATCACAGCTCAGATGCAAGCATCTACAGTCAGTTAGGCTACCACCAAAATCTCTGCCACATCTCCTCCACCAAAGTCAGTTTTTGAAGGCCCCGCAGCGGCCGGCTCTACAGATGAAATCCTTGAGAAGATTCCCATCCATCTGCCAGAAGGCTGTTGTCTGCGTAACAGCTGTCAGGTGGTTCACACAAAACCTGAAGCAGAACTCCTCCAGATCCTGGAAGGAGAAAGTAGTAGGACAGAGAATATTATTTAAAGGTGCCGGTTTATGTTGACAAAGTCTGTTGTGATTGGCTGGTTTACTGATAATTCACACAGAACCAACTCTACAGTCATGCACTCAGTATAGCACATACAATTATGTACAGTATATAATGCTATTTTCATGGCGAGAGTAAATGGGTATTAAAGCAGTGGTCACTCCACCTAAGGGAGTTAAAAGGACAGTACAAATCTACAATATACAAAATACATTTTTTTAATCATCACGTACACACTATTCCTTGAGCCCACCATTTTTCCAACTTTAAAGTAAGCAGTGGAAAAGTGATTTGTGGGTCCGTTCACGAGTGAGCTGGGTGATCCTATGCGGGATTTATATTTGAGAGATGGAGAAAGGGTTTGAGATTCACCGTGTCAGTTCCATGTAACAAACTCCCCAAATTCGACTATGCCAAGGTAGGTAGATTTCCATTCTGTGGCACCTTTAAAAAAAAAACCACTTGTCCAGAAGTGCGTGTTCCAGACGAGGGAGCCAGGGGCGAGGTGAGATATCCTGATTGGCGCGGAACATGAGCTACTACCCACCTCAGCGTCATAACGCACGGCAGCCGAGAGCAAGCTGAAGGCATTTTCAACCGTGATCCCCCTTTTGATGATGTGCTGACACAGACGCTTCAGTCTGTTCTCACAGTATGAGGTGGCCAAGTCCAACAGCCCTGCACAGGAGGGTTAGATGTAACGGTCAAGTGATCATAGCGGCAAGTGAGCCAGTGCCATTTTTAAGTATACCAACCAATGGCATCTTCAGGAGGTAGGTCGACACTATCGGTGTAGAGGAACTGGAGGAAAGCTCTGTAAACAGGGTAGGAGAATTGGTCCACCTCTATAACCTCCTTGAGGTCCTCATCCCAATGTGACTGGAACATGGAGCGGAAGTGCTGACACCTGTGGGCAGATTGTTTCTAACCATCGCTATCATGATGATCACCGACACTCGCTTTCCAACCACCCGTCTCCCACAATTCACCTCATCTTCAACACCGCCTTATGTACATAGATGTGCTTTCCCTCCACGCTAAACTTCAAGTCCGACGTCTCCGGGCTGTCAAACTCCTTCTTCAAGCACTGGGCCACCGTCAGATAATCGTCGTGCTCTGCACACACCACACAGCGTTTCCATCTGCGCTCGCGCGCCACGACAACGAGTGCCTGTGCATCGCTGGGAGGAACCCTCATTACCAACAGCCACCATGCGCCACATGACAGCAGGCATAGCGAAGCAGGCAAACACGTCATCTGTACTGTTGAGGTATGTCAGCTGCGGCACCACCACTGCCTGCCCGCGGCACTGCCCCCACATGAACACCTGGCCGCCCTGGGTCTTCGCCGCAGACATGTGCGTCGAGTGGCAGGCGGCGATCTCCACGATCCGGCTGGAGAATGGGATGGCACCCCCTCAGCATGTTATGATCGACACCGATACCACATACGACATTCACGCAGCCGCTCGTTCACCTCAGCCAATGAGATTTCAGCGGGCGGCTGCCACGGCAACCATCCTTACCTCTTCTCTACGATCACCTGCACTGGACTCAGATGGTTGCTCTTGCTACCGGTACCCAGTTGGCCATACGTGTTGGCGCCCCAGGCGTACAGACAGCCCTGGTCCGTTAGTGCCAGTGTGTGGGAGTAGCCGCAGGCAATCTGCAGGGAAAGTGAGACGGCACCATACACCTTTAGCCAAAAGGTGGGACTGTCAACAGCCAAGGCCACACATCTAACCCAGCAAATCAACATACTAGTTTTGCCTTGATCTCAGGCCATTTTATTGATAAAAGGAATAACACTCTATAGATCAATGCAGGGAATTTCTTTTTGGGGCTACCCCATCTTACTCTCTATGGCACATGTAAGCAAAGGGCAGGCCGCTCCCGGGCTCACAGACGTGACTTTTCTGCCAAGGCCAGGGCTCGAACCAGCAACCTTCTGATCGCAGGCACCGCGGCTTAGCCTGCTGAGGCACACGGTGCCCCAACCTGACATTCGCTACCCCTGACAGCCCAACAAAGACCAACAACAAAGACATCACCTGCAGCACGCAGAGGCCCTGCAGGCCCACCAAGCGGCATGGAGTCAGCTGGTTCCCATTGTTGCCCAGTCCCAGCTGCCCGCTTCCATTATAACCCCAGCCATACACCTGAAAGATATTAGGGACAAGGTCGTTTAATCCCGCATCCCATCATGAAACCTGCAAAACGTCACTTCCATACTTACTTTGTTACTCCACACTGTAGTTGTGTCACAAAGCCTACTCATCATTAGGAGAAAGAATTCACAACAGTCACAGCCTCCCACAAGCACCCTTTTCCAGGGATCAAAGATCCTCTGCAGAAAAATGATGCTCACTAATGAACTTAAGTAAGTAGGGCAAAAAAATGCCACAGTCGGCTTTTACGGGAACGCAGGACGCCCACGCAAATCACACAGTTTCCTTTGACTCCAGCTGCACCTCACTGCATTCAAGCACAGCAGAAGAACACTCCTTACAGACAGACGTCCGCTCACCTCCCCGTTGTCCAGCACTGCCATGGAGGACGTCTGGCCACAGGAGATGCCGGTCGCCACCCTGTTCTGCAGGCAGCTGGACACCCTCCGCGGCGTAGGCTGGTTGGCCGTCGATCCAGAGCCCACCTGGCCACAATTGTTGTAGCCCCATGCGAACACCTGGATGCCAAACAGGACAGATGCCATCTTCCAATCTGCACAACATCTTTAACCATCTCCAGAGGCTCACATGTAGAACAGTGTGCTACCATCACTAAATGCCAGGTATACCCACTGGCAGCTCAACTGACTAACTCAAGCAAACGCTAGTTGATGAGAAGTAGCAGCAAGCACAATGTGCACATCTAGATCATGTGCTTAGAAGATTCCCTTATTTGTATGCATGGATTATAGTGTGTAGAAAGGTTATGCCGTAAACAAGACACACAGCTTACTAGGTAAACAACCTCTCTGCTGCAGGCAGAGGTACTCTGGATCGATCCAACACTGAACTAGTAACACTCTTGCTC
This sequence comes from Stomatorhinus walkeri, assembly GCA_026784285.1. Taxonomy (NCBI): domain Eukaryota; kingdom Metazoa; phylum Chordata; class Actinopteri; order Osteoglossiformes; family Mormyridae; genus Stomatorhinus; species Stomatorhinus walkeri. The sequence continues at coordinate 399,121 of JAODUD010000080.1, forward strand.
TTTTCCGCAAAATTACGTGCAATTTTGGAAATCATGTCACGGCATCATAACACAACCCTCTAATTTGCTCCATCCCTGCTCCCAGTCGGCCAAAGATTTGATCTCAGCGAAGAGCTGAGTGTCATCTGCGTAGCAAAGCCTGACAGAAATTTATCCAGAATATCATTTTGTTTTCGGTGTAGACAATTACGTTTTCAAGAAGTTTTGATAGAAATAGTAATTCTGAGGTCGGGCTATAATTATTGAGAGATGCGGGATCATGGTTGGGCCTTAAGAGAGGTTCGTTCACAGCATTCCTGAAATATGACTGCAGAATACCAGTGGTCAGAGGGCTACTTAGATGATGCTAGGACTGATTATGTCAAGAACAAGGAAGAGAGAAGAAGGAATAATGTCGAGGTTGCAGGTAGAAGACAATGCAGGAAGCAATTTTATGGGAGGTTAATGAGATGGGGCTGAATGGGCGAATCTGGGCGACAGAAGCATGAGACAGCCTGGTCTTTCTGAGGGGGTGGTAAATTTGATTGGTGCTCCATTTATGAAGAATAAAAAAAAACTTGGGTTTATACTTTGGAACAGGGTGCAATTCCTAAACACTGAATTTTGCACAACCCTGGTACTTAATGAGGTAACCTATCAAACTTTCCATATATTCAGTCACATCCTTTAAAGTTGAAAGGTTAATCACCCTTTACTGCCAGCAACGACAACAGAAACTATTGAGAGAATTGTGCAACTCAACCAGACACGCTATTTGATAGCGCCGTCCAAAAAGTCTAGTTAATGGTTCAAATGCTGTATTGTCAGCAGACATGAACCCATTGGACCATCTCAGTAATAAACAACTAAATACAGACTGGTAGGGGGGGCATGGTGGTGCAGAGGTTAGCACTGTTGCCTCACACCTCTGGGACCTGGGTTCGAGTCCCTGCCCGGGTTACATGTGTGTGGAGTTCGCATGTTCTCCCTGTGTCGTCGTGGGGTTTTCTCCGGTTACCCCCCTCAGTCCAAAGAGATGCTGAGGCTAATTGGAGTAACTAAATTGCTCATGGGGGTGAATGGTGTGTATGGCCTGCAAAGAGCTGGCCCCTGGTCCAGGGTTGTTTCCCATCTTGTGCCCATAGCTTCCAGGTTAGGCTCCAGACCCCCCCCCCCCCCTGCAACCCAGAAGGGTAAGTGGTTTGGAAGACAGGTGGATACAGGCTGGTCTGGAGTGAAATAATGAGCTTCCTTGGTCTGGTGAATTTAAACGAGGAGCCTCAACTCTCCCTTTTCTAGGCAGACCATTGGTGATGCACATGGCCTCGGCAAGGCTGCTGTGTCCAAATATGAGCAGGCAGTGACTGTGCCACTATTGTGCCAGGTGCTACACATACAGTGGGGCAAAAAAGTATTTAGTCAGCCACCGATTGTGCAAGTTCTCCCACTTAAAATGATGACAGAGG
>JAODUD010000080.1:400665-412274 GCA_026784285.1 Stomatorhinus walkeri
ACCTCTGTCATCATTTTAAGTGGGAGAACTTGCACAATCGGTGGCTGACTAAATACTTTTTTGCCCCACTGTAATTTCCAGCAGGAAATTGGTTTTCATGCCACTGCAGGTATACCTGGCTTGCAGATGCAGTATATTTAATTTGTTAATTAAATCTGCAGTAAATTAATGGTTTCAGGAAACTGAAATCTCACTCGTTCTTTACCAAGGTCATTCTTCATCTCGTTCTTCGTTCACCAAGATCAATCTTTATTGGGAAAGGGACCCCAGGTCTTAAACTCGCCAGCATTTGGACCACTGGCCACATTCGACTGACCCACGTGACCCCCTCACCTCCCCGTCAGATGTGAGAGCCATGGAATGATGAGACCCACAGGCCACTTCAGTCACCTCCTTGTTTACGAGATTGCTGGTCACCAGGATGGGTGACAACCCCTGGATGGTAGTCCCATTCCCCAGCTGGCTGTAGCCATTGTGGCCCCAGGCAAACAGCTCGCCACCTATGGGTAGAATGCGGAGTAAAGCCAGATTCCAAGTGCACACTAACTTCTCTGGGTCACAGTACACACAAGTGCTTCCATTTGTTTAAAACACCATGAACCAGCATTACCAGCATCTTGATTGGAGGAAGCTTCACTGTACCTGCAGTTGCCAACAGGACATGAGGTCCACTGCCATAGCTTAAACTGACCACCTTCTTCCCACTCAGACACTCCACCTTCTTAGGGAAAATGGTACTCTGGCTGTCTCCTGTCCCCAGGCAGTTGCTGCAGTTCAGACCAAACGCATACACCTGGATGGGGCGACACCGCATTTACTGATTTGCTGCCACCAGGATGACCTCATCAAGATCCCTAGAACAGAGAGCTTCCCATCCCCCTACACATGAAAAACAATTCAGGCCTTCAGCCAACATCGCCATCACACACTGAAACATAACCCCAAATGGGACGGGGGCAAGACACCTCCACTCATCACAGCACCAACCTCATCTTCATGGGTGCAGTACATTGCCTCATTACCAGAGGCACCAAAGACACAGGCTAGGCTGATTGATGCAATCTCCTGGGGTCCCAGCAAGGTGAACAGGGGCCACTTGCTGACATCTGCCATGCCGGGGGACCTCACAGAAACCACGCTGGGAAAGGCGGTGGTGCAGCTTGAAGCAAGGACGGTGGGTGCAGTCTCTTCACTCTTTATGCTGCCGTCACTAGACACAAACACAGCTCTCACGAGTGGAAGCTCATCACAGGAGTAAACCAGACAGAGGTACACCCATGATGAAACACCACTGGGCTGGTGCAGGGGGGTGGGAATCACACTGGGACATGGGCGTGCACATACATTTACACATGCCAGCATCCAATACACAAGCGCTTGACTCTTCTCACTCCATGCCGGCAGTTCTCCAACTCTTACGCAGATTTTTATTTATATTCATTTCATTGTGACAGTTTAGGATGTTTTATGTAGCATTTTTCTGCACAGTGTCTACCGTCTTGGCACTTTAGCGTGTTCCGCACTTTACATAAATTGCTGCAGTATGCAGTAACGCTTCCCCTTGGGGTCAATAAAGTTCACCTTATGTGAACGCCGTCGTTTCAGCAGTGTCAGAAGTCTGCTTCAGCTTTAAGCCCTGTCGACAGCCAACACCACAGCTCATCTCACGCTCCTTAACAACAACGAACAACGTCCTTAAAAACAGACATCATGCCAAATACCAATTAGATATGACTGGAGTGGAAAGGGCAAGCTTTTGAGCAAATCGATTTTGGGGAACGAAAGAGTCTGGCTATTCCTGATGAGTCTTTCCAGTGAGTGACCATGACCATCACTCCCGCAGACGCAGAACCTTTGGAAGAAAAGCTTTCATTTTCCCCTGAGGCGAATTTATTGAGCACCCGACCGGAGCTCATAGCCTCCGTTATTCAGCAGCTGCAAAGATTCTCACCTGTTAAAAATTATAATACAACGGCAGGTTTTCACGCGATGTGACTAACCTGCGCTTACAGAAACGAACGAACGCCGCCAGAAACAAGTCACCTATGACAGGCGCACATCCACTAACCTACAGCGGCGCTCCATTTTCAAAGGGTAAGATATTCCTGAAAGAGAAAAGGAGACATTTCACCCAGTCAGTACGTCACACAACCTACCTACGGGACACCGGATACGGGGGGGGGCTCTTTCCCGAGGGAAGCAGGCTCACCTCTCCGGCGCGCTCCCCCCGATCTATCGCATTCAGCGCCTTACGATTTCTCCGCGAGCTGCGAGAGGAATGGAGTGGGTCACGTGACGCGGGGGGCGGCCAGACCTGAGCAGTCAAACGCAGAACGCGGTACGGTCCACGTACAGAACTGCGGCGTGTTGGAGAAGGTTGTAGTATTGGTGCGCTCGGACCATGAATATGGGGATTAAACGCTGTATATCTTGCATATTTATCATATGCGTGTGAGTGTGTGACCATCCCCCAAAAACATAAGCCGATATTGCACATACGGCATAGCATACCCCCCCCCCCCCCCGACCCCCCAGTCATTTTACTGTCCAGCCGACGAATGACGTTCACCCGGAAAATAATGTGACACTTTTTAGTTTGGAAGGGAAAAAGTTATCGTTAGGTGTTTAATTGTGACTGTGCACTGTCAGGCGTGCTCGTGTTAAACGTGAAGGCTGTAGAATGCGGAATAGCCTGAACAGAAACCGAATAATAAGATGGACCTCGGACGTAAACGTGATCGGACGACACTCGAGACTCGACGTAAGACTCCATATATTTTTATGACCAATAATAAGGTTGAATTCTTGATTAACGATGTTGTAATACCCGCAAGAATCCAAATAGAAAACAGTTTTGCGTCCTTTTCAGTATATTCATTATTAAGGTTATTTAAATAATTCATATCAGTGAGTGCTGTGTGTTGTAAAGTTGAATTATAGAATAGTAGTATTTAGTTATCTGAATATGTGCGCATCGTATTAAAAGCAAACCTTAAAAAAAACCCACATTGTGGGGTGCACTGGGTGAGGGGAGTTATTTACTTGGCTAGACTGATGATTTCCACAACTGTGCTAACAGATCACTTGAGCTTGATGTGTGGTGAGAAGCGTGTGGGATTCTGCTCCGGCAGCCGCCCATCGGCTGACTAGTGCCCCTCCCATACCTCTATGCTTTCCCCCGCTCTTTCTTCGCAAATTTTCCTTGATCCAGGATCATCCCTTTCTCACACTCATCATCCCCCTTATGGCGACTTACTTACGACGCCCTTCATTTGTGGCGTACGTTTTGTTTGATTAAAAATGCAATGATCTTAAAAGGAGTAAATCACAAAACATATTCAGCGCTGTTTACACTTTCGGTGGGTGTGTCATAATGCAGGAATGTGGAAAAGCTGGTTCTACAAAACCCACGACAGAGATCCCATTCTGTTCAGTTTTCGATATACACACATCAGTCACTGTAGGCTCGCTTTCATTCACTCATCCAAAGGATAAACGGGACATCGTCAGTGGTTTCTGGGTGCCATGGGGCTCATCCAATCCTGCTCTGGCTACCAGAAGCCGGTCCACGTGGTGTTGCTGGGCCTGGACTCTGCTGGGAAATCCACAATCTTCTACAGGCTGCGCTGGAACAAGGACCTCCAGACCCAGCCTACTATCGGCTTTAATGTGGGCATGCAGCAGGTGGCAAAGAATGTCGTCTTGACCCTCTGGGATGTGGGCGGCCAGGACAAGATGCGCCTTTACTGGAAGCACTACCTTGAAGACTGCCGCGCACTGGTGTTTGTGGTGGACAGCAGCGATCGCGGACGCATTTCCGAGGCAGCGAGGGCCCTCAGGCACGTCCTGGCCAAGGACAGTGTGAAGAGCATCCCCTTGATAGTGCTGGCCAACAAGTGTGACCTCCCCAACATCATGAACGTCAGCGAGGTGGTCGACACCCTGGGCCTGAACAACTGCACAGATCGTGACTGGGTGATACAGCCGTGCAGTGGCCTGAATGGCCAGGGACTCCAGCAGGCCTTTCAATCCATCGCCGAGCTGATCAAGGACAGCAAAACATTGAATTGGTGCCTCTAGCATGTCGGCTTTCACCCTCCACTTCGGTCTGGATGCGTCTTTTGCTCCAGAAACTACTGCTGCTTTAGGACTATTGCACTGCCACTGCGCTTCCACCCGCTGCCAGGATGCACACCACAGTGAGAGAGAATGGGTGAGACATGTTTCACGCATATTTATGCGCCCGAGCATATAGGAGATTTTAACTGTATGATGGGAAAGACTCTTCACAACATGTGAGTGACAGACGGCACTGGGAAAGTCGACAGGCTCACAAGAGGGATCCTTGTGGTAGTCATGAGATGGGATATTAATGTTGCTATTTGCTACAACACTATTCTCTTATGGTCCTTTTTTTGAGAGAGGGAGACACTAATAATTAATTTTATTTGCAATGCATATTTTCCATAGCCAATACTCTATGTAGTAAAATAACAGTAAAATGATAGTAAAAATAAAAAGGCCACGAACTACCATTAAAATGTGGCTACAGTCGTTATTTTAATGTTAAATTGAAAGATCTGTGTGGAAAACCCCAGAATCATGTCTGGGCAGGTTTGTAGTAGAAGTGTGTGAAGGGAAGCGCTGTCCTGGAGGAAAGTCCGGGCATGTTTCTCCACACACAACTTCCCACTTATTTGCACCATCATCCTCATAGATAATCATCATCTAGTTAATCACAGCTTTTTGTCTCAAGCTTTGTAGACCATTGAGACGACTCCATTTTCTACCTGCACATCAGCCGAGTCTGGCACGTGTTTCAGATGGTAAATCACTCATCACCTTGAAACAATCACTACACCTGCATAGATTTCCTAAAGGTAACATCATACCCAGGATGAAGCAATTACAGGTTATGGGCCTTGTTCAAGGGCCCAATGGAGTAAAATCACTCCAGGCAATCATGGGATTTGAACCAGCAACCTTCCAGTTGCTGACATAGCAACCGACCATTTCCATATACGTAACATTTTATTTAGTTTTCTTCGACGACACACTTCTCTGTGGCTTGTGCATTTCCTTCAGCCAAAGCCACGACTGCCAGAGTAACAGTCCCGGAACAACCACCCACACGCCGTTGAAGAACACCAAGTAGATCCACAAGTAAAGCCAGTTGCTGGTGTTAAGGCTGGGGCTACCGGCCAGCCAGTCTGGGCAGAATGTCATCCAGCCTCCATACAGCTCACACACACACAGGGTGATCTGGACAAAGTGCCTGCAAGCGGGGGGGGCGGAAGGGACAGGGAGAGTCAAAGTTTAATCCCGGCTCCAGAATGAGCAACACTGTCCTTTTGGCACTTGAGTTCTCAGCTTGACTTCAGGAATGATTTACAGAAAGATAGATAACAAGGTACTAGCTTGTAATACCCAGCTCTGTACTATTCTACCTCGTAGATATTTTAAGTAATGAAATGCCTCCACCTATGGTCAGACAGATTCTTTCCTCAACAAAAACAGACTAATCTTAACTACAGTTGTAATGTTTATTTTATGTTTTTATTTTTGAAAATACCAGTGTGACCTTTCTGTTCACCTGTAATGTTTGTCTTTGATGATGGCACAGACAAGCACCAAGGATAGCAAGCCTCCCAGCACCACCGTCAGCAGCTCTAGGGACACTATGTTTGGGTCCGAGTGAAGCCAGCGCCGGTCTGCCTTGCCATACTCCTTCCCTGTTTTAAAAAAGATGTATTTGTAATGCAAATCATGTAAGTTAGGGCACCTTTACAGAACAGACTGTATAAAGTTCACATCCCCCAAAAACGCAACCGTGTGTCCCCAGCAGGGGTCCCTGCACAGCTGCTGTCCTACTTGGTATTACATGACTTCCAATGGCCTGCACACACAGATGAAATATAAAGTATAAGTAAATACTTGCACAGTTCGGCAATGAGGTTGTCCGAGGTTTCAACGGTGCCGATTAGTGACATGTAGACGAATGGACCTTCCTAGAAAAAAAGCGTGGGGAACATGCTGAGCGTCTACAACGTACACAAAATACGGCATCATTCTGGGATATGTAGGCCAATAAAAAGCACTGATCAAGTGAATATTATTTTAGTTCAGATTTAACTCACGTGTAACGTAACACGTGATCAACCATAGCAAAACAATAAACCGCGCCTGAATGATCCGGAAGAGCTTTACCAGGGTGATGTGTACGATCGCATCGTAAAAGAGCCACACCAGGACCCATCTGTCCACCGCTGAGCACTTTCTGCCCGACAGCAGCGCCAGCAGGTAGCCCGCCGCAAACTGTGCGGCGCAGGCTGAGAGCGAGTACACGGCGACGGGCGAGAGCAGGCTGGAGCTCTCTGCCATCACAGCGGAGACTCGCACTGTCTGTGATCGGCGTATGGGGCAGTTCAGACCCGCTGCGAGTTTTGCTGTTCTCTGCCCCTCCCCTTTTAGGTCTTCCCACTCAGTACGCGAAATCCCTGAGACCTTTAGCCGGTCACATCGACCCAGCGTGTACAAGTAATCTGCAATCTGTTTTCAATCTGCATTTCCCCCTACAGTGTAGAGGAAAATCATCACACAGAAACCTCAGAAAGCCATACGGTGTATGCAGTAGAGCTGGATAAAAGAATCGACTCCTCGATTCCAGGAGGCTAGCTATCCAGAGTTAACTCCGAAGCATTGGAATCCACTCAAGTTCAGTATTTTTTTTCTGTGCACCTGTCAAAAAATGAAAGTCGAACATGAGGCTGCAGCAAACGCTGCGTGTTGACGACTGCCTAGAATGGTGGCGACGTCACGTGTCATTTCCCATCCAATCAGAGGGATCTGTTCTTGGCCGTTGTTTACATCATCGTATGTCAGAAGTACAAATACATGAAGAACTCTGATTACGTGTCTAGAAGAGTAAGGTGAAAGAACGCAGTTAATTTGGACTTGAGTGTGATTTAGAAATGCCACCATCAACGTAACATTCAAAAGTTCGATATTCTATTCAAAACACTACATTGTCACTAAATAATGTTAAATGCGGTAAATATAATACACTTAAAGTGAAATACAGCAGGCCTATTTGTAATAAAATGCTGGCATTTTATAAATCCACATCACCTATGATGAAACATTTGAAAACTACCCCACCCAAGGAGCTGACATAGCATTGAAGTTTAGCCATCATTTACCAGTTAAATTTAGTCAGCTCTTAAGTTACTGTAGGTTGTGAAATAAGCTTACCGTTTGGAATCATTTTCATTCACGGAGGAAGTTATTAAAAATTGATCAAAAGTATAATTTTCAAATGCCAGGCTGAAAAAAATATATAGTTTTGAAAGGTATACCCGCCACCAAAAGATTGTCAGTAACATTAATTGGAAAGTATAAAGATCCCTTGTCAGACACGTCGACAGGGTGGATTGCAGCTTGAATAACAAATGATCTCAAAACAAATATTTTTTTTTTGCTGTATTAATATGGTACTGAACCGTGAAGTTTGTGTATCGTTACACCCCTACTAAATATACACTGGAAATAGGCCTGCACTTTCTCTAAATCTTACGGTCTAAGCTAACATAACCTGCGTGGCCACACTACCATTTGGTGCTAGTAAATCCAGAATAATCACCCCGCAGACAACGATCGGTCAGTTACTATAATTTCCCCTGTTTCCCCTGTATCACAATGACCAAGCAGCAGCGGGCCCCGCCCTCCTCGGAGACATACCGGAAAAGGCATCCCTGCCGTAGAATGCATGCCTGCCTCTAAATGACCGATTGGTCGCTGATCTGAAACGGGTTGAGCTACTTTGTCGGGTTAGGCTACCGTAGTGATAATCGATAGCCTTAACCCTAACCCCCACCCCCCATAAAAAAACTCAAAAACGCTTTTTTTTCCTTTTTAAAAGCTCAACTAGTCGGAACACCGGCATGCATCCTACGGCAGGGGTGCCTTTTTCGGCATAACATGGGCCTGGGTGCAGCACGCCTGTATACATACGCGAAGCCAACCTGCGTGTTATTCAACATCCGCGTGAATTTTGTATAGTAAATATGAAAGCAAAGCACCTTTTCTTTACCATCGTTTCTCCTTAGTAAGCGCTAAATGCCTAGTAGCCATAAGACGATAGATACCGAGAGAAAACGCGGAGTTAATAATGAGACTCGGACAGGACCTCGGACAGCGACTCTCACTAGGCACATTTAACCACAGATGACACTTAATCCTACTTACACCTCCAGTGTCTCCAACACGAAGGATGATGAAAATCCAGTATTTCAACAGGATGCACACACTGAAATTACCTGGCATTCTAGTATGCCTACAGCGTATCCGTTTTGACCCCCGCACTCATACACACACAATCATCACACTTGGAACAGTGAGGAAGCAATGGATAACAGCAAGTTTATTTTGGTTAGGATCAGTAATACACAGGCCATGTCCTGAGGGAGCGATGAGAACAGCAATGTCGCCAAGGAGATCCCTGAGATCCCCGATGGTGACGTATGGCTGCGGGCAGAGCTATGCAGGCAGACGCGGCGAGCGTCACGGCCGAGGAGGCGGCGTGTCCACTGCGGTACTACGGCTAAGACAACTTGTGACACGTGGAGAGTCCCAGCCCCTGCCTGAGAAGTTTCACGGTTATATTCCAGCAAGAAGGAAAAGCCCGCACAAAACAAAACAAAAATTCCAAACATCAGTAAGTTTTTTTTTTGTTTTGAAAAAGGTTGTGCTGCTTAGAAATGAAAAAGCAAAAGGCACAATGATTTTCAACTCACCTTTAATATGCACAAGAGTTGAAACAATGAGCCACCTTAAAGAGAAATTCAATCTAAAATTTATAAAAAGATATAAACAATCAGAGGCCAAAATGCTATCTGTCGTTTCTATTATTTAAAACAGGTTTTTTTCCTCAGCAAGTAAAAATCTTGCAACAAATGAGCTTGTATCTATCGGAGATACAAGGCAAAAACTCTGATCTTTAAAGTGGCTCTTTCGAGGCGTGAAAATAGTGCATCTGTACACCTGCTAGTTTTGTTCAAATTTTTTTTATGGCTCCGACCGCTCTTCCTGAACACACAAGTTTCTTCAGTAGTTAGCCAAAAACATAACTACATTAGTCCAAAAGCAAAAAAAAAATGGTTCTGCTTTCCATTCCTTCACAGGTAAAACGCACTGGATTTTATTTTCTTTTTTTAATAAAATAAAGTTAAACGTCCAGTCACGACAGCGAGAAAACCCATCTCTGAAATCGGTACCGTCCGTCAGCGTGTCACGCAGGTTGGAGACAGACATAAGTCAGAACATTAATATGAGGCGGGGATCCGGAGCAGCACTACACGACCCGAACGCGGAAAACATTTCCAAAGAGATGTTCTCGTTTGTACAATTAGGGTCTGATGCAGTAAATCTAAGAATAAAAAACTTGTATATATATATATACGGGAACGAAAAGTATTGCAGAGACGCGGTGTGACCGATCCCATCGTCACGTGTTTGAACAACTGGCACTTTCCACAGACAGTAAGCGCGGGTCACTACTCAGAAAGTATGACTGAGAAACCAGACACACAGAAGCTCCACAGTTTAAACAAGACTACTACTTGTCCTTCTTAAACTAAAAAAATGTAAAAAAAAAAAAAAAAAAAAAATTGGAAAAAAAAAGCCCAAAGCAAGACCAGTGTTTGTGTCTATTACCTCAAGTGGGAGGAGGAAGGGAGAAATTAGGATTCAGATTGAGGAGGTGGGGGGATTTAAACCACACCAGCTCAAATTTATGGAAGATTGTGAACCCCCCCGCATCACGTAGTATACAAGCCTACAGCCTAGTCAGTCAGAAGGGATTCAGGCATCGATGTCACTGGTGTGGAGTTCAATCTTGCGGGAGAAATTGAAAATCCTTCAGTCCGAGCTCAATCTCCACATTCACTTTATTTTCTTCTCATTTTCTGGGTTCCACACTTAGAGATCAGTGCTGCAAAATATTTTTTAAACCTCCCATTCGTCTCAGAATTGTAGTAAAATGAATACCTTTCCCCCATCTCACCATGTGTGTGCCTTCGGTTGTGTTCACAGTCATTTTTGTAAATAATGTCATTTTAACACATAAAAACATTCCAATGATAAACTCCCAAAACAGAAAGATAAACAAGAGTTTGCTCAGTCCGTCGCTGCTCCCCAGCCTCGCGTCCCCTCCTCAGAAACCAGGCTGGCACCAAACATAAGCTGCCTGTCCCTCCCCGGGCCCAGACAAGAGAACCTCAGTCCGGAAGCTGCTGGGCTCTGCAATCGCTTCAGTGAGCCTGGGATGATTCCAGGGAAGTAAAAAAGGATGACAGGATGGCGTGGGGGGGGTGCAAAAAAGAAATATCCTGTCACACTGATGCTGGGATTTTTCCTTCTTTTTGTCAATATGATACGTTTTTAGGATCATGCACAAGCAGCTCCTGTCCACGAGTTTCAGCGAGAGGGAAGTTTGGCAACCGCAGAGTGAACAGAGAGGAGGCCTTTTCCGTCAACTCCTTTGTAACCAAGAGTCATCAGGGGTGGGGCGGGGTGAGGGGGCGTTGGAGAGGATCGTCTTGAATTGTCTCCGATCCTTCAGTGCGTGGTCGCGGTGCGCGCTTCTGGTTAGTAGATCTGCTTAAGTCTCTTGAAGGTGACAAGGTGCCGAGGTGTGTGGGGCAGGACTTCGCTTTAAAATTTGAACTCCTTGGTCTGTAGGTTGGAGGCTGGGTCAAAGTTGAACGTCCCGCCTTGAGTGGCTTCAGGGATCAGACTTGGGTCTTCATCGATCTGGGGGCGGGAGGGGGGGGGGCAGCAAAACAAGGTTCAGCATCATGAATGAGGTCTGCAGATTTTCCTTGCAATAAGTCACTGCTTAAGTACCTAACCGCTTACAGGAGAGTACCCACACATTGAACCGCAAGGCCGATATTCTAACTGCAATAAACCAATGCAAAACTATTCTGTATGAACATTTTCATTTCACATACGAAACCAGTATCATACAGGTCAATGACTAAGATCCACGTTTAACTGGTGCACCTACATCATCTCCTGAAAAGTACTGGTCGATGATTTCAAATGCCAGCTTGTAGATCTCCTCATTCTCGTGTTGCTGCAGATTCTCAATCTTCTCCAAACCTACGATGAAGACAGGGTGCCGACTTGTGAGAAGAAAGCTCGTCTAGCTGCACCTCACTGACTGCGCACTTGCACTCAGCACAGTGACAAAGCCGAATGTAATCTAACATGCACCATCTTACCGCCACATTCTTCAATGATCTCCGCGATAGTGCTGGCCTCCTCGCCTGCCATGATCAGAATGTTCTTGAGCCCATCCAGGACAACCTGAACCACCTGAGAGTCCTTCACTGACAGCAGGCTGCAGAAGGGTGGAACCACGTTCTGCTGGACTAGGAACTCCACCTGTGGGGGAAAAAATCAGAGCCGTGACTGAACGCTATTCGGAGCTCAAAGCTATGACTGAACGCTATCAGAGCTCAAAGCTGAGACTTTTTTTTTTTTGGGGGGTGCAGCACTAACCTGCAAAACCCAACAAGACAGAAACAGATTCACATCACAGTCAAGAA
>JAODUD010000080.1:417207-429942 GCA_026784285.1 Stomatorhinus walkeri
GCCGTGTGAATCCCAGCGCCAGTGAACGACGGCCAGCCGTGTGAAGCCCAGCGCCAGTGAGCGACGGCCTGCCGTGTGAATCCCAGCGACAGTGAACGACGGCCTGCCGTGTGAAGCCCAGCGCCAGTGAGCGACGGCCTGCCGTGTGAATCCCAGCGCCAGTGAGCGACGGAGGCAGCCAGTGATATCGCTGCGTTACGTAACTGTTCTCTCAACAAATCCCGAAGCCTGATGTGACAGCCAAGGTTCCGTCCAGGGGCTCTGTGCTCCAAGATGAAGCCTCATAAGTCTAGATGTTCAGGAGAAACACCTTGGGTCCTAATTAAGATCCAACCACAGACACAGAGCCAGATAAACAGACAGGGTGTTACAGAAATCGTAGAATTTTCGTGATCAGTGTTGACACACCACAGCACACAGTGCACAACAACGAAATGCGTCCTCTGCATTTAACCCATATGCGATGTCGGTACACAACAGGGGGCAGCAATTTCAGCGCCCCGCGAGCAGTGCTTGGGGGCAGTACTTTGCCCAGGGTACCTCAGTGGTGCCTTGTTAGTCGGGGATTCGAACCTGCAATCTTTCAATTACCAGTACGCTTCCCTAACCATCAGGCCACCCACTGCCCAGTGATGCTGCCGTGACGTTAGAGGGGAGGCAGGCCGCTCTGAATTCTGGGAGCGAAGACGGGATTGGCGAAGTGAATGTCCCTGGGGTTTTCAGCCACACCCCCTAGGCTCATTATAAATAGATATCTAAAAGGTGAGCGCGGTCAAATTACGGTTTAATATCCTATAATCAAAAGTGAAACCTGCATTTAGCCATCCACAGAAACACAGCCCAGGCAGCAGTGGCAGCATTTGCCACAGCAGCCTGCTAACATTCCCCAATCAAGCTCCTCTCATTAGCGGATCTTTGTTTCTACTGCAACACGACAGGCCTGATAGACGACCCTCAATAAACATTCAGCATCCCTCGCTGAGCACCCGAATGGGCCACATAGGGCTGATTCTAGAACTATTTAAAGTGTGGGGGGGGGGGGCATGAGAGGGGCCATAATTCACAGAATAGGGTCAACCTTATCATTAGCCAATGACAAGTTTTGATTCAGTGACTGATAGGGGAGGGTACATTCTGGGAGCCAATCAGCTTTCAGCTAGGGCCAGTGCCCCTGTGGTTCCACCCCTGTGTACACCCCTGGGGTCAGCAGAGCCCCTCTGAGGGACACTTATTAGGTTTCAGCATCGTAATAGTGCCAGGTGGCATTCAACCTGTACAGGCCTTTCAGTATTTCCAACTGCTCTACAGTAAAATAAGCTTATGCTAATGACATTCAGCGTGGGGTCCAAATTGACCACCCAGCTGGTCCCTGAAGAACATCCCTCAGTCCTTAGGGAACCAAAAGCTCAATGATGAATCATGTTCACACATCCAAGCTATACACCAAACCCTAATGCGGTGGGAACTGTGCTGTATCCTCACCGATCCGAATCCAAATCTCTCCTCGTGGAATTCAAGGGCACCGTAGCGAGGTCAGAGCCAGGTGAGCAGATAGATCATCAAAATAATAATCACAGGGTTTGCTGTAGTAATTAAAAAGTCATCTGGAGAACGCCCCACTCATTTTCACTAACCCCCCCTCGCCCAAGGTGGTGCAGCTCACCGCGAGCATTACTCATCATGTGTAAGGGGAGATGGAGAACATTATGTGTCCCATCGTCTCACTTCACGCCCACCACCCCCCCCCCACAGAGAATATTAACCAATTTGCCTGTTGAGTGAGGAAAAACAATGCCAGCCCAGTCAAGACTGTTCCACTAGAGCTTGTAAAAGGGGGAGGGAGGAAAACTTGAGCATGACCTCACTGTCTCTGTCAGAAGGGGGCTGGGGGGGGGGGCAGTTAGCATTACTCAACACGTCTTCTCACCCAAGTGAGTCCTAATGTCCAAGCCACGGCAGTATAACTCAGAAACCACATTCAGTCTAGTTTTCTTAAACTTCTATGTAATTGCCGAACAATGATACTGAGAAATCAGGGAAGGGACTTGGAGCTGGCCCAGGAGATGGGGGCCGCTGGGCAGCGGGGACCCAACACATATCTGGCGACTGGAATTTAAGCTGTCAGCACTTCCTTGGTGCTGCTCCCAGAGGACCTCACGCTCTTAAAAGTGATGGAATGGCAGCTGGGTACATGGAGTGGGCGTTGGGTCAACTTCCAGAATGGAAAGATCATTTCTGACTGCCCCCACCAGCACCCACCAACAAGTAGCCATTGTGCTAGGGATCGTAATCATCCCCCATGGCAAAGCTGTCGCCCTCCCCCTAGAAGAGGGCGAAGGTGATGCAGCCATCAGACAGGCCACCGCTCACAGCTGGAGGACATACTCACCGGAGCTGCAACCAACCTTCTCCAAATTATGACGTCATCAGTATATCAAGATATGCTTGAGGACTTAACAAACAAAAACCCAAACCAAAAACTACATACCGGCCGCTATAATGAGGAGTGCTTTTCAATCATTAACACCTCTGGGTTAGAACGACTCCAAAAATTCCAGAGATGCTAAGGAAATCACAACAAGGACTTTTTCAGAACGGTGAGTGGTCCAAGTCTTACCTGCAGTGGTCAAGGGCCAAAGGGTCTGGAGAAGGAACAGGAAGGGAAAGTAGTTGGCCATTCTGGTAAGGCTATGGTTGTCTCAAGGTGCAAAAATGATGAAAGAATCTCTCGTGGTTTTTCACTCTCAGATCCCCGTCTGTGGAAGAACAAAGAGTCCATCACTACTTAAGACAAACATCAAGTCAACCTCATACACAAAAGGCAGCACAACTGATGCACTGAGTCTGGAGTCCACAGTCCAGTCATGTGACCTCTCTGGTGGTCAGTGGTCTGATCACAGAGTTTGTGATGTCTGGGAACAATGAACAATTACTCCATCCTACTCAACTGAGCTTTTGAATGTCACTCTATTCTGTTGAGTTATTAAACAGTTAATAAATTACTCAGGGTTCTGTGGTAACCTTTACTGCCTTAACCTTTGGGCTGACAAAGCCTTAGAGCTGAGAGACACAGACATGTCCCACTGTCACCCCAGACATCCCATCCTGCTCTTTTCACCACTAAAATTCATTTGTGGTCCTGGCAGGTCACCGATGTCAAATTAAAGATATAACATTTTGAATTTACAGCACAGGGCCCAGCCCTTGTTCTGAGACAGAAAAACTGCTAGCTTTGATGAGTCACCAAATTCTTTCAACGTTACTCTGGGACTCAAGTAAAACATACAGAATAACCAGCACAGTATCTCATTACCGATCGATTAATCACTGCTCAATTCTGACTGAATATCACCAACCGAGCAACGACACATCAACAGCACATCCCCAGCAGCCAATAGAGAATGTCCCACCCATGAGAAGTGTCTTAAGTTTGGCTTGTGAAGAGCACACCGCGCACAAGAAACCGCTAGAGCGACCTTAATAAGAAGCAGAATGGCGAGTCCCACAGTGCCGGGGCAAGGCGGACACAGACCAACCATGAACACGATTCCCAATGGCTGAATCAAGAACACAAGAATTCCCATGATTCAGCCCCTACTTAAACCAGCTTGTGACTGAGCCAACCCCAGACTGACTTTTAGGCAAGGAGAACCCACTCGTTCCTGAACTCAGACTTAAATTTAGCAAGCGTTAATCTGCCGATGATCCAAGATGGCCGCTGAAAAGAAAGGGGATAAGCCTTGTCGTTCTTGTCGTTCTGGGGTGAGCATGACCTCTGGCCCTTCCAGCTCAGATGGGCTGGTCACCTCTTGCGGACTGCTGGCGAGATTATCGCCGAAACGCTCATTGTGAAAGCACTAGCTTAGCTAATGACACCATGCTAAGCTCGCCCCGGCAGCCCAGAAAGATGCTGCTTCACTTCAGTCCCGGGTGTGAGCGAGTCCTATGGGTCCCATTTGAGTCCCATGTTACTGCAGCATTTTGCCAGCCATCCAAGAGCGGCACAGCTTTGAGGAGAAGGAATTGGAGAGGGGTGTGAAGATGAGGGCTCAGCTGAGGAGGTTGGGGCACAGGGGCCGAGAGGCAAGACAGTAAACAAGGAGCAGGGTGCGCGGGAAAGCATCCAAATTACGCAAATCGCGGCACTAAAACCCCCATCATCACGGTCAAAGCCGCGTCCAATGAGCAGGGCAGCCCAGGGAACGGCAGTGATGTCAGCGCAGGCTAAAGCGCAGCACCAAGCAGCAGGAGTGCCGCTGGTGGGGCGTGGCCACTGCGGACAAAGGGCCTTTTACGCACTGACAGCTGCAGGAGATAAACGGAGGTTTTGGAATATCTTGACAAATATTGTACTTCCAAACACAGAGGGTGGGGGTGATTCATCGTCCATGGGGGGTTAGGGGTGGGGAATTCAAACTGCAGAGCAAGGTAATTTCTGGGCTAAAACTTGGAGGGACATCTCTATCTCCCCCTTCTTCAGACTGAAACTAAAAAACCTCAACAAGTGGACCCCACCCTCGACTCCAACAGAGGCCCTCTGGATATATAAAAGAACCCAGGGGCACGAGAACGAATTTTGATGTCAAAGGGGGGCCTCCATTACACATCTCACAGGGAAGAGGGGGCGGAGAGACCAACACTAAAACGGACCTATGAACTGTCCTGTTTCAATAAACAGTCTTAAAGGGGTTCAGAGCCCCAGTCAGGCTGTGCAGAGCAAACGTCCTCCGCTCAAATAATTCTACTCAAAGCTTCCCCACGCTGGCCCGATCCCCCCTAATGTCAGCAGAACACGGGCCACACACAAGCCCACAGTGCCGAGCCTGGGATCCACATCAGACCCGAACTCTCCCCAACTGCACAGAAGTGTTAACAGCCGCGAGGTACTGACGAGGTGGAGAAACCGTATATAGGCAGGTCATCAGGTCGGGACACGCTAAACCATTACGCATTTTACAGACACGCCGGGTCAGAATGCAATAAAAGCAGGCTCCAGCGATCCGTGGGCCACGAGAAACAGAGAAACCCCAGGCTGTACTTCGACGGGGTTGTTTTTCACATGTCCCCATTATAAACACAAGTGACTAAGCATCATCAGAGGCAAAGAGGAGAAACACAGGTCCAAGGTGACCTAGAAGCAGCAGGCCAGACGTCCTCCTCATCTTGAGGTTTAATCCTTAGGGTCCACCTCTAGGCTCAACTCGGGCAACATATGTCATCTATTATTACGGTATGAAGTTATGAAACAGGAAACAGGCCAGATATCCCAGCCACCCCCCACCCCCGGCATCGGTTAAGAACACCTGGCCAAGAGTCAGCCCCGCCCCCTAGCCGCAGGTACGTGGGCCTCTCGCCCGCCACAGGCCTGAAGAAGAGAGGCCAGAGCCTGTGCTACGGCCCCACGGGGGACGTTAATCAAGCACAGAGCGCTTTTTCATAAATAACCGAGGGGCCCAGCCTAAACAACGCAGGGATGTCATGTGTTTATAAGAGCGAATCTGCTCCTCCGCTCAGGGCCTCCTCGGAGTACTCCCTCACACGCCAGCGAGAGCCTGCGAGTGACCTCACCCCCAGCGCACAGACACCAGCGGCCAGCTGTGAGGGCCCCCTGCAGAGCGCCACGTGACTCACGCACGCACACACTCCCGCACTCAAGCCTGGCATGCACCCTGCCTCACTCTCAAACACTGCTTAAAAGGAATCAAGCTTAGACTGTCCCTTTAAAAACCCAAGCGAGTGCAGACGGTATGTCCGCATGTTCAGGTAAGTGCAAACATTAATGCTGTCCCAGCATGCAGGTCGGTTGCTAAGCAACACGCTCCATCCCATACTCTTCGTCAATGTGCAGTCAATCGGCTCTTCTGGAGCTTTCCGCTCAGGTGTGCACGCCGACTGCCTCTCGAGGGAGTGACTCAGCCCGTTTGGCTTCCTGTCACAGATCCGTTGTCAGCCAATCCAAACCGGGGACTAGTGCTGTGACAGCAAACACGTCACATAGCATTAAATAAGTTTACAGCGGACCTGAGGGTTACAGCACCTGAGGTGAGAGCAGCTTAGCTACAGAACAGCATGAAATAAGACAGACAGACAGACAGATAGACAGATATTTCCCAAGGGGAAATTTAGATCTCCAGTAGCTCATACTAATAACTAAAATGATAAATAAAAATACTGATAAAAAGAAATAAAAATAAATAGCATACTAAAGTAGAGATAAATACATATTAAAATATTAAATAGAACACAGTTAATTATAATAGATAACTGAGGAGGGGTGGAATGGAGGATAAGATCAGACAGTATCATTGAAAAGTCTTATTGCAGTGGGGACGAGGGACCTCCTAAAGCGCTCAGTTCTGCAGCGCAGTGAGAGGAGCCGTCTGCCACAGCTGCTTCTCTGCCCAACCATGAAGCTATAAAAAGGGTGTCGACTCTCATCCATTATAGCTATTAATCTGTTTAATGTGGCCCTTTCTATCACTGTTTTAGTTGGGTCCAGCCTTCTGATCACAAACACAGAGGCTTAGCCCACTATACACGCTGCCCCCTATAGAAAACTCATTACTGACACATAAGCTTATATACTCATTTTTAAATATTTAAAATTGACTAATGATCCTAAACACCAATTAACATGAGCAAATAAAATAAGCGTCACAATAACAGCGTTTCTCCCTCACATGCACGCACACAGGGACACACACACGGGTTACACGGGTCACACACATGCAAACCTTACCTCTTGCACCGTCTCTATCGGAGGAGGAGGGTCCTTGTTCCTACAGAGGTTCACGATGACCCAGGTGACGTTCCGCAGGAAGGTAATGGGAATGGAGGGGCTGATGAACAACAGCAGCGGTGTGACCACACCCAGCGATATGACGTAATCTCGGCACTGTGGCCCGTCGCCTGCGGGCACGGGAAGGCGGGGTCAGGCTGCGGGAAGGCGGGGTCAGGCTGCGGGAAGGCGGGGTCAGGCTGCGGGAAGGCGGGGTCAGGCTGCGGGAAGTCGGGCGGGACTTCCTCCGAAGGGGCGACTCACCGATGATGTTGCCCAGTGCCCAGACAGCCTGCTCGCACACGTTCTGGTGGGGGGAGTGTAACAGCCGCAGGAAGAGCGGGACCGCGTCTGCGGGCGCGAAAAGACAGCGGTCAGACCCTCACTGGCACACAGATCAGAGCTGGGAAGAAATATCAGCTAGGGGACTTACTGGATTTGACCACAGCCTGAGTCTGCGCGGAGGTGCCGGATGCAATGTTCGTTAGAGCCCAGGCTGCCTCGAACTGCAAGGATGGGCTGTGGGAAAAGGCAGGACTGTTAGCTCACAGACAGTGGTGGGCGGGGCTGCATAGGCCGCTCCCACTTTTCCGGTCACGGTAGCTTAAAATCTCTGCAGCTGAATACGACATGCATCCTTCTCCACAGAAACCCGCCCCCCGTTTCTCCAGCACCCGGATGGCGACACCGCGACTGGCATGAATCACTCGGGCCAGACGCCGGAGCCTGGGAATGGCGACTGGAATTGGCAGCGGGGGAACTCAGATCGGTTTCTATTGGCACACGGAGGCTGAGCCACTCGCCCCAGAGCGAGCCTAACACAGCGCGAGCCTAACACAGCGTCTCCCCCCATGACCTCTGACCTCCACAATCTGGCCAGACGTTACTGCACACGGCGAGATAAAATACCATGGGGCACAAATCTAGGCATGCCATTACAGCGGGAAGCAAGCATTCATAAAATGGGGACTTTCAGATCTAAAAAAAGATCTAAACCACCCCAGCGAGCTTCCAGTTCCTAAGCGGCTGAGACCAGACTCCAAGGAGCCCTCAGTGCCCCCCGTCACCAGGACATGTCACCGCATTTATGTTACATCATCCATGCTGCTGTCACCCTACACCATCTGTCACTGCCACAGCTCCACCCCCATTACTTAGGCCCCGCCTCTCTGGCACTGATAGCCATCAGGGAGTGTGAAGCCTGACCACAGGCTCGCCAAGGCAGACTGCCCCCTCCCCCAGTCTACACCCACCACAATCCCCTAAGGGGCACAGGAAGTGAAACGCTCTACACTGGGTGACTGGGAACCAGTTAAAGGGCAGAAGGACAGGACATGGAACACGTGGATGCTACGGCACTCCAGCACAAACACGCACACGCACACACCCCCAACCTCAAGCAGACTCACATACTCACTTGTCATCCCTCTCCAGGCATTTCACCAGGATGGGGAGAATTCCCGACTTTATCAAGTCATCGATGGGGGGGTTTCTGTCGCTCGAGAGCAGTTTTCTGCAAGAGAGGATAAGGAGGAGTGTCAGAGCAAGGGGGGGGGGCGAGGCAGGAAAACCCAAGGGAGCCCCTGGTGGGGATTCATCTACATTGCAGCTGCCAGGGACAACACACACACACACACACACTCACCTGGCTGCCTGCACTGCACTGAGCTGCACGACGGGGTTGTCACTGGTTGCGTTCTTCAGAGGCAGACAAAACCACAGGCACATTAGCACTTCCCGCAATCCCACAGGGCGCCACTGCTCAGAAGTGCACACCAATTATCTTATCCAATTAGCTTATTGAGCCTTACCTGTAGGATCACATCTAGTGTCACATTTTGCTAGAAGGAGGGGAAAAAATAGAGACACTGAAAACAAATCATATAACACCCCCCCCCACACCACCACCTGGCAGCTTAAATGCGCTGTCATTGGTCTATGAGTGTGACGGCACGCAGGATGGGCGGGCTCAATGCTGAATGAGCCAATCGGCTTTGACACACTGACAAGTGATAACAACAACACAACTAAACCTGCCAGATTACCCAGGGAGTACGGTGGAGTGCGAGGAGACTGGAGAACCTGCCAGATTACCCAGGGAGTACGGTGGAGTGCGAGGAGACTGGAGACTTACTCCTTTGAAGTCCGCATCTATGTCAGAGTCTCCCAGGCTCTCTTCCTGTGGGACGTTGCGTTTCTTCAGCAAGTGTTCATCTCTTTTGGTCTGGGGGGGGGGGGGGGGGCCCAAGAGGTGTGACCTGCAGTTCAAGGCCCCCCCCATGCAAACATTTGGTACATAAAGCTGCCGTTTGCACCATACATTTGTTTTTCTATTTGCTTCTATTTTATCCTTATTTTTTTTTTATTGACCTGCTTGTATGTTTGATTGATACATCCTGCCAAGAAGTTCCTTAAACTTTCTGTACTCGGCAAATAAATTCTGACAAACCCAATAATAAAAATAATCTCCACTGCAGGTTCTGCTCCGAGTTTCCCCCAATGTCACTTAATGGGCCACCAGAAACATTCTGAACGCTACTAAATGAATTTAATCTGTACGCCACAATATCCACTATTAGGTGGACAAACCAAAAAGAAAACTTTGTAAATATCATTCACAGGCATGTAAATCACAGACGGGCTGACGGCATTTCACTCAGTCCCTAATGTACACTTTGCTATTACAGCACCAGATTCACAGAAGGATGTGGATTAAAACTGAAGTGAAAGCCTAATTTGCATGCCAGTTACACCGCCGCCCCCAAACAGAGGGTACAACACACCCTGTAGACACGGTTACTGAGAAGCAGCCGGTGTAACTATAACTTAACATCAGTAAAAGCTGCAGCGGAGCTTCTCTGAAGGTAGGAGAGACCTTTGAAAATGTTCTAAAAACAAGTGCTTTCCCCTGAGTGATGGAATGGGGGTGGGATGCACACTGCCCCCCCTCCCAACCAAAGAACAATGCTGGAACCGGCCAATTATGTCAGGGAGGAATGCACTGGATCTTCCAGCATAATCCCCCCTCCCTCCACCCGGCAGGAACTCCCGCGCCATACTGACATCCTCCCGAGAGGAAAAGCGACTCTGCCCTTCACAGTGACCCACGGCCGGGCACTCCGCACTAGACGGCCTCAGCACACAGGTCCCCGGTGTCCCCTCAGCACCGACGTCAACAAGCGCGATTCCACCGTGGCGACGTTTAGAAATGTAATCAGTTGTAAGCCTAGTATGCCAGGCAACCGCAGAGCAAAGAATATATTCTGCGGTCACCTCCTCCGTGGGGGCGGCAGCTGCGCCAGAACAGAGTCCCCCACAGCGGCCCGCACGAGCAGCCGCTCAAGCCTGCGGTCCTGGTTAAAAGCGCTTCCCACTGAAGGCTGAACATGAACCCCGCGCTTACAGCAGCTCAACACAGCGCCCGCAGCCCCGGGGTCACAGAGTGCAGGAAACAGAAGCAGAGCCTGAAAGTCTCCCGGTCATTTCAGCAGAAGCTAAGAGATCCGGCCTGGAGGGGCCAGGTCCTGTGACCTCCAGGGGTCCCCCAGAGGGGTTTACGGCACACCGCCGCTCGCATAAACCCGCTGCCTGCGCTGTACCACGCTCCGATAGGTCAATGAAGCCGGTCTGCAATGGACGAGAGAACTTCCAACCCATAATGCAACACGATCTAAGTCATGTGACCAGCATGACAGCCTTCAGTTGGGCAGCACCCCCGCACACGGCTTGCCACAGGATGCATTCTCAGGCTTGCAGATGGGCGGGTCAATACACCTTTCTGGCTGGGGAGTTTCACAATTAAATATCCAACAGACCCCATGACGGCCTTTAGACAATAGTATAAGAACTTCTTACCTTCCGCAGCTCCACTGTCACCTCGTTCCTGTGTCTCCGCATCGTCTGAGAGAGGAGAGAGGGTCACCGTTACTCGTCATGCAGCAATGCCCCGCGAGGTTCACGGGTCACACCACGCCTCGTCTGCTGCCGGTCAGGTAGCCGCAGCGATGCAGACAGGGAACACGGCCGGTCGGGGTTCCGGCCCCCAAGCCGACTGCTCCATTCAGGCTTCTGCCATTGGCACTCAGCGGGATTAATGACCAACCAAAGAAGTGTAACCTTGGGAGTGGGCCAGAGCACTGTCACCTTGGTGACACCAAGAATCACTCACCTCCATCTTTTGAAAACAATGTAACGTCTTAAGGTCCAAAGAGGGTGGAGATTCGTACAACTAAACCCCATATAGCTCTTATTGTTCATATATGTTTATATATGGGTAGTACGAACGCTTCACATCACTTGTACTTACGAACAAACAGCCATGAAGCCTATTAGATAAAAATTTGAATTATATATTTAGTTATATAAGAATTATTTTTCGTACGGAGGAATGCACAAACGACTTTGTAACGCTCGTGAAAATATTGCACGAGATACAGTACAGCGCCGTACTATGTAGTTACTTATATTATTATTGTATTATTATGCAATGTAATGTATTATATAATGGACTTTTATGTAATTAATCCAATAGGGCAGCACCCATGTTTTTGCCCCCTACGAGCTCCCTGCCAGACAGTCCAGATTTTTGCTCCCTCCCAGCTCCCCAATGGCTGGTGGAAGGAAAATATGGACTGTCTGGGGGGGCCCTGAGGACCAGACTGGGAAACACCCAGTTGCAGTATCTAAGGGTTTTCTCTTAAAAACCAGGGATGGAGAACCACTGATCTGGATTACACACCCAGGCTTATAAGTCACCAGCTTTGTCCCCAGGGGTCAACCTTTCACGCTTGGGTTATTTCTGCTCTCCAAGAGACCTTCTACATGTAAGAATTTTAAAACTGCAGGACATAAACAACAGCTGAGGCTCTGGAGAACGGCACAGAGCAAAGAGGACGGACGACTAGCCGGCCTTGGCCACACACAGGGTAACTCACTACAGGGCTCAGAAATCACGAGCTGTCCACCATCCTGTGCCAAAATCCAAAGTGGTACGCCCCATGCGGGGATCACCCAGAGTGGTCCGCCCCGCGTGGGGATCACCTATTTAGCCCAGGACTCCAGCCGGGGGGGGGGGTCTCTTAGATCATATTAGACCTTGTGATGCAGCTTCCCAGCTTGTGTTACCATCCCAAACAGTCACATGGACAGACTGGGTCAGGCATGTAAGCACCAAGTGCAGATGGCAGTAATATACTTCAGGCTTTACTTTCACACCAACTTTAATGAGTTTTCGGCCAACAAAATAAGCACATTTACATTTATTGATTTAACAGACACTTTTGTCCAAAGCCAGTGAGGAGGATTAATCCTCTGCACCATATTCACTAACATGAACATTCTAAAAATGACCATGTTCGACTGACCCTCTATGTGATGGGGGAGGGCCGTGACATCCCCCCCCCCCGGTGCTCAGCCTATCGCTGCGGCCCACAGGAGCATCCCTGCTGTGTTTAAGAGCCAAAACACACCTCAATATCAAACACAGGCAAAGTGCATAATTCTGGATCTGGATGCCTCCACCTTGTTAAACTGCTCATAGGAATCCTGATTGTTCATTCAGCGGCTTCGGCGGCCCTGACCCACCTCTGTGGGGGGGGCAGGAAAAGGGACAGCCCCATAGTATTGGGAGCTTGGGAGGCACTACGCTCTCTGGCCCTCAGGAAACCTCATAACCGCATTTCCACAAGGCTAAATTCTGCGACATGTTTCGGTAAAAACCTACAACTGAATATTAATTTCACAGCATTCAATAATCAACTGCTTTAATTCCTGGATTAAAAGACTAACTGTTTCATATTCAGCCTCATTGGGTTCCAGCTTCCTCACAAATTGAGGACCGGACAGCCTTGCACCACTGCATGATGGGAGTTATTTCAGATTAACTCTTACTGATAGTGATTACATGCGACTTTGCACATTATAGAAAAATACTGCACCAAATTCTTCCAAAATAAAGC
>JAODUD010000080.1:434018-448758 GCA_026784285.1 Stomatorhinus walkeri
CGTGGGCAACAAATAAAAAACAAATAAAAAAAATACACATTATGGATGCAGCATCTCCTCTTAGGGAGCACCACCTGACTGCCACTATCACGGTCTCGTAATATTAGCGACATTGTATGTCCACAAAAACTTAAATAATAATGGCCTTTTGACAGTGAACGCGTTTACAGTTGCAGCTAGCAGAAGAGACGAAACCTTCGGCTCTTGAGGACTTGTGCTGACTGTTAGTTATTCTTTGAAATAAAGCAACAGCCAAAACATGAGGCAAGTGTAATATCAGAAAGCGATACTTTCGCCTGACAAGGGGACGCGGAACAGCCTGAATATACAACACTCACAGAGGGACACTCAAGCCAGACTGGGCAGAACTGGGTCATAGAAATCTGCAGGTCCAGCTCAGAGATGGGAAACCAGCTGGATAGACTGGCTGCAGGTTCCCATGGAGACAGGGCCCGCAGCTCAGAAGATCTGCTGCTCAAACAAGATCTTTTCAAAACCTTGAGGGGGAGTGTGGTAGAAGTCACTGAATTGGCAGTCGATTATAGCGCTGTCATCCACTGTAAGAGAAGGCAGAAAACACATGAGGCTCCAAACGAGTCCATTATCTGCAGGGCAAAGCGTAAGGGTGGGCAAAATTGGTTTTAAACAAGACATGCTACAGTTTACAGAAGTTTAATCAAAATATAATATTCAATCTGAAGCTTAATGGTGGGGGAAAAGGTCATTTCTCCTACAGAAAAGTTGCTTTCACATTGTCCATTTAAAAAAGGCGACGCAAAAGCATTAATTTTGAATGTATCCTGCCCTCTAGTGGCAACACCAGTTATTAATGAATAACACCTTATGTCGAAATTCTTAGGTTTTCGCATAGGGCTGCACGAAATCACATCACAATTATATTGTGCATGTGCAATACTCACTAGGCTGTTAGATGATGGGCTTAAAATTTGTCCGGCCACCAGGATTTCAATACTATACAGATGTTTCTACCCACAATTCAATAAGCAGACCAGTAGTATGCCTAAAATATTAATGAGAGGTGTATTGTGATACCCAAAAGTGAAATGTATAAATTAGGCGTATCCTTATGTTTATTAAATTCGGTTAGCAGAGCATGCCACATGGAACTGTTTTGGTAAATCATGGAAGCACTAGAGTCAAGAAAGGGATGGATCAGCAACCACAACATATTTAAAAAGAGGAGATTTGTGGGTGAACAAGGTTTTTACAAAAACATAAGGATACACCGAATACACAGATTACTCATTTTTGGCAATCACAACACACCTCTCATTAATATTGTAGGTTTACTACTAATCTGCTTAAATTGTGGGTGCAAGTAAATGTCCATTAAGTACCAAAAAGATGGAATCGGGTCAAATTTTGACACATCATCTAAAGCTCTGGGGGGGGGGGCTCTCCCATAAGGCAGGAATTCTTCATTAGTCAGATACCTTAAGCCAAATGTAAGGACTGTCTAATAGGAATCCACTTACCTCTTCGCCTATTGGACAGTTCGCACATTTGGCTTAAGGTATCCAACTAACTGGAAAATCCTGCTTTGTGGAACACCCCCCACCCCGGTCGCTATGTGATATCATACAGCCCTGTTTTTGCATCCCTCAACTTGCACTCCGATGCAACACACACATCAGGTGAGACGTGAATGCAAGAACAGCCATTTATCTGGCGCCCCTGGAGGAGTTTTTGGACTCACAAGGGGTGAACAGAGTATATTTTCTTAACGTTAAACAAAAAATGTGTATTAAATTCGGGTGCAGCTCTTTACCGTAAACCACTGGGTAAACCGTCCCACGAATTCCTGAGGCTGGGCAGTGCATATTTTTTCCATTTAAATATAAATTCAGCTCTACATGGTCATATGTGACACCCTAAAAAGGAAAAACAGATTAATAAGGTTAATTTGATCGAAACAACTAAACACCAACATTCATATATCAAAGTGATACTTGGGAGTCCAATCTTCTGTTTTACTTAACTCATTTTCCAGAGAAGAATGCTCAAAGCTGGTATTTCCTAACCAAACGCATTCTAGTAATGTCCCAAGCTGACAAAAATTGGAATCGGGGCTGATCCAGGCACTTTTTAATTTATTGGTACCAGCTACCACAGCCTGATCCAAAACCTGATCCATTTAGTCTCCTGCATCTGCCTAACATTGGCTGTGTGGATTTTAAGGTTGTCGGACAATGCAGTGAGCTGCCAATCACGTTTGCAATGCCATCCTTTGTAGGCAGAAACAGCGTTGTTCCATACAATGAATCTAATCTGAGGTGATTGCAGAAACATCATAAGGAAGAAGAATTCTTCAAAATTACAAGGCTTAGACGGAGAATGCCTTACTGTGTTTGTCTGTGTGTGTATTTAAGATATATTTAAAAACGCATTAAAAGAATGGATCGAGACTTTGAATTGGCAGATATAAATACAGTGTCCCCACTAAGTCAAATGTGAAATTCTCTTTTCTTTGATTTTTACTGACTAAAAAGCAGAATTTCCATGAGCAATAAAGAATAGAGAAACAGGCCACCTTTTTACCGAGCAGACAAAAAACAGTCACGATATTTTAAACCCACCAATTTCTGCATGTAAAGGGCTCCCTCTTCCACATTTGATAGAAAAGCTAAATGTAAAGTTTGTAAAACTTCTAATTGATCTGTCATATTAAGTTCTCCCCAAGCGAGCTTGATGGGCCGAATGGCCTCCTCTCGTTTGTATAGTTCTTATGTTCTTACTCTTAGCACCCAGTCTAAGCGTGTAATAACTCAAAGAAAAATGCTGCATGAAAAACATTGCATTTTGATGAATGACAAGTAAAGAAGCTACAAAGTTCCCTGATATTCCATGACTTGGCCCCCAAATGGATCGAATCTCCTGACTTTCCATGCTTGAAACAGACCTTTTTTTTAAATTCCCTGATATTCCATGACTTGTGGAAACCCTGTAAATATTGAATATCAAGTTTATCAATGTACTTGCATCTAGGCAGCTGGTTATGTTCTAATAAAATCCTTTCTACTAACTACTGAAAATTGCTATGCCATCTACGGTCTAATTTTAGTTTCAGAGCTGGTTTTCAGTCCATTTTCAACTACTCACCACGATATCGCCTTCCTGTGGAAGACTGTTGGCAGGGAGCCTGTTCTTTTCTTCATTGTTGTGGAAGATTGACCCATCGTGTCTCAACACCAGGCTGTGAATATCCCTCCCCAACGGTATTTGATTCAGGTTGGCCTTCTGGGTAGCCACACCGATTCCCCAAACACCTGAAGACAAGACAGAACCCCCTGAAGATCGACCTACATTAATCATCATACCAATGAGGAAATACAGGTGAGTGGCTAGTTCTGGTACCAATTAACACTCTACTAATGCAACATTTTCCTTTTGTTTCCCCAAAGACAACTTATAAGTTGTTATTCTTCCAGATATCCCACATTTAAAAGCATGACAGACAGACAGACGGACATGCTTAGAGCTACAAAATAAATGCAGCAGTTTTTCTTCAGGAGAACTTGTCCAAGAGTCACCAGAGTGAGGTTTCTATGGTGGCTCTATGAACAACTAGCAAAGTAATAATAATAATAATAATAGTAATCTAAATTCTTAAAATCACAGGGAAACTCACAGAAATAGGCAGTTGCGATACATCATTTACATCTTTTGTCAGTCAGCGCGGGGCTCACCTGTAGACTGAACCTTGAATTCAAAATAACTCTTGTTCTGGTGAAGCGGAGCATTGGCAAGGCAACCGCCAGTTCCACATATCCTTCTCCCACTCTTAACGATGACCACATCGGTACCTGCCGGGCACGTTTGGGTAACACGGTCAACTGTCG
This sequence comes from Stomatorhinus walkeri, assembly GCA_026784285.1. Classification (NCBI taxonomy): domain Eukaryota; kingdom Metazoa; phylum Chordata; class Actinopteri; order Osteoglossiformes; family Mormyridae; genus Stomatorhinus; species Stomatorhinus walkeri. The sequence goes on from JAODUD010000080.1 coordinate 437,879, forward strand.
GCAGTCGTGTACCCAGCTTTACGGACCACTGCTAACTTAATTTCACACGAGTCAATGCATATACTGCGCGCAAATAATCGTGTTAACAAACCTAAAGTAAGCCCACGGAACCATCACTAGCGATGACGAACGCAGCACGGTGTTGATATCCTTTGATAGAATCGGTATTATTACCGAAGTCTATTAATAGTGCTGTCTACATTTTAAGTGTACAGCTTTTAGTAAAATCGTAAAATGCATAGCTAGCTTATACAGGGCGTAATGCCGTCCATGTTATAAGCACAAGTCAGAAATGTCACTGTGTTGTGCTAAAAACACCGCTCACCCATATGGTGGGTGTCCAACTGGACCGAGGGCATCTCCTTCATAGGGATGTGCCCCGATGATCCTTCCCCACAGCATCCCAGGCAGCAAGAAAACATAGAGGCCATCACTGATGAGGAGCGACCGATCCGTAAACAAGCAGCGCTACTCCTCGCCTTTCCGGAAGCCGAGGTGCGAGGGTCGTGCGCACGGATACCATAGATAGCGCGTTCACCGAAGGACAGGATGTCGAGCGTCGAAAACTCCACACAGAACGCACACGTCGTTAAACAGCGACCCCTAGAGTTGAAACCTCCGGGAATTGAACGCGGAGCGGACGCTCCTCTCTCTGAGCCCTCCAATCGCGTAGTACGATCGAGCAGTATCCGTTCCAAATGGCATGGAAACAAGGGTAGAAAATCAAGGTCAGAAATATGCTTTACACGTCACTTACTATTGGTAAACACCGCAACCGCGCTTCCAAGTTTAATAAGAATGTGTTGCATTTCCCCAAAACCGTGGGTTATTCTGTTGTAATTCTAAGCCCCAAATTTAATAATAATCGATAAAGATATGCATTATTAGTGAAAGTTTTTCACTTATAAAAACTTAGATGCTAGATTAGTTACTCTACGCAATCATATTTCAGTACGTGTCTATGACAACCTAAATAGTTCATTGGATAGCAGTACAAATTAATAAATCCGACGGCAGAATACATTTAATCACTAGACGCTTACCTAGATTTGTCTGACTGGATGTATGAAGAAGTGTTAAGCACAAGCAACCACTCGCTGGGAAAACATAGCCAATTTAGCAAATTCATTAGAAAGGGATGTGTTATTACTGGCCATGAACACCTTAGAGAATAAGAAGTGCATCATAATTTTAACCGACGAGGAAGTTGCTGTTCATTCTAAATGTCTAAAAATAACTTGATTGGCAAAAACTTGATTAATACTAACACGTATAATGGTCTGGTTAAAGATGTCGTAATCGATTACATCAACACCAGTACTAAATTCACAAAGCTACTGGGAATTAAGCTTCCTATGTTAAAAAACCACGTAACAGTTGATAAGTAGTAGTGGTGACGAAGTATCTAGCGGTCTTGTGGACAGTTTCAATTCCTGATGTTTTGCATAGCAACAGCCCCCATCCAACCTCCTCCTCCACAGGCCTTCTAGGGATCGTCTACATTTGTGGCTCTGAAAAGAAAAACGAACGTGATCATAGAGCAAGTAAAAGTACGCTCAATTGCGAGTCGTATTTATGAAACCGCTCAATGAAGTTTGCTTTGACGGCTGATTCCAGAAACACATTATATTGGGTCTTAGACGCCCAATATAATGGTTTTCTAATATGATGAGAAAAAACCCTGAACTAGTTAATTTTTTTTTCTCACAAAACGGTGAAGTCTGCACAGCAACAAGCGCCATGATTGCGTTGCACTGTGCGTCTCAGGCGCTGGTAAGTGCGACTTCAGTCCAATTGCATGTTTCTCTGTTTCTGCATAATCTTCTCCAATTCATACTGAGTAACCAGCATAGACAGTCAAGCGAACTGTTAACAGATATTTTCTAGCGAGTCTTGCAGTGGCGTATTACATTTTCGGAATCGTGGCTAGACTTGTATTCATACACTCATTCATCCCGCCTAAGACAAACTGAAACTGCACTTCTCTGTGTTAACTTTATTTCCTGTTTATTATCCGGGAATAGAAGTGGCGCGCTCTTATTCATGAATTAAAATCGTTGCTTGTGTAATTCGACTAATTCCCGCTAGTTTGAAAAGTAGGTCGACCAGAAAAACAACGCTGAGCGCGTAAAACTATGTAATACTTTTATTGTATGGATGTCGTAATTGCATGCGTTTTTGAAGGATGGTTGGCATTATCTGAGGCTAACAGATTGTTAGGGTTACATGAAGTGAAAATGCTTGGTTGTCGTGAGATAGAATTAAGGATCATTTGACGTAATACATACGACGATTGTCATTTTTTGTGTGTTCCTGACTGAGAGCAGATTTGATATGATGGATGTATGTTTGATATTTTCACCATCACTCAAGTGTTGTTAACTGCTTTTTCAGAAAGAGGAAGCGCCGTGAGGATGCCACCGGCAGGTCGCCAGTTTACGCAGGCTTTGCAGGAAATGATTAGAGTGCGTTTTGGAAACAAGCGGAAAGCCCTGCTAGAGTTCACTGTTTAAAACGCCACACGATGCTGTAAAATGTTTGCATAGACTACTCGATGTACAGAGATGCGGTACTTTTCAAATAAAGTCTCACCGAGATGTACCCCTCGGCAGATCACGCAACCATCGGTATTTTGATATATTTTAAGTCAGAAACTCATCCTTAGAAGATGGAGAAGGACAAGTTTTCCGTTTCCTAAGACTAGCAGCAAGGGGAGAAAAGCGCTTATGAAGAGCTCTTAGGGTTTGGGAACTGACGCGGCGCTGTGCATGTCCCGACTGGAGTCACTGGAATCCAACAAGAAGAAAGCTTTACAGAGACGCCAAAAAGGTAAAAAGGAGAGTATTCAGATAATCTCTGGCTGGTTAGCGCATCAGAAAAAATACGTTTTTCTTCGATTTTGAGACTGGGTGATGTCTGTGAAGCGCAGATGAAGCAGTAGTATCCGAATGTTTCTCCAGCAGATGCAGGAGTTCAGGGGGAAAAGTTGGGGGTTAAAGAAACATCGCCGCAGTCTCGTAGGTCCCACGATGAGCAAAACCTGACGTCAACAATTGGGACACAGTGAGATTCAAATGTAGACAACATATGTATGACTCGACTTGTCCGCGGGGCTGTGTGGACTCGCCGTTTTCATTCGCCTCCTTTTGTTAATATGTTTCTTGGAGTCGCCAGTCCTGTTTATTTTAGTATTGCTTTTGCACATCTCTACACCCGGCCACCCCTACATATATGCACGCGGGGAGGTCCTACATGCTGCTGGAGCGAAGTGACCAGCCTTTTTGCTTTCTTTTCGAAGTATTGTGGTACGTCTGACTCCAGTCTGCTTAACACAGCAGCAGATTTTATTTGTTCTTACAAGCTTCTGGCTTGTGAATGACGTCAGAAAATTTACCTTTGAAATAAATAATTATGATGTCCCACTTAGTTTTTTTTAACCACACTATATTTGCTTCTCATAGATTAATGTAATAAAGCAACCGTTTAAGGTTATATGATTTAAATGTCATGTTAGACGAAATAAAACAACTCTTTGATGTGCAATTGACAGACAATTAAGTGAAGTGAAATTAAAACTTTAATGACAATACTATATCTCAACATATCACTAAACGTAACTTCTCGGCAGTGTCAAATACATTTTGGTACCAGATATTAAACGGCATTTACAATAAGTAAACATGTTTACATATAGTGAGTGAATAGTTTGTTGTGGTTGAAAAGCTGTGTAATATTATTAACAGTATACTGTTTAATAAAACTAATGAATTAGCCGTTTCTGAAGTGGCGGGACCCGGTTGGAATTCGGTTTTTGTCACGCACATCCCACCTTCCCTTCCCAACGTCAGCAATGACGTTAATTAATAGGCTCGATATTTTGAGCTCGCGTACTACAACCCATCACGTAGTCTTAATGAATATGTAAACTCATTCAAGGGGTTTATTCATTTGATTATTTTGGTAGTCATCAGCAGTAACGTTTTCGAGTCAACAAAGAATGGTCACATCAGCTTTCACAATAACAGTTCAAGGAGATGTATTGCATAACTGAGCTGGGTCCTGGATAACGAGTCGCGCAGAAATTGCAAACTGTGCTATAGTGCACGTTTGCTTAATATAATAATACTCATAATTAAAAATATTAAGAATAATGCAGTCTTTGAAATTTGTGAAATACAACTTCAGTACAAACGTTATTTTAATTAAATAATGAAACTTTTACCACTGAGTATCTTTTTGTTAAGACACCGATACATACAGTAGCTTAGTCTCAGCTAAGATGTTTCAAACAAGAAACCCTTAAATAAAACTCCAGTTTCACTCCAAGTACAATGTCTAACAAGAGAGCAGTAACTACATGTTAATAACCAACACAGCCATATCAGTGAAAGTATATATAGCCTACTGTTGCCAGGCAAATCACTGATGAAGTAGTAACAAATAGATTTTCTCGCAATTCAGTGTCAAAACAAAATACTACATAGCTCTCATGCAAATACAGGTACACGCATATAGTTACATTACGCAAGACAGTATAAATTAGTACGAACTGGTCACCAATTAACGTAAAAGCATATTACTCTTCATAAGGATTTGCGTACTATGCTGTCGGCCGTATCGTGCTCTCTGCGTTTAAAAATAAGCTTAGACCAAGTTTATCATTTAAAATGTAAAAGCCTCTTTATAAGGAAGGTTGATGGTTAGGCGTGCAAGTTAAAATTAAACTTTTTTTCTTCAATCCGCCACGAAACGCGTGCATTAGATGTTGTATATGACTAAGTTAAAATGAATGTCGTACGCTTTTCAAGCATTAAGACCGGTAAATGATTTTTTAATTCAACGAGGGTATTTGTTTTGCTAATGTTTCTCTGTCAGCGTTGCTCCAGAATACCCGCATAAAGTTAACCGTTAAATATCATTATTTTTCTTCTTTGCTTGTGTCCCATGTTAAAGGACCTCGTCGACGCAAAATTGCCATCGCCTGTGACTCAGATTATTGTCTTGCTGCATCGTTGCACAACTCTCTATTTGAGGACATTCACGCAATTCACTTAAGTCTTAGCACTGCTCGAATGTAGTCTAAATAACCGAAATCTGCCTTTTAAAAGTAACCATATGCATTTCGTTTAATTGACAGTTTCACTCCAAAAACAAATATACGAAATCATTGCAAAATCACAATTCCACCACACCAATTAAGCCTTAAACGGCAAAATAAAGTATTTAAATCTCTGTCCTGTAAGGCGTTCGATCCATTCAGCCGCGAGTATTCTGAATAAAATACAAATGCATCATTTCAAGAATATAAAATGAAAATTTGTTGCGTCGGTTGTCCACATTAGAATGTTACAGTCCGTTACTCCAGAACAAGACCGATTCAGTTATTTTAGGGATTAAATTTAAGAAAACAACACCACAAATACCACCTGGATAATCAGTTTGTTTCGAAAGTAGATAAAATACTTAATTATCTACATTTATCTGTAATTTAAACGTCCCAGTTCGAATTTCACCCAAACTGCAGTAAAACACGCCCTCCGTTCTATTTAGGACCATGAATCTCGATAAACCGCTTTTATTTTTAAATTATAATAGTATGAAGTATAATAGTGTGTATAATAATGCGAAATCACAAGTAATTCGATTTCGATCAATTTGTAAATAAATGTAGAAGATTAATTACATTTAATATTTTCAGAAGGACTGCATACATTGAAGAACGTATTTAAATGTAGGGGAATAAGAGGTTCAGGATTTTTTCGAAACTTTTGTGCCCGTTATCCACCACAAAGTCACTAACTCTTAGCTCGAGTTATGTTCTGCATAAATGAGGATGTTTTGACATTTCAATGTCATTTCAACGTATTTTAACACTAACATTTTAATTCTGCTATTTAGACATGCGTGGACTGCATATGTGGCGAAACATCGTAAGGTCCGCGAACAAATGAGTTCTTATTAAATTCAGTCTGATACTCATGTAACCAGTGGCACTGACAAAGTCAAAATATTGTTACATATTTGTAAATGAAGTTCACGAATGCTTTATTACACGCCATGCTAGTTTCACGGTAGCCCAGCGTTTCAAAGGTCGGTGTTACGTGGCGATTTAAAATTGAAGCTCCGACATGTAATATACATACGCACACACAAATATTACACACTGATATATATATATATATATACACACACACACACACAGACAGACAGACCACAATACCCATTACATGAAATTAAAAACTCAAACTAATGAGCATTAATTTGTGTAGTTTTCATGGATAGTTTACTGTTCTGAATAGAGAACGGACAGGTATTTAGAGATCGTTCTGTTCAGTCTCTGTTCGTGTTTCTTGGGACCAGTGAATTTTAGTACCTGCAGAACTCTTTGAATTAGCTTGTCTGATTTTTCGAAGTTCAGCGTCGGCGAGATACCTCGCCAGACAGCTGCTGTCCAAGGATGCACGCTCTTCAGAATGCTCTGCTCTCACAGCAGTACCGTCCAGATGACGGCCACATCGATGTCCACGTTCACTGGGCCGCCTGCCATGAAAATCCACGGCACCAATGCCTCCGCAGAGGCCCGCACACCAACGCGTGGCGTTCCAGTGTGGCACTGATCATTCTGCTGAGGATGAATTTGCAAGGTGAGGACATTAAACACACACACACACTAGTCGTGGATTTACATAAGCACATAACACAAATGACATACTTCAGGAAATACCAACTTATGACCAAACTTCCTTGACAGTTAAAACATTTTAAATCCAAAGCATGCAAATGGCTCATACAGCGCGAGATGAGCACCGTGATCAGGATGCTTACTAGTGGAGGATGACAGAGGAAGGGCCCAGCTTTGCAAGAGTAAACTCCGCAAAGAAAGCACAGATAAAGGACTTAAAACGGCTTACACACACAGGGAAAGAAATAAGCTTTCAAATAAGTGCATGGGGAAAAAAAACACACGCACAACTATTTAGTTGGAAAGTAAATTACCTTTTCCTTCAGTCATTTAAAGTAAAGCTTTTTTTATTTGCAGGTGTTCAGCTAAGTTTCTCAGTTTCTCTCAATGTCTCTAGAGATGTAATTCACTCTTTATGTCATACCAAATTCTTAATGAAAGTGAAAGCCCATATTTGTGAATCAATTGTTTATTATGACAAAGCACAGATCAGTACAATAATGGACATTTAAATACAGGTTACATTAAACAGGTATAAAGCATATATAGCCCGGTAGATATTTAACAGTTTAAAAGCAAGCTTAAATTACTGAACTGTGAAACTTTTGTGGAGAAAAGCAAACATCAGCGAGTGTTACTTTTACTACTCCATGCAGAACCTACAATCAAATGACAGCAACAGAAATGTATTTACCTTAAGCAAACCGACAGCAGCACTTTCTTGCCATCACCTCACCCTGTTCTGCTGATCCCCGTAACGTGTAAGACTCCTGATCTCAGCCCGGCAGCCCCCAGCGGAGACGACAGTGACAACGTTGAGACAGCAGCTGATGGATCGGCCGGCTTCACTTCAGCAGCACGATCAATACTGGAGGCATCAGAAGTGGTTTAACTCCAATATTTACGTGCTGCTAGAGCGAGGCGGCCAGTGTGTATGTGTGTGGGATGCTGGTGGTGGTGGGGGGGGGAGACGGGGACGACGACATCCCCAGCCTCTCTCTCCTGGGCCTGGTCCACTTATGTGCTGCTTGTCAGCTTGCAGTCTTAGTTCCCGCAACCTGCTTGCCAGGGCCTGTCTGCCCGGTGTTGTTGCTGCAGCACAGCATGGCCTGCATCCCCGTATGACCCACAAACCATTCTGTGCTGCTACAGCACTGCTAGGCCTGGCCCGTGCACTTCCCTCTTCTCTCCCGCGCTCCCTTTCGTCGTCTCCTCTTAGTCTTTCTCTTGCTCCCCCCCCACAGGCACGCGCGTGCTCACTCACTTGCTCTCTCTCTCTCTCTCTCTCTCGCTCTGTCACACACATACGCACACCAGAGGCCAGGGTTTGACGACATCTGAAATACAAGAAGGACATGAATAAGCATAACTTCTACATGAAAAATACTTCAAAAACTTCACATTTGTACCAGCTGCTTAAATAAACTGCTCCTGCAGCACAACATCACTTTCTAATTAATTTTAGCAAACGTATAATAATTCCTAAACCATATTTTAAACTTAGTATTAGCTTTACCAAGTCAAAACGGAACATTTCAACCTTACATTCAGAGCTACTTTGAAAAACTAATCACTTAAGTGCAAACGTGTGACTACCTTTTATTTTAAAATAAAAGGTAATAAGTTATATAGACAGTAAAAGCAACCACAGAATTGCACAAAAGGACCAGCTCTGTGGTTAAACATCAGTATATACAAAACAATTATGCATTAATATAAATGAAAAAGAGTGATATCAATTATAGCAATCATTTGACAGAAAATGGTAGAGAACCAACATCATCACATCAATGACATCCGTTAGTGTTGCAAGCATGTACATGCTCTACTGGTTACGTAACAAAGCTCCTCCTGGCTGAGCTGCTGCTTAGCATCAGCCAACATCCTTGCCTATGTTAAGGGCCCCAACTCATCCAAAACCCTGTTCCCTGAACCAATTCCCATCTTGACAAAAATCCGTAGACACACCCCTTTGTGTGCACACTCCCAGCCAACCCTGCTGCATGCTGGCTAAAGACAATGAAACAGAGGATGGCCAATGCCTTCGGCATAATGAATGGTTATTGTAACATGAGAATCTACAATTAGTGCCATCCACTAGGCAGACGCAGTGGAAGCTGATACAATCCAAACTACCTATCTGGCAAAACTGCTACGAGGTTAGACCCAAAACATGCTTACGAAATGAAACCTAATGCATTCAGAACCCTCATCTTTGTTCAAATACAATAAATGCTATTTTAATTTGCCCGAATAATGCAAAAACTTAAGTGGAAGATCCTGCCAAGAGGCTGCAAGTATTTTGGTTCAAAGTAACCAGGCACAAGTTGACATATTTCACACCTTTGGTGGAAGCACCAGTACACAGAATAAGGTATATTAATGTATTTAGTTAAAGCCCAAAAATAAGGAGGGAAAAAATGCTGTTCATTCCTAAAAGCATAAAAATAAGCAACTAAATCGGGCAGCCACTGAAACCTGGCTTTTGTTAAAGAGTATTTCATTTCCAAGCCATTAAAGAAAAACTTACAAGGCTCAAGTAAATCGAGTCTGCCAGGAAATTCTGTATAACCGACCAGTCAGAGGTTTTACTTTCTGTTTAACCACTGTAGAATTGATTGCCTCAAATTAACAACTAAAACTCTGCAATGTCTTTGCATTTCTCAGATGGGAAATTACAAACACCAATTATAGGATCTCAAAACTGAATGTAAAATGCATTTATAGTCATGCTCAGCACATGCTATGGATATGTACAGTAGCACCAGCTACATGCACAGAAGTTTATATTTTGTCCTATAAAAGTGACCATTCAAAATTGTTATACGTTAAGACATTTTAGATCCTAAGAGGCACCACTCAACTAAAAATAGGGGTAAGAAATTCAAATTTATAATTTACATAACTAATTTAGGTGAAACAGCTGACAGGTAAATAAAGCCAGCACCCAAATGGATTCACCAAGGTCAATTTGATCTCAGGGACAATCGGATTCCCTATCCCTTTGCAACACAAGCCATTCAAAGTACTTAAAATTTTTTCAAAAAGTCCTTGTTTTTGAGAATAAGAACCTCATTCTCACATAATCAGTAAGAATGCTGCCCCACTCACGATGTTCACACTGCAGGACAATTGACCAACCACAATAATGCATAGGCGAAGGGAAAACAGAAGTAACAGAACCCACATGTAAGAATATTTAACAAGATTAGCTGTCAGTGTATTGGACTGTCATAAGGTGTGAAGCATTTACTAGATCCAGATGTTACCACAGGACTCACAAAATTACGGCAGATTCATAAAAATCTGTTATAAGCTGGACACCACAATCTCCAAGACATTTCTCTTAACCGTAGTGCATTTAGCTAACAAAACAATTTCTTACAGTTGGTTAAAAACCAACCAGGAAAGGGGGGGGATACTCCATGATGACTCAATATTTATCGGGCATCATCTACAATGAACAAGGTCCTGTGCTAGACATCCAAAAAGGGGATAGTTAGGGGACAAAGCAGGATCCATAGTTTCATAAGGTCTAGACTAGATAGTTCTTCATAAAGAACCATATAAAAAGGCAAAGTCAGTTATTTGAGAATGGCCAAGAAAGTGCTCTTAAAATATTGTTTAAAGTTAATTAAATGAATGAATCCACAGGAAAGACAAAAAGGCCACATTTCAAAATGTCTGCAGAAGTGCAAAAATACACTATAACCAACCCACAAGCAGTGAGGAAGAAACATTTTTTATAATCCTATAGACAAAATAGAAATGCAATGAAATTTAGCAGAACGCAAATTTAATCCCATACTGAACTGTACAAAAAGCTGAATCTATTAACTTAAATGTGAAACTTTATAAGTGCACATTTTTCCTTTTGTAAAACTGGCTGCATCTAAGAGTTACAAAACACTACAAAACCAATGCTGCTATTGCTCCAATACCACAGTAAAACATACATAGATGCGGAATTTATAAGTGATTTGACATCTGACCTTGATTTATTTCAATGCCAGTTACAGAAATCGTGCTATAGGTATTAGCATTCATAACTGCAAGCTGAAAACAACTAAAATTTTAGAAGAGGTAAATTACTTAGATTTGTTACATGCGTATCTAAATTTCAACCTAATGGGTAATTACTAATAAAACCAAAATTTGTTTAAACAATACGCCAATACAGTAACAGTGATATATATCC
>JAODUD010000080.1:448858-483183 GCA_026784285.1 Stomatorhinus walkeri
CAACCTAATGGGTAATTACTAATAAAACCAAAATTTGTTTAAACAATACGCCAATACAGTAACAGTGATATATATCCGTGACATGCTCCAATGACAGCCAAATGAGAACACACGTAGACCCCCTAATCAAAATGCTTAAAGCTTTTTCAAAACTACTACACTGCAAATCATAGTTCCTTTAAAGACAGACTGGCAAAAACAAAATGAAATAGACTTTTACTTGTAATCATGTTTAAACACACAAAACGGAATAATTTACAAAATACTTACACTTGATATCCACTGCATTAAACAAAATAAAACACAAAAATCAACCAGATGCATTAAAAATTATAAATTGCAAACAAATATTTTAATGCCTTATTGAAATCCTTAAATTTATACTATGCTGACTAGGAGGGCACAATGTCCATTTTTATCTGAAAGAGTGGACAGAATGCTATTTAGACCAAGTCGAGAGGTAGAAGGGTTTTTCTTGTAATTACCACTGGGATTCTAAAAATCTCCTATAGAAACAAAACAAAAAAAATCTTACTTGTGGGTGTCAGGCCTACATAAACACACACACACAAAGAGCCACCTTTACATTCACTCATAAAACTCGCATTAAACTCATGCACACTGAAGCACACTTCCTCCTGCACTGTAGCCATGTCATACAAATCACAAGCAACCGTTAAAATGATATAATTACACATCTGGAAAACTGAAACAATCATAAAACACTACTTTGCTCCTATGCCCCTCCCCCCACAAAAAAACTAAACAAAATACAAAAAAAGGTTTAGGCATAAAAACACACAGAATATTTCTTAAAGCTTGTATCACACCATAGCTACTAGTGACTCTCAGATTACACCTTATGTACCTACATTTAAGTTTTCCATATGGTGTGCAAAAGACTCCACAAAATATAACTTTAAGCTGTAGAAAAGTTCAACCGCTGTAGGACCTAAACTACATAATATATAAAAATAAATCTAATGAAGAATTGTCACAAAAACCAGAAAGATGCACTTACGGCAACGTTGACACATTAAATCAGCTTTTGAAATATCCTTCCCCCCCATTGAACTCTCTAAATGACTGAAGCTGGTTTTCACATTTGTGGTAACTGCTAATTTTCATTGATTTAACACAAAGCAGTTTGATACACTGCATAACAGCAACAAACTGCTAAAATAATCATTCAGATGAATTAATAACTACAAAAATACAAAGACCCAATATTTCTCAGTGCTACCTTGAAGTGCTTTCATTAGAAGAAACATTATAAAATTATATCTTAACTCATCAGTAACACTTTCATAGAACAATGGACAAAAGGATACATTGCTTTAGCATAATTAAATACTATTATTACACATAGAAATGAGCTTTAAAAAGATGCAAGATATAAAACAAGATATATATATAAAAAGGGAGCACCAAAAAAACAGGTAAAACATACATCTAGGAGTCAGCCCTCGCTATTAAAGCATATACATCTTAAAATATTATTACGTATAATATAATAATATTATAACAATAATAAATTCAGAAATAAGATAAGATTAGGCTTCAGGGGGAATTTCTCAATTAATAATTTTTTTTTTTTTAAATGACAAAAATTGAAAAAGCATAACCTTTGAGTCACCACTACCAACTTAATGGGAATTTTGCGTTCAAACGTCAGATAACAGTTTATGAACAAACCAAAAGTAGTGCATATTAAACTACTTTTAATTAACCCTGATGTAAACTTTCCAGCTATACCAATGTAACTTAACAGTTTGTTCTAAAAGTATTAGCAATAAAAATCACTGCTTCTGAGGCAAATGGTATTTCATAGTCTAGCTGACATTGCAGTTCAGAAAATCATGTGAAATTAAAAACCTATCCGGACAATCCATGCGAAATGATGCAATATTTATACAAGAACAAGTGTGTAAGAAATTAGAGCAAGTGTTATTCCTAGTAATTCTAAGCAGCTAGCTGTGATTTAAGAGTAATAAAGTAAAATCCTTAAATTCAGTATGCACTGCTTCGTAGAAAAACACTCGTTCCATCCAGGATATAAGACAGAACCACTTTCCACTAATTTCAGCACATATGCAGTGTGAACTGTTTACTGGCTCCAAAGTTCAGTAACGAATCTAAGATGCAATCAGTTATGAGTAAACACAGCTTTCACAAGAACAGACGAAGATTTCACATATGTTAATTACTGGTGGCTAAAATTGATACCAATATGTGGATCCCCAAGTACCAATGGAGTACAATACACTGAAACAAACTGATAAATATCAGAAGAGAAAACCTCTGGGACATATCAAAAATTTCACCATAAATATAGCTTTACAAAACAATTTTAGCAATGAGCAAAACAAGTTATTAAATGTCAGTATCATTTTACAGTACAGACAATGTCTAGTAATAAATGGCTTGGTGTAATAATTGAACAGTGTTAAGTACCTAATTTTCAATTCCCAAGTAGTCTATTTTACTGTCTCGACAACCACATAGCACTAACCATTCAATGACTATTAAAGCAATAAAAACGTACAATACTAAGCTAAAGGAAACCTGGGGAAGTAAGAGTAGTACAATGTTAATTCGGTAACCTAACACATGTACATTTACAGAAATAAAACTTGCTCTGAGCATAACTACTGACTAAAGGTTTATCCACTATTAAGCCAGAGTAATAAAATGCAAAATCCCTCAAAAGGTTGATGCCATTAATTGTCTTATTTCCAGTAAACAATCTACTCCCCCAGTGACAAGAACCAAATCAAAAAGAGAAGCAAAAGTATTTAATATAAGCAGTGATCCAGTAAGTGCAAAAGCCATTTCATGTGGTATGCAAAACCCACACTCCGTAGAAAGCATCAAGCATATTTGTACTATTATTAATATCATCACCATCACCCCAACTACTACAATAATAATTTTCCGGGGACCCAGATATTAACAATGTTAGTCTCCTGACCTCAGACTGCAGTAGGATAAATAGTTTATGGTACATGTTTGGTTCTAGAATGACATCTGGTCATCACTAACTCCACATTCCCCCCACCTGTCGTCTGAACTGATTCCTGTTCTGGGTGGGCTTCTGTCAATACTCAATTCTTGTATCTCTGGGTGGTGTCCCTAAAATATGTCTAAATAGATGCATTCAGTACAGAAAATGTACAAACACCACTTATCTTAGAACACTGCAAGCAGTACACACATGGGTGTACAAAAGGTAAGGAACACACTAAAACAAATAACCAAAATAACTAAAATTGGACACTGGGCTGCCTTACCTTCACAATTGCTATCCTATATAAATTTAGGCAACACCACAATGCCGTTTCTGGACATACGACACTCCTTTAAGTGGGCAAAAGAAATGCAGATTATAAAAATCAACTTAAAATAAATTTAAAAGGCTTCCTCGACAGAGAAAACAGTCATGTTTCATACATTTCACCAACAAAATTCCACAAAAACACTAATCATACACTTAAGTTATGGTCCAGAAGAGCAACTTACTGAATGTCAAACATGAAAGAGCTAACAGTAACAATCAAGGAAGCATATACCAGCTTGCTTCTCAATAAACTCTAAAGGTTTATATAAAACCAAACATTAGATTAAAATGTTTTCGGTGGGAAATCCATAGGATTCCACACAATCTGGCCTGAAATCCCCAAGGGGACATTCAAGTTGAAGCTCTCTGCTCACATATTAAACAGATGAAAATAACTATTTTATGTAAGTCTACGATACGTACACAAAACACCCACCCACAGCTCCAGTATTTTTGGGATAAATACTGGACAGTCCGTCTAGTATTAAACCATAAAACTAAGTTGTCATAGGGCTGTTAAATGTCTTATATAATATTCAAAAGCTGTCCTGGGAAGGAGGAAATAGAAAAATAAAAACAAACCAACCAGTTCAACTGCCAGGGAAACAGAAACTTCCAGAAATAAAACAGACTGCTATTCTAACAAAATGTTGCCCAACATATTCAGAAAATCACCTAAATACTGTCAATAGTAAATCAAGCAAATATGTGTAATTAATATAATAATAAATTCACTCCATGTCTATGGCAGTTAAAATGGCATAAATTTTTTTGTTTGAAGCACTATGGTGTGTATGCAATTTTTTATTATTCCTAAATATGCAAGTACTTTTTTGTATGATAGCCAAGATATTGTCCAATATCACCAAAAAATAAAAAAGCCACCATACTTCATACTGTGTGGGACAATAAACTTGCCAAACTATGACAAATTGAGCCAAGTGCTTTAATACTTGACAATTTAACATCAAATCTTCCAACTATTTTCCCACCACCTAGCAACACTGTGCACGTGGTCAACATAATCAAAAATTGGCCAATTATCAATACACCACAATTACAGCATAAAAATATTTTTAAAGCATTATCTGAAACAATGTTATCAGCTGTCATATCTGTATGTTATAAGCCAAATGCATTTTAGAATTTACAGTACTGCAGCATACCTAACAAGGGCTGAAAAAGAAACAGCTAAAATTGCTGACTGTTCTGTGACCGAGATCTAAACTTGACATGGGCAAAATAAGACTGACCACCCATTATGCAAGAAAAAGCTCACGGTGGGCATTGCTTATATACTTAATCTTCGGAAGACAATACTCGCTTCAAGAAACAAAATGGAGCCAAATCCATAAAACATATAAAAATTACAACTCAATATGATGGTACAAAACCTTTAGATTTATTTACAAAGGCTATTCAACAAACTAAATAAAATAAATACACCACAATAAACCTTAGTACAGCTAAAAATATATATCTACAATTTAGTGACACAGACACACAAAACCCACTAGCCTTAGAGTGAAGGTTGAATATGCCGATTTTACAGTTGTAAATAAAACAAAAAAGTTACAATACTCTTCCTTCACAGGTAATGTCAATAAACAAAAGTTATGACAGCAGCCAACAAATAGTCCAGTTAATAAAAACTCAAGCTGGCAGCCGTTTTCACCTGACAAAATACAGGTGCTGATTACAACACAAAAAAAATGAATAATTTAGCACCAACTTAACCACTGCTGTTCCCCTCCAGCACTGACCATCATGACTAAGGGCCATCCTACAACATGCTGCGTACAGCACAAAATAGAAGCTTATTTAACTCTTAACGCATGCTACAACTTAGCTATACAAATCCCCATGTTTTACACAGCATGCCCACATAAAGCATGCTTATCTTGATTACTTTAAATGTTTAAAGACTTAGGAATAACACTAGTTTAATTGCATGTCACAGAAAAAAATCTATACTGGACTGACAGGTTCAAACCCCCCACAAAATCATTCATATTAACAGACAAAGCCTATTTCCCTCAAGATAAACCAAGTACCCATTAAAAGACAGCAAATAATTTTCCTCATTAAGTCCAGTGTCTAGCATAATATAATTCATTATATAATGGCATAATTGAGAGTACTTAAAACTTGAGACCAATGCACCACAATAAAACCAAATATACCTGACAAAACAATTTTATTGTTATACTAACTTCCTGGGTCTCTCTTTTACATCAAGACAGCTACATTTTCACAAAATTAGGGTTTTTCAAAGGTTATTTCCCTTTCAGGTTGTTTTAGAATAGTTACAGGGGCACAAACCACCAACAGATGAATCACTTAGATGGTTTCACATCCAAATAATTTCTAACAGAACTCACATCCTTCAAACGTGATTCAGAAAGGTTACAGTACAAGTCAGTTGTTTTACAAAGGTAAAAATTGCCATTAACTGAATCAGCTTTAAATAAGATGGAGTATTACTTAAATTAATGATACATGGCTTACAAAACCAATATCCCCATCTCAGTAAAAATTACAAAGTAATTGTATCTATCTATTAAAAGTAAGAAAGCAGAAAATAACTTTCAGGTGTTAATGGAGACCAATTAAGTATTTAATTCATTGTTTGTATTTGGGGTACAATCCAAGTTATCTTTTTCGTGAAGGCTGGTATCACATACAAAACTAAATAAAAAACCTCTGAAGTTAAATTTCTAAGCAATAGTAGAGAGTACCAATCAAATCAGAAGAGTGTTAATTAAAACCAAAAATCCCAACAACTGCAGCTAAGAGCGATAACCTAGATTTACGCTGACCTCCGACAATGCGTCTTTTAATAAATAAAAAAAAAAACTACACAAATAAATTTTCCACAAGCATCACCAAACGTGAAACTTTTCAAAGTCAGAAAGAAGCGAATTTTATAGTCGTCTTGTACTCAAAAACAAATAGGAAAAAGCAATTTAGCAGCGTCCTCAAAATATCACTTCTGCTCTTCCACACAGAAGGAGCCGCGCAGCGCTTTCGGGTCGCCATCGAACCGACTGACTAATTGCAAGCACAAGGTCTCCACAGATAACATTTCGGACGACACGCCGGCAACAGAGCATCAGCCCCGCAGAGCCCGAAATGCCGCTCCTGTGCAAAATGGATACAACTCAGACTGGTTACGAGTCCCAGACTTATGCATAAAATTGTTAGCAATCACAAAGCAGTACAAATGAACCCCCAGTCCCAGAGGGGGGGGGGGGCTTTTCGAGTCACTCAATTTACTGCGACGAGGGGCGGGCGTGGAAGGGGGGTCACATTATAGTGTTTATGGAGCACTCTGGCCAACTCCCTACCATGTTAGGATCTGAGGATTACACTTACCCTCGCAGTTCTTTCGGAATAATATTAATTATAAATACTATAAATAAACCCCTTCTAGTCAGACATTTCCCCGCAAAAAACTTTATTGAAAGTGTGAGGCGTACACTTCTGGCTGATAAGTCAAATACCGCGGCAGAAGACTTAAGTACCCATGAAAACCTGCACGCCAGTTTTACTTACGCAGCTAGTTGAACCAAGAAGGGTAGGTTACGAGGGCTAATATACATGTTAGTTGTCTAGCTATGACTAACATTACAGAGTGACCACCCAGACTTACCACCATTAACACCAACTTCAAGCTTGCCACGCTGGTCACTTAGTCGCCCACATTAATATAAACGACTAGCCGTAGCAGTTAACCAACTACCCAATGTGTAATATTTTTCTTGGAACGAAACGCGAGCCAACATCGGAGATAGCCTACTGTGCATTGGCAAGAGCTGACAGCAAATGGACATAGCTCAGCGCCACATGAACAACCGCTATTTAACATACTAAGCAGCTAACCGGTTACACGGCGAAAGAGGACAAGCAAAAACAAAGGCGGCTGGACGCTAATATGTAAAACGCAAGAGGAGAGAAGCAGCCCAGGCGACTCACCTTAAAAATGGGGTCAAAAGTGCCCTTTTTAAAAATCGTACGGTCCGCTTGATAGCCAGCTGTCCAATCCCACAACAAAGTTACCTCAAAATACACAAAAATGTGCTCCCCCGAAAAACATCAACTCCCAGTAGCAAATCCCAAAAAAGGAAATAAATATATCATATAATAAAGAACAAGCGGACGACTGGTATTTTAGTTTAAAATTAATAATGGATAAGGCAGGCGATGCGAGGCTGGCAGCGAAGCGGTGATGGTGCGGTACTGGGGTCCGCGATGACAGCCCTACCGACCGCACAGCCTCCGCTCCCGCTCAAATTTAACGGTAAAAAAAAACCCCGACTGGCCCGAGTCCAGCACCCCAGTGGCTGCAGCCGACTCGTCCGCCATGGAAATATTTTTCAAGTATTTTTAAATAATTTTTTAGCAGCGGTATGATTTTTTTTTTAAGAAAAAAAAAATCTACGCCGGATTTCCAACGTAACAGCCGAAGACAGCCGAAGACCCGCTTTCATCTCTCTAACGTTTTCTTTCTGCTGCTTGATCAATTCCTTTGGTCATGGTGTCGCTTGCAAAAAGCTTTCAAAAATATATTCGCGTAATTGTTCAGCCCGTATTTTTCTAAGAAATAAAGCGGTTTCGATCTGCGGGACCGTTCCCCCGCATACTGGCGCTCTCTACCCCGCTGCTGTTGATGTAATCGCTCCCCACTCGAAAATGGCGCCGAAAACGACTCTCTTCATTCAAATTCGGTGGGGCCGCCCCCCCTCCCCTCGCCGGACGGGCATGCCGGGAATCGGCCCTCTCTCGCTGATTGGCTGAGGGAGAAACGCGCTCTCGGACGGGCTCACCACCCACCCACGTCCCCCTCAGCCGGGTAACTGCGAGATTAAGTTAACTCCTTGAGTGCCAAAGCACAATGTCAGCCTGTTCTGTTAATGATAAAAACACACATAAAGAGAAAATTAAATTATATAACTAAAGCCAGTGTATAACTATTGTTACCTAGATGCATAACCACCTCATATAAGTGAAATGTCTAACAGAAATGTAATGTCTTCCAGGTCGAATACACACAGCGAAATAGCACAGTACCTATATAAAATCTTCCTAACGAAGCGAACTGGTATTAACCCGATTTTTTCCATCCCCACCCCCTCTCCTCCTCCGCCAAATAAGGGGTGTACGCAAGTTAACGCTGTGTGATTCTAAATAAGCATATATGTCTGCTTTGAATGCATTTTGATGCTGTAACTATGATGCGTTTTATTTGGCAATACACTAACCTGTGTCGTTATGTATTCCGGGTTCGGTATCAGACGGGTTTTGCTGTAGCAGCAGGGGAGCGCGCTTCCCGAGAGTACCGCGACAAGTTGTTACGTCAAAATTATTTAGAGAATCCTACCCGAAAAGACACAACGTATCAGCTGCGGCTGAAGATATTTCATTTGTTCTATCAGAATGCTACTTTTCTGACGATCGTACGTAAATGTTTGCACAACCATTTAATTGCAAGTGTTAAGGCAGTAGATAACTTGAAGTGGATCGTATGGTGGTCTGCATCGGTACAGCGGCACTCCGCCCCGCTGATGCTACGTGTGGTGATTGGGAAAACAGTGAAAAGAAACCCTAGCCAAATTCGCACTCCAACCGACACCGATCCCATGAGTTCACCTGAGACTTTTTAAAAACCTTTGTTATCCAGGGAGTTCTACCGCAAATGGCTTTTACACGCTTCAAAGAAGAACGGAACTGCTCATGTCAGGAGCAATGCTTGACGCTAACAGCATTGTTTCTCTCAACCTGAATTGCAAGGATACGCTCCGGTTGCAATGAGATCGGTTTATTACAGTAGCCGGAATTATCCTTTTACTTGCCCACGTAAAACTTGGTTACTGTTTGTACGTATCGTGTTCCCATGTCAGTCATATTTACTTGTAAACGTTTGGTTCGCTTGTTTGTGTTCAGTTCGCCCGAAGTCGCGTATGTGAGGAATTAGAGGCAGATGGCAGTATCATGTCTGAAAATACGGCAGCGTTGGTGGAGGTTAGGGCGCATCCGCACAGTGACAGCGGGACGAGGATCTACATTCTGGACCGATTCCCATTGTTTTCACACCCATAAAAGACACTAAATGTGCTTTTAGGTTAACCCATGTCTCCTTGTTTCATTACATTACCAGCTAAGGAACGCGTGTAAATGTAAGTAAATGCTTTGTCGTATGCGGTAAGTATGGGTTTCCATACATTTAAAATATCTTGAAACAAAACACCACACGAAGCTCCTGTGTGCGGGGAATAAGTAACGGAAACACAAGTTCCGCTCCTTACTAAGATCACTCTTCCGTACTGTTACTAAAGAGTCAACAGCGATTCTTCTCTGTTTCACTTCAAGTGTGCGTATAAGTATCGATGTTCGACATCTGAAGTTAGTATTATAGTATAGTCATGTATAATTTCCGTTTGGACCTTATCGGATTTCTTTCAGAATGTTTTAAGATGCAGGAGTAATGAGTATACGGTAAAAGTCAGCATCTACGGACTTCCATCCATCCATTAGCTATACCGTTTTATCCATAAGGGTCGCAGGTAAACTGGAGCCAATCCCAGCATCATCGGGCGAGAGGCTGGGTACACCCTGGGCAGGTCGCCAGTCGACCACAGCCTCTACTGACTTGAAATGTTTAATTTGACAGTCCTGAATATGGCTATGGTGCAAAGTAACAGAGCAAGGAAGAAACAGATGCATTTCCTGGCTGTATATGAAGGGTATGCTATTAAGTGTATAAAATACCTCAGATTAAACAATACAGTGAGAGAACCACCAATTTGTATTATAATAGACTGAATATTTGTTGTGTCTGTAAAACTTGTCAAATATTCACAGTGACAGTAAAACTAATGTCCTCTGAAACTACACATGAATACTTCAGAAATACCCAGGGAATTCCCTATCTGCAAGAGGGTACATTTCCTAAATGCACACCTGAGTGTCCTGCGTGGTCACAATGCATTCCAGGCTGTATAGTCCCTCTCACGCACACACATGCGAGTACAGACTCACTGTAATACACTATCTGATGGAACAGTCCACACATTAACTCCAGGTTACCTGCCCCGTCACAGAAAGCCAATCCCAAGGCTCCCAGCATTGGTTATGATGGAGAAAGTATTCAAAAGCAATTGCTTTATGATGACTCAGTAACTGCTACTGCTTATCCATGAGGAATACACAGAAAACAGAGTGCTTTGTTTTCGGAGACTAGTAGCCACCATGCTTTCAATTCTATTGATCTTGTACGACTGTATAACTTTTATAGCCAAATTTTGCATTTTAAAGTGATACAGAGACACAGGAGCTTAGCAATCATCGGCAGGCTTTCTATCAAATACCTGTTTACAATAAAAGTGTTGTCATCTTATTGTTAGAATGTCAAATGTTATAAAAATATTTATGGGAGTAACTCATGAAAAACAAAATATCTTTTCTGTATCCCAAAAAAACTCTCAAACAAACATCACACTCTCCAAAGTTTTGCCCAGTTCACAATACTGCATCCCTCGCCTGCCCTCTCCAGTGTGTTTAGACAGCGTTGTCCTAAACGCACAGTCATACCACAGGTGCAGTAGCCAGTAGCGTGACCGTTAAGAACACAGATGGTTACTGGGTAAATGCCATGGGGCAGCAATACATAATGAGATGCCTGCAGAACCGTGTTATAGAAAACTGCATGTCATGAACGCATTTAGGGTTACAAACTCAAAACACTGAGGATGTCCTTGAGATAGGATTAAATAGAGTATTAGTCAGAGGAACGACGTGGGACTTTCTGAAAATCTTACAGCACGTTGATGAGATGAGAAAAAAGGCCAGAGTGACATGTTGCTGGCAGGACCTGATTTAAAAAATAATAATAATTTTGCTATTTCCCCAAGTCTTTCAGTGTGAAGTGTTTCCAGTACTTATGAATTATTCATAATCCAAGCCTACCAAATCATGTAAAGTTGGCATCGTATCCATTTTAATTTTTCCAATTAATATAGCTTATATTACATTATGATATGGTCTCCCATTTATGCTCATTTCTAATGTCCAAAGCTGAATATGACAATTATATTGTTAGGGTACATTAAAATAGCATAGCTGCCTGCTTGGGATTGAGTTTAAGGATGTGAATAAAAACTCACAGATTGAGTAACTACATTAATCTTAGGTATTGTTAGAATATTGAATGACAGCAACAAAATAACAAAGGTCTGTTATTCATCAGTGTATCTAGGTGTCTGTGGAGAACATAGAAATTCACAGAGTTGCTCAGCACCCTTTCTTTGGGATGACACTCCGGATATGAATGACGCCCATTTGCTTTTGGGTCACACTGACAGCGACAGAAGGACAAAAAGTTCCCGCCAAAAGCAAACAAAGTTTAGGTTAAAGTACATCTTACAGACATGATATTCTCCCAGAAATAAAACCATGGGTAAAACCTGTTTTAGACCAGCCAAGTCACAAAACATATGCACTTCCAAATGCCACTAGTATTTTTGCAGAGGGCAAAGAGCTCTGAAAAAACAAGTCTACTAAATGTCAAACATACCTGTAGCTGAACACCAAAGAAATGCTGACATCATACAGACTGAATCTGTCTCCCCATCATTTGAGATTTACCTGATAACAATTTAATTTGCCATATAAGTTGTTCCCAAAACATTAAAAAAGTAACTACTGCTCATAATCATATAGCGATATTTCATAATGCTTAAGTACGATGAGGTCATAGTTAGATATTTTATCCAGTGTGATCCAAGCGCACTTTCCTTGCACTCAAATCACTTCTGCTTACTGCCATATTATTATGATATGCTGTTAAAAATAAGAAACAACGGAGGCCGTAAACAGTTTGCATAACTACGCATAACCAGATAAAGGGCACACTTTGGGGCCTTCCAGTGCATCGCCATCACTGCTTGAACAATACAGTGATACCCCACAATCTAAGAGTGAGCGGGGGCGGCAGGGGTGGGCGGAGGGTCATGGGTCTTCTTCTTCCATTGATGCACTGGGGGATTCCCCTCCTTCCTCTTGTTCCCCTTGTCAAAGAAATCAGTAGCAGCTGGACCCCTTAACCATGTCGTAACAGCAAGAAAGGGGCTCAGGGGTGGAGGGTGCAGGAGGGGGGAGTGTGTGTGCACGTATGGAAGGCTGCATCTCCTATTGTAGCTCGGCCCAGCACACTTCAGTGACAACACATCCATCAACAGCCAATAGTTGCCAGCAATTCACCCTGAAAACACAACAGTGACCTTTGACCTCTTAACCAAAAAGAAGTGAAGTTCCTCAATCACACCATGAGTTCCCTGCTAAGGATCTCAGGGACATCCCTCCATAAAGAGACACCCTGCTGCACCGATGGCTTTAGTGACTACTTCACCCGTGTGAATTTTGTGTGCATTTCATGTGAATAAAGACCAATTACAGTCTGAAAAAGACAATGGCATCTTCATTTTATATATTCAAAGGTGAAAGTAACAGCCTTTGTTAAAGGATCCAGGTTCATAATTCAATACATACAACGTGCCACAAAATCTGAAGAGTTAATGAAAAACACACTTTCCTTTGTGGTGAAATAAATCACCATTTGACATACAGTTAACCAGTATGAGGATCCTGTTGCCTATAAATGCATGTGAACGACGACTGCAGAAAATGAATCCAACACAACACTTGTTAGTGGAGTAAGGTAACAACTGTTGAGTAAAGGAAACCAGCCGAACCACATATTCCTTGGATAATTAATTTGATTCACTAGAACATACCTCATATGTGTAAAACTATGAAATCCAGGAGTACATAAATGCATAAAACAATAACAATAACCTTACACTGTAAATACTGCCACAGCTACAGATTGAGCTTTGGTTGAGTTAACAGAAAAATACTTTTGCTTCCTCTGAATACAATTTAAAACCGAAAGCAGGAAACTGCGCAGCCAGCTTCCAGCAGTGAGTTATGCATGATACTACAGTGGGGAAAGCGCGATGACGGCTTTGTTGTGCTTGATTGTTTTGGAGGACACCCCAAAGTAAATTCCTTGTAGGCCTGTGTAAAAGCACTAAACGATTCGTATTTTATGCATAAAATCATTTCGATTGTCGATGAGACACATTCTGTGCAGGTTTATCTTTAAAAAAAACCTAAGGGCTTCATATGACCAATCCATACGGTTAATATAGCAAGTGAATTTTGCGTTGTCGGAATAATCTCAAATAAACGTTAAAATAATACCACAGGTACATTACTTAAATACATATAAACTACAATGACGTAAGGGCCAATCACAAAACGTCCAGTTGCTTTCCTCAAACGTAATATAGATTCAAAAACTAAGATTTAGTTATTCGGAAGGAAAAAAAAGTTAAAATCTGTGACAACTGCATATTGAAATTAAAGGTGACGTCGCATACAGTTGGCCTGTATGCCGGTGGCTTTCACGAGGTAGATGTCGTGTGCGTAATTGATTTCAAAGTATTATGTTATTACAAGAAATATAACCAATCATTTATTAAACAGAAATATAAATGGTTTTTTATGACTTTAAAGTACAAGGGATCGAAAAGCCAAATACAAATGTTCGAACGGGTAATAACCAATAACGCTACTGAAACAAGAAATGATGACCATATACAGGCCAGAAAGATCTGTAAACATGAAACTAAATGTTGCTCTGCCAAAATTGTTCTAAATTAAATATTCCTGAGACAGCGTAAAGCCCTGCGTCATTTTACTACGACAAGGTCGTTTTCAATAAACTACTACCTATTTCTGGAGTTTGCATTTCGACATAAAGGCCTAAAATGTATTATCTATATGTCAGCACTTCATGCGACCCCCCCTCCCTCAAAAAGTCAAGTAGACGGTTTGTTCGAAATTTAGTTTATCCCGAATTTATTTAATAAATAAATCTACAAGCCTTCCAAAATAAGCTTATATACGGTTTTTTTACGCGTTGTGCAACGATACTTTCCAGTATTCGCTTAACATATTGGAAATGTCTAGGTTCGCATTATAAAATGTATGTAGGCCTATTTACAGTTGTAAATATGAATATTTGAACACATTGAATCTGAATGCATCAATGTAATGATTTTGTCTTGCTGTTCGAATTTCCGCCACGGATACAAGGTGTATTTTGAGACAGCTCAATCAGTGACAATAAATAACATAACCAGGTACCACAAAAGTGGCTGTATTAAATGCAACTGAATATCTTAAGCACATTGTTGACAACCGCAGGATCTCATTTGGCATTTTTTATATTAACAGCCATTTTTTACATCATCACTACATCTCATTTTTTCTGCATGTTAATTATAATAATGATCTTTCTCTTAACTGCAAAAGAACAACATGCACAGAACCCTTGAACCATAAAAGCAAACTAATTCAAAAGCAGAAAAATTCAGAATTTGAAAAGAGCGCCATTCTTTCTAACAAAGCATAGTGAGTAAGTGCCCGCGATCCCCCCACTTTGCGAACGGCGGAGTTTTATAGAGCAGCAGCGAGTGCTCAGCAGTGAGCTCGGCGCTCCAGCTCCAGCGGATGTCCCGCCCCTTGCGCCTTCTCGCACTGAGATGATGTAACCACTTTCCAAATTTAGCGTGTTGCCGATGCTTCAGAAGTTCCTCCGCTGGTCGGAGCTGCTGTCTGTTACGCGACGTCATAACAATCCTGTTATTATTGTAAACAGTCCGCCTGCTTCCCACTGTCGTGCTCCACCAAGCCTAAGTGTCTGTAGTCCTTTGTTCAAATAGGCTTGCGAAAATATCTACGGGAGGAACCTTTATAGATAGGAGGTATTTCTCTGTGGAAAGTCAGCACGATAACACATGTAGTACACGTGCAGTAAATAAGAACTATTGCATTTTTGTAACTTAACTGTAGCCTATAATTAATGTAAAAGTAAACACATCGTGGCTACTCTAATATGATGTCGCGCCGGCATCAAGCGCCATCGAAAACTATTTTAATGTAATGTTCAAAATAACAAATATCTTAACCCACACATCGGCATTTCAATCAGATTCATCCTCATATCGCGATATAAATGTAATTTCTAAATTATCAGAACAAACATCAGTCATTAACCACCAGACATTAGCGAAAAACTAAATCGTCTAAATTAAAAAAGACAGGTTCGTTTGTAAAGTAAGTCCTATTCACCTTACTATGAATCAATTTAATTACGTCATCTTGTTTTTCCATCCGCTACAACTGTATGTACAGTGGGTTGGCTGTTTACCTCTTTTAAAGCTACAGGATTTTTAATCAATGAACCTCGTGTTTCCTATTGCCAGGCGTTGCTAACCAACTTCAATGTTGAGATATTAAAACCTGCATTGGTATATACATCATTTTAATAAACAAACGAAGTGCCTATCTAAAACTCAATTCATATACTTGTAAACAGTATGAGAAGCAAATACGAAAAGAAAAGCTTGCTTAATGCCACTTACTTGAGCGCCGCTGAAAGCTGGACTTCCGTCCAAATGTGCAAGTCGACGCGTTGCTTTTAATGGCAAAATTTATATTCCAATTCGACATTTCCATCTGTTCGGAAATAAAGACTAGTGCTTGTTTTAAAATGCAGTTTCACCAAGCTTCAAGGAAGTTGTCCTTTTGTTCCTGTATTTATACATTGCGTCAATGTTGCGAAAAGAGGCGGAGCGGCGGCACTTCGACAAAAAATCCGCGCACACAACCTTATGTACACAAAAACTAAACCCTCCACCCTGCCAAAATCGCCGGATCGGATTAGATCACGTGTCCTGGAATGTCCACCATCTATTCACACGGCGACACTTCAACTCGGAGGCGTAGGGCACACGTTACAGGGAAGAGACTGGGGAAGAGATGCGCTTATGGATTTGGAAGGAAACGCGAAGTGTCAACCGCGTCCTCGCCGAGCGCCGCAATTAGCTACGAGATCGGCGTATAGAGAGCAAGTGTGTGAGTTTATTTTAGCGCCGAAATGTTAGGTAGGTTGAGGAAGCCCTTTTACGCACAGACAAGACACCGTAATTCTATAAGTACGAGGGTGTTCCTTATCTCACTACGTAATATAGAGTAGGATGGCCGTTTCTGTGGATTCGACTTAAATGATTGACACTGTGTAATGTTAAAGGGAGGTGAAGCAGCCTTTTGTCGTGGTTACAGAGTAGTTGCATCAGAAAGTTTATTGATTTCCTTCCGCCGAAAGAACGTATTCCTAGTTATATTCTGTGTACATCGTATCCGTGCAAAACCATACTATCAAATGACACCGTGTATATCCAACTGAAAAAGTGCTTTTTAAAGCTTGAAGAGAATTTCTACGATTTCACCTGTTTAATGTTCTACCACGGCATATTATTAATTCTGTACTTGGCGCGGAACGGACCTGTACCATTCCCTCACTGGCGTCTTTCTTGGACGCTTGGTGAGGTGCCAGTCGACCGCGCTCATCGCTTGAGGCCTAAGTGCCATTTTTTTTAGCGGTGCAACTAAATTGTCCTTGTAGTCTTTCAACAACTTGTCGTTTGCAGCCCGCAACAGATTTTAAAGTATTCTACATGGAAGATTTGATGAATTGTGTTCGTTAATACTTGGAAATGTCAGTTCAGACTAAATTATTTATGAATAGGCTATTTGTCCTACATGGATAGGAAATGGGTAATGAATTCGTAAACTGAGCCAGGTCCAGGTTACGAATTCATTAAATTCTAAAATATCTGTGATGGTATTTTAACATTAAAACATAGCTCTGTCGTGATCTTATAAAACACGTACTTCATGCTGTGATTAGTCGTCATAACGCTATTAGAGTTTTGACTTGCACTTCAAATACAGTTGAGAATGTATAGAAGTATATGTACTTGTGTATTATTTACAGCTGTGAAAATAATTTTTTATTTTTAAATAATAAAGGTAAAAATTAAAAATCTTTTTCATATCATACAACTCGTCAGTTTCTTAATATAACATCACGTTAAATTCACACAATACTGCAAAGTAGCCTAGTAAGGAAACCGTAAGTAAAATAGTTAATTGATAAGGAGGTGGAACTTCTCCCTTCAAAAAACTCTTGACCCAATTCCTCTTGGTATTTGAATGTTGGACATATAACGGGTTAATGTATCTCACAGCGGCATCAGGCCTTGGCGTGCACTCTTCTGTGGTGCTTTGCTTGTAATGTAAGCAACATTAATATTTCAACTTTTATTCCTTAGTTGACGCCACCATCTATGTATATATAGGGATTGTGACATAACACCCATAACACGCAGAAAACAACCAAGTAATATCCGCAATGTTTACGGCAATTTAAAAAGTGCACTCTCTAGTTTACAATGATCAAAAGAAGACAATTTTGGCTCGGTTCACAAAATAGTGTTGTTATAGGTCTGTGAATGTGCACTTACGCATTATTCAAATCGTTCAAATTTTCTACAATACCTGTCATGCATACACAATTGTGCAATTTGAATTTCAGATTATCAACTTAAAACCTAACATGGTAAAATAAGAAAAAAGACATTATTTATATTTTCGCCACCCAGTTACTTTAAAGTTGTAGAAACTTATATTTTTCATGTAGCAAAACATTTAGGAAGTTAGCTTAAGAAGTTGGCAATGCGTGCAGGAGAAAAATATTGCCCTTGCACATTGCTGTTTGCACAGCTGAGGTGAGCGGTCGATACTTTCCAGCAATTAACTATTTCTGTGCTGACACGACCAAAAGACATTTTAGGGTTATGGTTACAAACTATTTGTCTGAACGAAAGCAAGCGGCCATTAAAAGCATCTTCCACGTTTTGGGTTGAATAGACGGATACAGATAAATAAATGGGCACATCTACTATATGTATGCTTTAAGGAGGCGCGGACAATTTATATGTGCCACTATATTTTAGTCCATGTCTGTCCAGAATACTTTTTAAACTTCTTCCCGGAGACATCTTGAAGTTTTTAGTGTGCTTTAAATTTTGATTGCTTTAAGTCGACATTTATTCATTTAATGTAATCCTATCACGCTATGGAAGAGCCCATTTAAACCACCTTTTAGATAAGAAAAAATATTGACGCTGTAAACCTAATGTCATTGTGTGGATATCTACCTTAAACCAACTTCATCGCTCATTCTCTAAAAACCTCAGCTCTTTTAAAGCTTACCCTCACTTTTATATTTCGCAATGTCAGAGTAATCAAACGTCTTGTTACGGGAACGTATCCGCGTAAATAAGGAACATGTGACTTAATACGTGACTTAAATGTGAGGTAAAAGAGGCGTGAATCTATACCAAAACTTGTCTTTTTGTAAATGTGATTTCTGATGCCTTTACAAGTAATTCGCAATATATTTTCACCTATATGTTTATATAATAGACAATGAATTATTAATATTTAGCTCTAAACCAATCCACTTGAACCTTGCTATTTGAACAACTATAACAACCAACATATTAACAAAAACATTTTACTAAGTCATGTAATAGTATTTGTAGGTTTCATTGGTTCTATATATATATATATATATATATATATACACATTACATATATAATATGTAAACATGCTTAATATAGCGCTACACCATCGACTACAATACTATATCAACGATAACGCTTCCTTGGTTTTTCATTGGCTGTTATTATACGGGCATTTTTGTGGTTGCAAAATTGTTATTGTATAAAATAATGACAGACTTACATATAAAAAGAAACTTAATAGCGTCATTCTAGGTTAGGCTATCGTCGTGAGCTTAGAATTGGCATAAAACCACGTGATGCAAACTTCGCGTTTCTAAGAAAAGTTCTTTCCAGAATAGCGGTGCATAAAACACTTTGTGTAATCTATACGCCTTGTGCAATTACTACCGCAATTATATTATGGAAACAATTCACAGTTATACAATGCATTTGTGTGACTAGTTTTACAATGTATTGTGTTTTTTTCTGATTTCTATTTTCTCATTGATCCTTTTCCTTAATAGCAAAGGGACAATTAATTCATACTGCACAAATTCAAACGTATCTACACGCAGCATGTTGGTTTCAGTTCAATTTATGATTTGAAAGGAGGATGTTTCAAGACTGAACAAAAAAGAAAACATTTTTCTTTACATATTGATATAGTGTATTGTGTCTATATGCCATCGACTGTAAATATTTCAAATCCACAGGGGCTGCATATTTTCTCTTACTTAAGTCAAAAATAAACTAATTCGTTTTGAAAGAGAACATCTCAAGTAGACTCATTTAGAAATTTCGAGAAAAAGACTCTAATTTCGTTTTTCTTAGTGGAATGAATATTTGCTACCTTTGGAAAATTACATTTAAAAACGAAAATAATCCAGAAATCTATAAGAATATATTTTTAAATCTTAGAATGTTAAAAAGGGACAATTTCACAATAGCAACCATGTTCTATGAATCTGCCATAAACACAACAGTATATATAAAAAACAAATATTCTCATTACTTCAATTGCATCTGTATAAATGCAATTGCTGCGTATGCACGACATTTTACTGCAGGGTAACTACAGAAATAACTTGAACTCATTCTTCAATCAACATCCTTGCACAAATGCTACAGAATAGTCTTATATCATATTGCTGACACTAATAATATTGTCAGTAAATTGCCACACAAGATAATGTGGTATATTTTATCCCATCCCCCAAAAATGCTTTTAAGCATGTGTAAACCGAAATAAGTGCAAATGCGCACACGCATTTGAAATATAACACCGAAAAAAATCTTTAGATAAACATTTCTCCTTAAGATATTTCGAAATAGGGTGGATCCGAAACTTAAAACACGTCGGAATTCTATTATTTTCTTTTTAAAAATCAGAATGCAAAACGTTTTTGCCTTGGGTAGGTGTGTGTTTTATTGCAAGCAATCACTGTACTGATTTGAATTAATATTACGTGGATAAATACAACGAATGAGATTGCAGAAGACATGAAAGTTATTTTAATGAGTTTCTACAAACTACCGCTGTGGCTGGTAATTTCAGGAGGGTTTGCTATGACGGGTGCAAGAGAAAATAAAAATCCATTGAAGTGGTCGTTCATTTTCCAAGTCATTTCGAGACGGGTCAGAATTCAGAATTTGCTAAACCATAAAAATATTTGGAATATTCCGAAATATTACACATTTGCATAATTCTAGTATTCAAAGAATGTACAAAAGTTAGTTTCCCCTAATGCAAGATGGGTAAAAATTTCACTGTGAATTATATTCAGTCAAAAGTTATAGCGCATGCTCAATTTGAAACCACGCTTCTTGAAACGTAGTGGAAACAAAAATTGATTTCGAAGAACCGAGTATCTGAAATACTTATTTACGAACTCAAAACCACTGGTATCAAATAAAACAGTATAAGTATCAGAAATCCTCAGCTGGAACAGATAATATACAAAAATGAGGGTAACGACAACAAAAGAAATACTTATCCTTAAAGGAAAATCAACGTGACATTTGAAAACGTAGATATTATGCTTATAAAATTGCGAGTTGAATTGTTTTTAACCTGGAAAGTTTGCTGTTTTTATTTGTCGGAATTTTTCTTGAAAAAAATCGTCTGTCAGAAATACCTCTTAAATCTTTGAAAGCAAACAGAAAATAATGAAGAGGAGCTGCATACTACCGTGTATGTTGTCCTCTAGGAATCTTAAGTGCTAACCTTAAATTTGACACAAAAACCATCTTTCACAAAAACTCCCACCCGGAAATTTCTAGGGGCTGAATATATTGGAAATCAACAAGTGCAGATTAATACAACAGTAACTTAAAATGTCTGCCTTTCCTTCATTTTAGCCTTTAATTTGTTTGGTTTGTTTCTGCAAGAGTACCACAGGATAACAAACGGTTATTTTTACTTGCTGAATTACTGCTGCTTGGCACACTTCTGTACTTCTGTGTGTGCGCGTCTTTCCATCCTACATGTTTCTCAATTTCATTTACTCATACGCATTTGTGTAGGCAGGGCTTATAGCAGAAATGTTAAGCATTCAAAGTGACCTATCTGATCCTGCATCTTCTTTTCTAAAGGTCACAGTCTGATACAGTACTGTGCCAGGCCATAGCACGTCTAAGAAGAACCAGCAGCGAGTTCTCATTGGTGCTTCTTGTTCAGCATCTTATCTAGTTTCACCTCTTTCGAGTGATAATATCAAACGCTTATCTTCATCTCTGGATGAAGAGTATTTGGGCACAAGGCATGACAGTGATATCTTCAAAGAGAAGCCAGGAATTTGTTGAGGCCCTGCCTTCTGTAACCTAGATACAGTATTCCAACCCAGAATGTTGGCGGTCAGTGATTTACTGTTTGCAGCTACTGAAGAAAGTGGCAGCTGTCCTTCTAAGCTCACCTCTGTGTACTACTGCCAGCAATAGCTTCAAGATGTCTAATAACATCTGAAAACATCTATCCGCGGTTCCAAGATTTTGGAGGGAAACATCCATCCGGTAACTGAAGAGCTAATTTCACAGACTGGATATATGGATGGGATAAGTTCATAAGTAAGTACCATTTCTGTGGACGTAGTGAGTTTTGGAAGTTTAACAAAAGTTCTTTGCTGCAATACATGAGGACAGAGTGTGTATTGGTTCTCGGTACTGTAGCACATGATAAGTCTGACTTCGGTGGTTTCATCTCAAAAACAGCTAAACACTAACTAAGGTTTGGAAATTTGGTCTTTGATTATGGCAAGAGAATGTCTTGTGCTGATAAGTACATTCAAATAAAATATAACCTCTGTATATTTCACATAACAGTGTCTGTACAGCATTAATTAAATTAGCTTTACGCTGTGATTGGCAAGTACAAGCTTATATGCTGAGCATCACATGTGATGTGGTACATGTTTAATACACCAAGCTTGAGACAAAAACATACATTCCCTTTCTTTAATCTGCATCTATACAATCAGTCATAGTCAATCAAGATATCTGGTAATTACAATAAATTATGATTTTAAACTTGCATACTTGCATCCCATCTGCATTGCTGGTTAACTTAAAATACCATGGATTATCTATAGATTACAATGCAAATTTTGTGTTAACTATATGTCATCAAC
The DNA here is from genome assembly GCA_026784285.1 of Stomatorhinus walkeri. Classification (NCBI taxonomy): domain Eukaryota; kingdom Metazoa; phylum Chordata; class Actinopteri; order Osteoglossiformes; family Mormyridae; genus Stomatorhinus; species Stomatorhinus walkeri. The sequence continues at coordinate 471,296 of JAODUD010000080.1, forward strand.
ATGTAGTATTTCATTTAAAAAGCATTTAGCCATGGATTAATGCCAAGATTAAAACCTATAAGTATCTTCAGTATCTTCATGACTGTATATGGTGAATATTCCGTATAAATAAACTTCCCTAAAGAATATGATTAGGAGTACTGCACATTCAAAAGAAAATAAATCAGAACCATATACAACAAACTGCTAACTTATTTAGTAAAAATTCACAATATTGATGATATTAGATGTGTACACAGAGTGAAGTTCATCTGATTAATTCTGTATTACCTTCCCTAGAAGTATGCTTACATACACACCTCATTAATCATTACTCAACATGTCACTGGCAATTGTATGAAACTGCACAAAACTACTATCCATACACCAGAAAACAAAATACAATAATCTAAATTTGGAAAACAAAAATCTCTGTTTGCTACAAGAAATGGGGCAATGTGCAATATGAATTTTAGTGGAATTCCCCTTACAGTGTCTTCAGGTGAAGAGAGCCCCTGAGTCACTGTGAGGTATAGTCAGTTTGAAGAAGAGACTCAAGGGTTCTTGTGTCATTCCGTCTATCGCCTAGGCTCTATCTATATCCATCTTCATGTCCTATCAAGTGAAAGACTCGTCTGCATTTCTGAGACATCCACCCAAGTGCGCCTCCTGCCTATTTTTAAAGAGTTGCTACCCTCTACGATTACACGGTTCCTTTCCATTCCTGTGAACTCAGTCTATACAGACCTCAGATTTCCAGCATCAGCGCGACATTGCAGACCCACCCAAGGGTTGTAGAACGCCTAACACTCTCATACACACACACACCTTGCAAATATGTGTGTGTATAAAGTATATGAAAAGTGAGCAATGACATGATTCTGAATCTTAGCATACCTCAAACCTTTAAGGCTTGTATAATTTATACTGTTCACTGTACACAACTGTCATGACTTCATTGTTCCTCCCAAGCAGGAACATCACTAAGCTTACATTCTAATAGCCACAATGACTATATTTCACTTATTAAGCAACAGCAGTTAAACCTTTACTTCCTTGAAGAGAACTAGGTCAAGACTGTGGTCGTCCATTTGGAAAACTGTTGAAGTTTGAAATAATCATTAGTCACACTGGATGACCCACTTGTCCACCCAACAAATCTTTTTACTTGTGGTGACACTACAAGCAGGAAAAGGAACGCATCTGGCGCTGCTGTGGATTTGTTGTAAAATAAAAAATATCGCAGGAAATTCAATGCACACATTCATCCATTTTCCAACAGTTATCAGTGCACAGGGTCGCAACACGACAACCTGTCAACTGAAATCAGATCTCTAGCTGTCGTCTGCAGCTCCCCCCTCACTCATCCTTATGCCATGTGGAGGTTAGCATGTGCTATCTTCTGTTTACGTGCCAGCCCAACAGCAAGAGCATTCTGTGCCAACTTGTAAGTAGTAGCAATGTAAAAAAAAAAAAACCTTTATTTTTTACACTCTAAGTCAACATGTTCAAAATGCATGTCTTGTCATAGTGCTGTTGAATACCCACTGAACTGAAGCTTGAAATCCAAGCACACTAGATTTGAGTGCCATGACCTGGAGTGAGGGAACATTTGGGACCATGTGCACAACTCCTTTGAGCTTCCCAGCATGTCTCTCTAGACACCAGCCACATGACCAATGCACCACAGGCTGCTCAAGAGCTGATGTGACTGTCATTTCCTGTCCCCTGTCCCTGTAAACCATAACATTTCCCCATCGCATTTATTTTGATGCTAATACAAAATGGATAAATGGATAATCTGCCGACTGCTTCTCATAGGTGCTGTGCCCAGGTTTCATGCTTCCATGTCGCTCTGCGTGCTATCATGGCAACCGGGATGGAGAGGCGGCAGCAACTTGAGATTCTGACAAGTCGCCAAACGTGAGCATAAGGGACAGCAGCGAGGGGCAGTGGTCACATCTCTGAGACCTGGTTCTGAGGCTTGGGGGTACCACGCTAAGCATCACTCCATAAACAAAAGTGAGATGAGAATTTCACAAGAGCAAACAATGTTAACATCACAGTAGAGGCTCGCATTGGATAGGTAAATTAAAAAACTGACTAGACACAAATATGTACTCAAAAAGGCAACTGTCAAATTTCACCACGTGTAATACAATTAAGGCTGTTCTTATTATTGCCAATGAATACAAGCTGTATCATTAAACCTCAAAGTAGAGAAGTAAATTCATCATTTGAAAAGCACCTTCATTTGAAAACCAAAAAAACCTCTCTGACTCATATGAAGACTAAGCAACTGTAAGTTTCATATGGAGGAAACAAAACAGTTTCTGTAGTTGGATATGAATAATATAACAATATTTTCCAACATACAATGTTGCACTGTAATGTGTCCCGTAGGGCAGGGGGGTATGACAGCATTAGCAGTAACGGACGATATCAGACAGCCTTGAGGGCCTAGCTATGAATTCCTTTTTTGCAGCTTCCTACATCAATACGAGGTCACGGCATCCACAGGCAGTTAACAGTTCAGATAAAAAAGAAAATGAGGAACCATTGACAATATTTAGATGAATTAGTCTAGACTATTAATTACTTGACTTGCTATTCACTGTCATAACACCTATAAAATGCTATGTCCAATATGCATTCATGAATCTATGTGATTTTCCCATATTCTCATACACAAAACATAGAAGCAGCTAAATTAATGTAGAACTATGCCTATCGATCACGCCTGCTTCTGTGATTGTGCATGCTTGGGACGACTTGACATTATCGTTAATCCTCATATTTTTATAATAAAATATTATATATTTTTCTTAGATATTTCCCAGTCCTAATTAATTAGGGTAAAGCATCAGCTATATTGCTGAAGTATATTTAATCAATCCAAGGAGAAGTGGACTGGAATTAAATTTCAGCCCTGGACTTTCGGGGTCCCTACAACAAATTTTGGCAAGTGATGGTGTCCCATGATAACTTTTGTAGAGCGATACAATTTTTTCCTTGAATTGGGGGGTGGGGGGTGGGACTGGATGCCATATGGCCAGTCCAGCCCTGAATCCAAGCACAGCCATATTAGCTTAGTTCCTGGTGGCTTCGACTGAGAAATTTTGAAAGATACTGGCATGATACAGCATTTCACCCAAGGTCCATTTTCACATTAGAATTAAGTTTTCTTGTCATTAAAAAGCGGGACACTAATCCAATAATCCACGTTTCAACTCTTTAAGGGGGGGGGGGGGGTGACAGGTAGGCATTGTAAGAAAACACTTCAATTCAGTTATTATAAAGTTGTCTTTTTCATAACTACATAAGTGGTCCAGCAGGCAGGGAAAGCTGTGCAGCTTGCTGACAGGAGCATATGCATGATGTCTGCAACAGCATCGATTGCTCATTGGTTACATTAAGCTGACATAGCAGACGACAGTAAATGTTTTGAATGCTGACTTCTGTGACATTTCCTCCGCCACACTCTCTTGTTCCCAGTACAGCTGAACTGAGCAGTGCAGTGCTTGCCCTGACAGGTTTCTGAGTGACACCTGTGGCACACTGCCCTTGACCAATTGGTTGATGCTAAATTTATGCACCATCAGAAGATCCAGCAGGAAGCATGTTTAGATACAGGTCTAGTTATTCTGTCATAACAAACATATTAATGAGGTTACAGAGGAAATGGAAAGTATCACAACTTATCCTCACATGTTTATGTGATAAGTAATTACAATTGTTGTATTTTAGAGCCTGCATTTAATTTGCTTAGGTAAAAATTCTGCCATATGAAATGAATATGCCTGGACCGCTTTGAATTAAAATAAATAAGTATTTTATATTGTGAATTCTTTACAACGGCAATTACCAATGTGAAAACAACTGCAGATGAATAAAATTAAGTATCTGATTATTTTATAGTGTCTTCACACATACAAAATTAGAGCAATACTAAAATATATAACATATGCAAAAACAAAAATACAAAAAATTCTAAGCCCAGAAATTGATATGTTACTGTTGGGGAACCAGAGGAACCACAGAACAGGCGGTTTCCTAACCATGTAAACAGTACTAAGTAATTTTCCAACCTTCAATTGTTAAATTGTAGGAAGATAATTTCCCAATATTGATGAAAAAATCACCAGTAGATATGAAAAAGTAGCACGAAAGTCCGCAGGCTGGCAAATTATGATGTAAAATTATACTACACACATTCAAAAAGTCATTTTTTAAAGTAACACTGAATTAAAATCATTTTTGGCCCTAAAAGAAATCTATCGTTTTCTAAACCAAACAAAAAAGTGCAGCACATGAACAGCAACTATGTATGACTTCAGTATTGGTAATGTTTGTTGTCTTTCTTTTTTTGAGTTATTTCTCAGTCGAGATCTGCAATATCCACTGTAAGACATACATACACAAACACACACTGACATCCTTATTTCACTCACACTCAGCAGTCCCTGAGGCCTTTGCGAAGTGGCAGCAATTTGTCACATCAAAGCTTCTTTCTCCTCGCCATCAGGTCTGTGAGGAACCTGCCAGTTAGTGGGAGGAGCAAACACTCAGGCAAGAGAGCTCTAAGTCAGCCATATGAGGGAGGATGGTGACTAAGACCCAGCTCACGTGGGAGGTCATTTCGCAATATAAAAACTGTGCATGGTAACAAAGTCATGGGCAGGCAGCATGAATACAGCCCAAAATAGAATTTGTGAAAGGGTGGGAGACCCACACATTGACATCAGTGGAATATAATTCAAGTTTATCGGGGGAATGGACAAAATACTGATTTCCAAGGATGAAACGGTCTACATAGTGATATTTTGCATAATTTGACACACCTCAGCTGCTTCAGTTTGATGGTAAAACATGTTGCCTGATGAGTGACCAACAGAAATGAAGAAAAATATTAAACACAGCGAATGATAAAGATCATTGTAGGAGATTATACTATCTATATTAAACCCCTTCTGAACCTAACAGTCTTGCCTTCGCATGACCTAAACCTTTTGTAACAAAAACAAATTCCTTACATTTTCCAAGTCTTGCATTCTCTACTGCTTATGATACTTCCTTGTCTAAATATATGATATCTTACACCTTTCAGTCCTATCATTCCACAGCCAATAGCTAATAAGGCTAAGGATATCTGGTAGAAAAGTATTTAAAGACATGCCTCTACAACTCAAGGTTCGTTAAGTTTAAGTTCTAGATGTCATCAAAGGTCAGGGAGAACCTGTTTTTTTCAAGAAAAATATCCAGATATATTAATCAGTGTTTAAAAATCTGCTTTGACTACGAGTGTTATGCAAGTGGCTACATAAAAATATCAATATTGCAGAATTTCTATTTGTGAAGAAACAACTGACTGCCAAAGATTACAGTAATTCATAAAGTATACAATATGTAAAAAACACTATACAATAATACAGTGAAGAAGAGAGAAGGAAGAATCTTAGTTTTACTCCTACGAAGAGAAAAAGAAGCAGATATGCACTTCGCTCATATTCCTTTTTTAACGCAGTAGCCCACAGCACAGCCATGTGGAAAGCAGTGGTAACACTCATAACTTCACATACGATGAACACCAAGAGGAAAGACCCGCCAGAGACCATGGGTTATTTTTATTGCACATAGCTATTATTATTTAGTAGCAGGATGCCAAACATTTATCACATACAGTTAGTGAGGAGGATATCATGCTCAGTTTATGGAGAGAGACTGCATACCACAGTCCTCTGCTTAAGTATCGCATAAGAGTATTTCTGACATTGTCAGTATGACACCTCAGGTATTTTCCAGGTTTGTCCTTTACCCTGGGAAGTTGATGAGGTGGAAGAAGCACATACAAAGACAATTTTGATGACTGTGTCTGTTTCCCATACCTTTTGTAAAAGAGCAATATTTTTTGGTAAATTACAAGCAGGGCTAATTGAGTTAATATGATGTACAAGAGCAGCATTCCTGCTTTATTCATCTAGGCGAACCTCCAGGAATATACCTATGTTTTAGGAACCACTCAGTATTATTTCTAAAACTTATTAGGCAAGAGAAGCAACAAGAATTCCAAAACACTAGGAGGGAGAGAGAGGTGAAGAGCATGCACTGCAGCAACCTCCGCCTCAGGGAAGAGAACATGAGTGCAGCCATGCGGCCAGTGGCACTTCAGCACAACACTAGTCCAAATGGACCAGCAGGAGTTTTTTCCAGTGGCTGGAGTGCCAATCCTGCCACCAATCCACAAAATTTCCCTGTAGGTTAGAGGACCTGCTTGCGGGGCTGGATGTAGATTAATGCAGGTTAAGGGCCTCACTTAAGGGCCCAACAGTATAGAATCAGTGCAGAAATTCACAGGATTCAAACCAGCATCATTCCGATTGCTGGCACAGATCCCTAGCCCTAGAGCCACCTTTGCACCCACATGGAGAGATATGCTGAAAAAAAATAATACAGAACCCTCTATTTTAGGGTTACTGCAAAAATGGCTGTGATCCCAGAAGACTAAAGAGAGATGTTTGTATTCTTGCTTAAAGTCGTGGAATCCTAGTATGCACAGCCTTTTCAGGGACCTATCAGAAAGCATTAGCATGTTGATAACACTGAGGCAAATGTAACCGGCCCTTGATGAACCATGGTTTCCCACTCATCCATTAGCATTTATAGTTTCTGCAGATAAACATGTTTACAGTCCAGATGTTGATACTGGGCAGGTCAAAAGCCCACACCACTCAAGTTCAAAAAGCTTATGCCACAGGAAAGAATCAGAGAACTGGGAGAATGACAGCTGTGGACAATAATTTCTGCAGCCATATTCTGCTGCCATTCAGGTTAGTGAAGGGAGGATCACGTGCTTGAGCCTGCTTCAGGAACTGGAAGAGGAATATTTGCAGTGGGCAGACATAATAGGAGGGGATCAGAACACGTGTATGCACACATCCACAAATATATTTACAAATTCTGGAGTGAGATTCAGCAATTTAGAACATCTACATGGATCCAGGCAAAGTCCTCCCTGTTGGACTTTTTTGGATCAGAACCAGGGATAAGGATTAAAGAAAAGGGCCAAGGCCTGCCAAGGCAGAACCCTGAAAGGAAAAGGAGAGAGAGAGTGACAAAGAGAGACACAGAGAGGGGGGAGAGAGAAGGAGAGAGAAAGAGAGAGGGACAGAGGGAGAGAGAGAGTGAAAGACACCACAGTGATACTGTGCAGCATGTGAATATGAAATAAAATACTTGAACCATGTCCAGGCATCATGGGTAAATGGCTCTCCTTTGTCTCAGCAGAGTCAGGCTGTTTTGATTTATGCGACTTTGTGGAAAGCCATCATCTTCAGGTGCTTTAGTCATTTTCACAAAGAAGTCAAAGATGCAGAGCATTACACTGAAAGACATGTTGAGTGCAGTATAACTGGCTGCAGAGGATTTATAAAATATCCAGACATTAAACATCGTTGAACACTGTTCAGCAGCATATAATATCATTTTTTTGTATAATATTTATCCAAAATGTTAGCTCCCACTGGAATTTACACAAAAAAACACTGCTTGGCTGAGTAACAAATGAGTACTTGTGAATTAACAGACCCTTATTGTTAAATAGTTTAAATAATTTAAAATTTTATTTTGGAAAGTGAAAGTTTCCTGGGCTAAACAGAGAAGGCATTAAAGAGCTTTAATAATTATGAAAGTAATAGTGTTTAAAATGAAACGTGTAATTCCTGCTATCAATATTAAAATAACCAAAGGTAAAAAAAAAAAAAACCTCACTGAAATAGGATAGGATAAGTATATGCTGTTACATAACTCTATCAATGCAAAATAAAATTTACTGTAATACACAAATATAATTATTGTCTGTATATTTCTTTCACTGTGCTAATGTTTAGCTTGGAATTGCTACCACAAATTGTTTAGATTTTATAATAACTCAAATCAACAATGTTGCTTGGACAATAAAATTCACAGCAAATATTTGTTGTGAGTATATAAAAATAACTCTGAATGTGGATTTGGGTTTGATAAAATTTCGATATCTTCGTAACATTTAAATACGATTACTTTAGACATAAACCTTTCTCCATAGTTCAAGTCCCAAAAATGAACTAGCTTACGTCTTCCGATTTCTTTATGGGCTGCTCTGAATCTAAAGTGAAATTTTTGATTAGCAATAAAAATATCAGTAGAATGACCAACCATTAATAAACTCTTGGAGTCTGCTTTATTAGCATAAAGAAATCATTAGTTTAACTACCAGCGTAATGGCGCGTCTCATCACGTGAGAAAATCAACATCATCAGGTAATCATTTCCTCGATTCTGTAACGTCGTAATACACAGTATTTCATATCACTACATGAAAGTTACTTTTTTCCATATTATTGCTACTTCTGGTGTGTAAGCCAGAGTAAATGACGCTCATCTTCACTAGTTGCAAACTGATTCGTTCAGTTCACCGTTCACCAAAAATATGAGCTCGTTCAAACACAATATTGCCGGTGAGTACCCATAATAGATATTTAATGCTTCTCATTAATGGTTAGATAGGCTACAGGTATATGGCACAATATTTTCATTGTTTAATCTGTACCAGTAGCCTGTGTTTTTCATTGTTAATTCGTCCTTTTGTGTGTTATAAAAAACATGCTTTGAATTGCTGTGTCATCCCTTGATACATATTTTTTCAGCTATTTCAGCTGTTTTGAGAATTACGCTAAAACGTCAGAATCCCTTTCATTAATGCACAATGTACTTTATTATTACCTGAATTAAATGTTGGTAATGTCTCACTGTGCGTAATTTATCGATTAAACTTTAACATATGGATGTACACCAGGGTTGCCAACTTCGGTCAGCTTGTTGGCGTGCTATTTTCAATTTGAGACAAGTCTGCACACACATTTACATGTATGTAAGAGTTATTACCTTGTAAATAGTCTCGGTGGTTTTGATGCAGGTAATTTTAGTTTTATAACTGGATTATATAGATTTGCCGTACAGTCTGAACGCGTGAGTGTTACGTCAGATGCATGAGAGCTGGCAACCCTGATGTACAAGAAAATAGCGTTATATGTGATATCCGCATGTGGTTCTGGTTCACGATTTCGACTACCCGCCGTAAGTTATGAGATATCACACTCTGATTGGTTTATGGCATGTTACGCCCCAAACACACCCATGGCTAATTAAGTGGGTTGGCCACGCCCTTAAAGAAGTTGTGCGCCTCAGATCGTTAAAATAGGGCCCCTAGACTGCCTAGAATAGTTGTTTTAGACACCGGCAACAAATCATATCCTTAGAAAAAATAAAAACTGAGACAGCCATTTTCAGACCCAGCCTATTTCTCGTTCATAAATATTTACCAGCAATCAATCTGTCAGGAATGGTGTGTTTATTTATGGAGATGTCGCACATGATTGCTTTCTGTTTGAGAAAAACATGCCTGCATTCAGTATTTTTATACCAACACTGTTCTGCTTTATATCTAAGAACAAAGTGACTAACCAAGAATCAAAACAAAGTGTCACTAATACTATTATATCTTAGACCAGGGGTCGCCAACCACTGAATTACAATAAATAGGCTGATTTTTTAAGACATTCCTAGTTAATGGTGATAAGCAGGCCCAACACCTTCACACCTCTCTCCACCAGACAGCATAAGCTACGAAGCCTTCTATTTTAAATTATTTTTTGGCAAAACCCTTTTTGAGGAAAAGAGGCTACAAGACTTAATCCCTGTCAAAAGAGGCTCCATCTGAGCAGTGGTCTCCTACTGAGGACCCAACACGTTTTCTCCTTAGTACTCCTTATGCCCTTTGTCACTGGTCTCGTTTTGCCTGGACAGGCTGGAAATACAGTGAACTTCACAGTTTGAGGAACCGGTCACAGCCAGGTTCAAGCATACAGATACAGATGACTAGCAAATCTAAACAATATATTATACATTTTTCATTCCACTAATTAAATACAACAATTGTAAAGAAATCGCAATAGATACACATGTATCCGCTGCAATGGATTCCCGTTTACGTGAATCTGTGCATAAGAACCTGCAGACTTTGCTAAGACTGTGCACAGAAAGCCCAAAAGCAGCAAGGTATATTACTTGGAATTCAATTCAGGCCATGCAGTCCAGCCCAAACAAGCTGTGTTCCATGTGCATGTTTGCTGAACAGAAGGAAGAAAACTGCAGGGTGAGGACAGGTTTATATTTCTTGGCTTTGCTACGTTTTGAAGAAGCTGACTGTACAGATCATCTTCCACCCCAGACACACTCATGCTCACACACAAAACTCTAAGCTCTCTGCAGTGATAGAGAGACATATGCCCGAGCATTCCTCTTTCTCTCTAGAGGGGGTGCAAGTTGACTAGATCATCTGGCTGTGGTCCAAGAGATGATGTCATGGAGAATGACTTCACCATGTGGTGTCATCACCAACTCCCTACCAGACGCTCCCCCTACCTGCCCTCAGGGAGAACGTGCTGCTTCCCAAACACACGCCAGAACGCAAGCTTAGGCTATCGTCCGCCTGCTCCTGTTACTATTTTAAGGAAGGGAGGAAAGGATGAGGCAGTGTAAGGAGGTGGGAGGGGGCAATTTAATTGCAGTTCTCTGCTACCACCATTATGCCACAATGGCCCAACAATAAACAATAATTTCACTAGGATCTTCCTCAGATAAAGTGACTTCCTCATCCTCTTGGTTCCATCCTGGAGAGACTGAGGAATCAGTCGCTGTTACACCAGAGAAACGTGCATGGTCAAACTTAATCTTTCTATAATGTCCATCCGGAAAATGACCGAATAAGATCCACATTGGTGATCTTTGGAGATTGTGTTCTGCTACTGGTTTTGTTTCGGATTGAACACATAATGCCAAGAAATTGTGCTGTGTTCTAAGGAGTGTGTTACTGGCTTGTAGGGTCTGTCACGGAGGGGACTGTTAGCAGGGCGAGACGTGACAACGGATGTACCGTCTATAATTAGCATGTGAGGATAGAGGCTTCCTTCTTGCCAGTCCCTGCATCTGTCCTGCAGCCCACGCCAGGGCCCTGTTGGGCTTTTCCCTAGCCACCCCAGTGCCTCCTGAGGGACGCGCTCTAAAATTAGCCCCAGGATTGAGTCCGGCCTGCTGAAACTACAATAGCCATCTCCAGACTGCAGTAGGTAGGACGGGAATGGGGGTGGAGCATCGGGGGAACTCCGCCAGAACACCACTCCTCCACCTCTGCATCTGTTTTCGTCATTGTCAGTGAGACAGGCCCAGGGGAGTGAAGCGCCATGTACCAGGGGAGCATGCACGCTGCCTACACCTTGCCACTGGATACCTTCCACCATTCTGATAGATTATTTTCCTCGTTGCTCTTATACATTTATATACACCAGTTCCTGGTGCTTAAAAAGAGATCTCACTTCAAAAACAATACATACTGCTCAAATTCCAAAGCATGACATCAAATAGTAAAGCAAAAATTACAGTTCTTACCCAGGTGTCATCTTATGTTTGCAAAGCTGTTAAAAGGTAGATGGATGAATAAATAGGTGATTAATAGTCAGGATTGTTTTTTGTATTTGGGAAAACCAGCAATATACTAGTTAAAGTTTACACTACATTCACTATGAGTCCAGCATGCTAGAGCCTTCTGTACTAAGGAGATCCAGAACAAGTTCCATAGGTTGGATTAATTTTATGGTGATGTTTGCTTGGTGGAACTGAGATAATAATACTCTCCTCCAAACACGTTATATGACTCAATGATGCTTATACCGGATAGTGACAAGAAACCAAGGCCTGACAGAACACATTTCAAAGGAGGTTTGTGTTGATTTTAACAAGGGTTGTCACTGCTGATTATATTAATAATGGAGTAATATATCTAGCAATCATTTAAATTATATATAACAACACGTG
>JAODUD010000080.1:483270-509654 GCA_026784285.1 Stomatorhinus walkeri
ACACACACACACACACACACACAAAGTAAGTGGCATGAGATACAAGGACCATGGAAAGAAAATGAAGCTAAATACCAGTAGTAAACTAGGCTACTGGATGTTTTTTTTAAGATGTTGCATTGCAGTTGTGATATTTAAGTTCTAGAACGACTGCATATTCGTTCACATTTAATGTGAAATTCACCCACAATGGAGGCTTTCGCTTACATATTTGGACCCTGATCCACTATGCTCTGTCTTCCTTCTGTCAAATTGCCAAGTAATCAAGAAGGCAAATTGTAATCCATGCCTTTATTAAAATCAAGTAATTGAATTTAATTGTGTAGTCTTACACATTTATTTATACAGTGCTTTTGTCCAAAGTGACGATTGAGCACATCACATGTTGTCTTCACCTGTTCCAAATGAAAGTCAACTTGTTTGTTGAGATGCGCACGAACAATGAGGATAATCATCGTGAAAATAAAGGAGAATGTGAAAAATAGTACCCCCTAGCACTTGTGTGGATTGACCCACTGACTCGTGATATGGCATAAACGCTTTCTTGGTGCCCCCGTGGTCAACGACAGACACTGGGCAGTTTTGGCATTTGTTACTTTTTAAATTACTATCATAAACTAGTATCACTATTCACAGTAATATGCAGAAGTTGTCCAAAGGGAGACAGCCTTGGTAATGATTGTGCCACTGCATTTGTTAAATATGGCAGGCATACCACTTCCAGACACAGCAAAAGTACAGCTTATTAACAATTCACTAATTAGACTGTATGTTGTTGTAAAGGAGAAAGAAGGTGTTGGGTTAAGCCCAGGAACAATAACATATAGACACATAAAGCTAAAAATAGTGTAAATATTTACAGTAAATTCAAAAAAGTCTTCCGTTCATTGCAGTTCGCACAGTCCTCCTTTTAGTCTTCACTTCCGAAACTGTACCCCTCCCGCAGCAACACGCACACACTGACGTCATTGTTCTACGCTTTCAGCACCAAGTGCAGTATGAATGTGAGACGGTTTTTGGTGGGGCCGATGTGAGCTCTAGCCCAGCTCCAGCAGCGAGGGCTCGGTGTGAGAGGTATAAATAAGTCTGTCTTTACGTAGAATTTGTAGTTAAATCGGAAAAATTATAATATAGATCATAATACCAATAATAATTATACAGTAACAGTAAAAGTAATTACATATGATGCTGTACTGTACTTAGAGCCGATAAACAGCTGAAGCCAACAAATTGTTTTCCTGAGCGTCACAAAGTAGCACATTCGTTTGTCATTAAGAACCAATGCATTTAGCCTGAATTTCTAATATAGTAGACTTTATGGCAGTCAGTTCGTAAGTTGGTGTGTTTGCTGTCAATGACCTGTCTCACGCTTTAGAGCTAGTACACTAATGTTTCTCAATAACATCATTCTCATCTACTGTTATGCAGACATTTCTGTCCCCTCAACTATTGCAACAATAGCAATTATGTCTGCCAACCAGCTAATCCAAATGTCAAATCAGTAACTTGCACCAAGCGAAAATTTAAGACCTGCAAGCACAACACTGTTATTAAGAAAAGAAATATCACGGTAAAGTCTGGTGTTTTGTTGTGGAAGGCCTTCATTCAACTGACCTTTACTACTGTTGGATAATATCCCATAGAGAGTGTAATGCTTAATAAAGTATGGTGTACCATGCAAATACACAGGTTAAATTCAAAATTATTCCATATGGAAAAAAGGGAATTGACTCCAACAGACTACTATACTGGGGTTCCCCGAGGACTGGGTCGGGAAACACTGCTGTAAGTTGTGAGTTGGGAATTCCATGGATTTGACTGGTTTGTCCAGCACATCTCACAGATGCTTGAGGGGATTGAGATCTGGAGAATTTAGAGTCAACACCTTGTACACTTTTGTATTCCTCAAACCATTCTTGAAATTTTTTTGTATTCCTCAAACCATTCTTGAAATGTAACAAACAGACTTTGTTACAACTAACCCATGTTACAATCATTATCTGCCTCCCATACTCAATCTGCAACAATGCTTAGATAAGTGGTACTTGTCAAAGTAACATCCATATGAATGCAGGGAGGCAAGGTTTCCTAGCAGAATAATGCCCAGAGCATCACACTGCCTCTGCTGGCTTGCCTTCATCGCATACTGCATCATGGTGCTAACTCCTCCACAGGTAAATGACGCACACAAGACCGGCTGTCCGCATGATGTAACAGAAAACACAACTGATCAGATCAGACCACTTTCTTCCATTGCTCCATGGTCTAGTTCTCATGCTAATATGCCCACTGGAGATGGTATGTTTTAATTTTTGAAACTGCTAATAATGCAGATGTGTCAAAATCTACGGGATTTTAAACCAAATCATGAACCCATTCTTAGACTTACACTTGTAAATGTCCAGTCATGCGTGGACCATTCTATCTGGTAGCAAACACGTGTTGTCAATGTTGGGAATAGGGCCTGAATGCATTCTTACAGTCAGTAGCTGTTCCACAGTGCTGTTTTGGACCTATGATATATAAATGATTTTATCCAACAACCACACCCCTTGCTTGATCCCTCTACCCAGTGAACAGCAGAATTTTATCTGAGCTTACAACAAAAAGACTTTCAAATTTATGAATCCGTAGCCATATTGGAGAAAGAAAGTGTTTGCAGGAAGAATAGCACAACTCAACACCTGCAGCCAGCAACTCACAAGCATTAACAGACTCAATAAAACATGCTGTTGTCAGCCAAGCAACATGCCCCACTCAACTTTACCTTTATTTCTTGATGGAACAGATAGTTTTTCTCCTGTTGCGAAACTAAGAACCATTCACGTTGTTCTCTGTCACCATCCTGAATTATAACTAATGTAACCCCTTGTCCAAACACTCTAATCTTGGTGTGAAGTTTGACATCACTTTATAAATTATTTTTGCAAAAAGCTTCATGACTTATTGATTAATAAGTTTGGGATTTCCAACTGGAAGTCCACAGAGACATTTACGCAATTATAAAAATATTCAGGGGAACCCCCTGATGCTTTATTTCTTGTGTGACTGTGCATGTGGCAGCAGTCCAAAGCTCTGCTATACATTTGGGGGTACCTGGTTTAGGAAAGCCTGAAATACCCTGGACTATAATAATGTACTTTTCTGTGGTCTCTCCTTGGATACTTTCAAAAAATTAGGCTACTTCTTCAGAATTGTGCGGCCTGGGTTCTTACAAGAAAAGACTGGCCCATACCACTTCATTTTAAACACCCCCCCCCCCCAAGAGAATATACTACATTGCGCTCTGGCTGGTCTTTATGCTGCTACTCAGTCACAATGGTCCCATTTCTCTAACTGATCTCCTTTCTGCATCTTATAAGATCTGGATGATGTAATTTTCTCTAAGTCCCCAGGACCAAAATATGGATTACGGATAATTGTGCCATTACTGCTTATGCTCCTTAAATTTGGAACATCAGACAGACATCCTGTAAAACTTAAACATATTGATGTTACAGATTCCAGTAAATTAACTTTTATTGCAAATAACTGAGATTTGGTAATGAAAAGTGCTATAGAAAAGGAATGCATTGATATTGATATTATAAAATATCTGGGAAATGTAGACATTTAAATTAAAGCAGAATGATCAGCTTTTAGGGAAAAAACTAAAATAACTGGATCTAACAGATGCCAAGACCAAGAACATTTTGTGTGAATGTTTCTTTTAGCATGTTATGATTCAACGTAAGAGACTGATAGCAATTTAGTCATTGAAGTTCTTTCCCAAAGCACAACTTCATTGATTGAATAGTAAATCAAGTATGAACAATTAATGAAACAAGTGGAATATAGTAGTTTGAGAATAGTATCACTGCTAATTATACACAAGTTAAAGCAAGACAACCAAGTGTGACTTCATTCTGTTGCACGTGTGCCAGAGTCACTCCACAGGATGACATCATGGATAATGATGTAATCCTAGGATTCCAGACTTCTCCCCATCTATTTTCAGACTCAGCAAACATCCATTACAAAAGTAGTAATTTGGATTGTGTTATGATTAAAAACAAAGAACTCAAAGAACGTCACTTAAAAGAACAATGAAATTTTAATGCACTCAGAAATAAGGTAACTACACATTATTCACTTGTGAACTGTTCACAAAAAACAAATGCCAATTTGTGATGTGCTGCTTCCCACAGCATAACCATACACTACAAACCAAACTAACTTTAGTGCCACATCTACATTTCACACACCTTCTGACACATAAATGAGATGCTTGTTATGCACTCACACCTAACACACAACACATCTTATTTTTCCCCAAGGATAAATTAACATAGGGGTGGTACAGTGGTTAGCACTGTTGACTCACATCTCTGGGACCAGGGTTTAAACCTCCACCATGGCTTCATATGTACAGTGTGCATGTTCTCCCTGTGCCAGCCATCGTGGGGTTTCCTCTCGGTACTCCAGTTTTCCCGCACAGTTCAAAAAATATCCTTGTCATGGCATGGTGCAGGTGGGAAAAAGGTGGACGATCTAGTGATGGTTCCGAGACAAAACAGAGAAGGCACAAAATAAATGACTACGATGGATCAGAAACAGACAGGGGAAGAACTAAGCAATAAACGAAGAGACATAGAATAAACGCAACTATGGAACTAAGCAAAACACAGCGAACAGGACTGCGCAATAGAACAGCACAACAAACACACAGTAATATTCACAATGACTGACAAGAACAGAACAAAGGCAGGCACAAATATACACTCAGATAATGAAGGCTAACAAAGATCAGGGTTTTTTTTCCGATTAATAGTAGTGTTCATTGTACTTACTGAATGCAGCATTTCATTTCCTATGTGTCAGATTATTATTATTTAATACAGTGAAATCCAGTTATAACGGACTTCAAGGGACCTGGCAAAACTGTCCCGTATATCCAAAGTCCGTTATATCTAGAGTTGCTGTATGCCCAGAACACAACTACAGGACACCATTTACTCATGCCACACCCCAGCAGACACACTTATGGTATAGATTATTATATTGTACATGTAGTAATCCAACTTTACCTGAGCAGATGTGTGACTATTAATAATCCCGACTATGTATCTGTACTGGATATCACTGGCACACCTGCATATCCGTTATAGCCGAACAAAACTACAGCAATTTGGGGACCAAACTGTTTGTCCGTTATAAGCAAAATTCTGTTATATGCGAGTCCACTATAACTTATATTATAGGTATATACGTATATATAGTTTGCCTAGTTTGACAACAGCTAACAACACTAGAAAAAGTTTAGGAACGAGTATAAGCAAAATCAAACAGGACACAAGTAGGGCAAAATAAAACAGGGAAGCAAGGATAGCTAATAAGATATACTAGGGAACAGAAAAACAATGAATAGAAACATGCAAGGCTGGTTTTGAACCTATGACCTGAGGGTTACAGCCTATATACCACATGCTGGACACATTGAGGCATACAGCAATGGAACATGGAAAACACACAAGGGTCTAGTATGAAGACAGAGGAGGGAACAGGATGGGCTGCAACACCTGCTGGTCAAGCAGGGAAGAGACCTGAAGGGCAGGGATGGACAGCTGCTGACTCTGACAATGCTGAGGTTAACTGGAGTTACTAAATTGTTCATAGGTGTACTTGTGTGAGTGCACCCTGTGATGGGTTGGTACCCCATCCTGAGTTGTTCCCTGCTTTGTACCCATACGCACTGAACCCCCCACAACCCCGAATAGGAAAAAGTTATGGAAAATGGATAGATACAGCTAATGTACTAAGACAACTATATTATTTTATTTAGGATTTTGGCTAAGAATATTATTGGGACTGCAACGCTAGTCACACTAACAAAGCCCAGCACAAAGTCAAGTAATCTATGATGCATCATATACACAGGATTTAGCATGGCATACAAGCACAAAGACAGGAATGGGTATTCCAGCTAAAAACCTGTCATTGTTCCCATTTTAAGTTCATGCTCCTGGAACACATTTCAGTTATCTTCATTAGTTCCAGCTGACCTTAGTCATCAGGATTATTTTCACAATTACTGTACAAATTGGACCTGTGACACATAAAACAGGCCAACCCACTTGCTTTTAGCTTTCAGCCTGTCTGTAACCCAACCCACATGGCTTCTTACAGTCTTGTACATCACTCTCCTAGTACCCTAGTACCAGGTTTGTATCATTTTAATTTACAAAGAGTATACTACAAGTTACTTATTGTGTCTTTTTGTGTAGTCAGAACCCTGTTCTTAACATAACCAAAATATGGTGTTAAAAACCATGTAATTCGGTTAAACCAACTTTGTAGTATACCCCAATAGAATCAGTCACATTTAAATGTAAATTAAATATTTTTGAACATCAGAATAAAATATGCTGATGACTTCAAAAAATGTGAGATCTAGTAAACATAAATGTAGAAATTGTTAAGATTTATAACCTTAAGGATCGTGTAAAAGTAGCTTAATTTAAAGTGAATTAAAAGAACTACATACAGAATATCACAGTAATACACATTTTCAATTTTCTTTTAGGCAGTAAACAGCAATACAGCTTATACCAGAAAGCATACTGGTGTAATCACCGAAAGAAGCATAGAAAACATAATAAAACTGAATGCCGCACATTCCTTCCTTTATGCCACCTAATCCCGCTGATTCAATTCAAATTCAGTTCAGCTCAGTTTGAGAAAGATTTGTGATACTTTCTGAATTATTGAGTTGAATACAATTATGAGTACAATTATCCTTCAAAACTACCAATTTTTAACATTTATCTTCCCAGTGAATTAAGAGACCTTTCTATTCAGCTATAGTCATCAGAAATGATTTATCTTCTGCAATTTCTCCACTAATTTACTACAGCATAAAACAAGCATAACCACTTAATGTTTCTTAAAAATTCTGAACAACATTTAAGACAAATGTAGGGCCCCTTATTCTCTCACCAGTCCTCTAAAGATCTGTCCATTTTCCCTCAAGTAATATGGCAACTTACCAGCCCCAATAAATACATACTTAATTTGAACCATGTGGCAGCAAATTAAAAACACCACTTTAAACTGTGTATTTTCATTTTTATGTACCAATTTTTCCCTAGGGATATTGTAAAATAACTTGCCTGAGAATGTATGGAGCAAGGGAGGAAGCAATCTTTCATTATGACCTTTAACAGTGCACCTTCACAGATTCAGGGGCATACTGACCCTTATACTTTATCTAATGCTTTACACAAGCACATCAATGGCTGTGACTCACAATCCTCAGAATGTAAGCGTTGATCTTCAAAAACCCTATTGACTCTGGCTGCCCAGATAGAGAAAAAGAGGGAAAAACATTATTGGAATGGATTGCGAAAAGTCAATGTGCTCTCTTCATTGTGTAATGAACAAAAATCACTTACATTGGAAAGGCTATGATTATTAAAACTTTGCTGCTGGAAGAAAGGTCTCATGAGTATATTTAAACTATTACCTCACTAAAGACTGAACCTTTAACTTTAAGTGATTATGTGAAGTGATGATTTATTTGGGGTGGGGTCGGGGGAACCGCCACCAAAACAATTTATAAAGAGAATAATTTGAACTGGTATTTTTATGTAGCGTGGGACACAAAGCACTTAAAATTACCAATGAAAAAATTTTTTAAAAAAAACAAACAAATATGACAGAGAATGACAGCTCCCCCTTCACTGCCCCATCAGTACTTAGTTTCTGAAGTAGTATAACACTGGGTTGAACTGCACAAGAATCTTTTATGCAGGGCTGGACCAGAAATCTGACTCATTGTCAAATTTCCCAATTCCTCCACAGGTACAAATTCTGTGCTGCACTAGAGTGAATAATATGGAGAAACAAAAACTTTTTAAATGGGTGTGCGTTAAGTAGTTAGCTAAATGAAAGTTCTTAGCTTATGAGCAAGGTTGAAGAGAGGTTGAAACTAGACCCATGAGTTGTGAAATCCGATATTTGTAGAGGAAGAAATAGGTTTCATCAGTCAGGAAACTGGAGCCTGAAAACAAATACCCAACACTGTTGCCATATAGACTAAGTGTAACACCGGTGCAACATCCGAATCATGATATCACACTTCATAGTGAGAGAACTGGGGCGGCATTGGGCCCATGCCTTTCCAGCGCATCTAGTGAACTGCAGAAAACCCACTGAGGGACCAAAGGTGCCTGTTGTTGTAGTTGCTCTAGTTGAATTATAGTTTTGCTGTGCAAAATGAAACAAAATCCTTTATCACTCAGCTACCTTGGTGGCACGATGGTACCACTGAAGTAGATTTTCTCAGACCTCCACACCCTGGAATGAAAATCAGTAACCTGTAAGTGAATACAAGTTGCCCAAACCGTATGCTCCCCCATTTCTGTAACAAACATCAACAATTCCCCCAGGACTCCATTTTGGTCTGAGACAGTTTATGCTTCATTTCCCTTTGGTCCCACTTCCTGTTCACCCTTTGCCTTCCCCTTCTGGTTTTTGAAACCATATCACTTTCTGAAAGTGGCCGCCGGCTGCAAATATACCTTGTTCTTCTGTTTCACTGTAATAGGGCCACAAATATTGTCTATTCCTTTGCCAATGAGCACTGTCCCACTAGGACCAACAGATAAGACCATCAGCAGAGTGTGGGGAAAAACCACTTTTGATAACACAGATGTGGCACTTGGCTCTCACTCCTGCTGTGTCAACGGACTGCTGTGGACAGGGAACTATTGCACAGGATGACCTGTTGGACAAAAATGTGAGGGACTGCTGATGTTATTCAAAAAGTAGCATTGTTGCTGGTTGCCTTAATGGTGGTGGGAGGACATATAACATCTTTGGATCGATATAGGTCTATGGTGTTCAAAAGTTAATACGCAACTGCAAGTCTTCATGCACAGTTTGTCCAAATGAAGGATTATAAATTTGTTTTTTTTTTTATTTTTTTTTATTTTACCTTTCCGAAACACTAGAGAGAGCTAATTTGATACTTAGGTTATCAGTCTAATTCAAGTAATTGTTCTTGGTAACTATAAGACAAAAGGGAAGAATCACAATCAGTAATATTTGTGATAGCAGCAATTACAATATATTTTATGTCTTTTAAACTCTTTTCACAGGACATGTTTACTTTCAATTAAACTGAGATGAACTCTGCTTGCCTTTCCTGTGCTTCATTATCCAGTTTTTCTCACTTTGATTTACTATAGCAGAGACATAAACTAGGTCTAGTTAGTCATGCTGCTATTATTCTGAATGGAGGGCTGTTATATGGAAAAATGAAGAGTTCATAGTTTAATTAAAAGGTGATCTGTTTTTATTTTCTTAAATATAAAGATAACAAAATCATACCTTTACCTTGGTTCAATAGACATACTGAGCCATTGGAAAACTGCACCATTACACCCCAACTGTCCAATGACAGACCCTATTCAAAATGACAGAGCCTGAGAGGATCTGCAGAGAAGAATGGCCAAAACTCCCGAAATCCAGGTATGCAAAGCTTATCATGTCATACCCAAGACTATAATTGCTGCCTCAACTAAATACTGGTAAATGGTCTGAATACTTCAGTTCATGAGATGATTCAGTTTGTTACCTTAAATAAATTTGCAAAAAAGTCTAATATGTTGTTTTTGCTTTGTTATCATGGGGTATTAAGTGCAGATTCATGAGAAAAAAGTAACTGAAACAATTTTGCCTTAAGGCTGCAGCATAAAATTTGAAATAATAATCCAATAATCCAATTGATGTAGAAATAAATGATTTCGGCTGCATTGAATCAACCCATGATTTACATTTTTTGTTGGGATATTGCCACTGTGCATTAAGTTAAGCAATCTGATATTTAACATTCTTGCTTAGGCAAATAAAAGAATATATGTAGAGACCAAAGAAATGAGTCAAAAGACTAAACATACCACGCATTATAATATAATTCTCTGTATTAGAGAATCTAAACAGTAATAAAAAAAATAATTCCTTAAAAATGTACAATAATGTATGGTGCTTGGACAAGTTTCTTAATTAACAAATCACCCTAAAATACTGACTAATCTAAGAGCCCGGTCTGCTGTTTGTCGCACCAATCATCCAGGAAATCCCCCAGCTTCAATCCCCACTGCTTTAGGTTCCAGCCTTAGCACACCAGTGAGTAATTACATGAACCTGCCTGGTGCAGCACTACACTTGGTCATTCGAGGATACCATCAACAAAAAGGCTGACCAGTTCAGTTGATCACAAACTAAGGATGTAAAAGAAAAACACAAATAAACATACAGATGGTCAGCAACAAACACATTCTGTTTGCAACCTAATACTTCAAATTCCAGAGTGCTCTGTGTAGAATTTCCACTGCTCTTTACAATCTACAACTGTTCCAATCAATAATATGGCTAATCATTATGAGACACACACAGGTGACCTTCTGATTAAGTAATCTGCTTGCTTCATGTGAATTTTACAATAATTATCATTATGTCAACTAAATTAGACCAATGAGTTCACATAAAGACAAAATACTCTGATATTACGCATAAGCAATTATTTGCACCTGTCAATGATATTTCTTTTAGTTGCACATATTTTGGTATAAAATTCACAAACACTACATCATGAAAGGAGAACATGACTAAAATATAGTAAAATGTGGCAGAGAAATCACTACAACGGTAAATATGGTCAATTAAACAAATAACAGAATAAACCTGTAACGCACCAAACAACACGTCATCTGAAAACACTGCATGTTGCTTTCAGAACCACAAAAACTAAAAGTCTTGAATATTGAACATTGCAGCCCCCTATGGGCATTATTGCAACTACAAGGACTTACGTAATGTGTCGTTGCTATTGAGCCTACGCACAATAAACAAAACATTTACATTCTACATATTTAGCAGACACTTCTGTCCAAACAACGTACAAATGAGGCTATTAACATATGCATCGAATAACCAAGTAAATAAATTACAGCGGGCGGGTCTTCGACCTGTACACTAAATAATCTCCACCATGCCACACCAATAAACAGCAAATGATCAAAAGCACTAAAATAGATTTTTAATTGTTAGCTTTTCGCTGACATATTTTGCAATATATAAATACGTAAACTTACAACTACTGTACATGTGTATTTTTCCCTTCAACATCTTTCAACTGTTTGGCGCCTCCTAGTGACAAAACACAAAGAATATTTGCCACTACTCCTGAATTAACACCGATGACGATGAAGCCATTCAATGCGGTTTCTTAGAAAATGCCATAGAGCACATTCCAATAATTGTCTGTTTAGATTATGCTATTTTTTCAGATTACCCAATTTCTGACAAAACATATTACTCGTGGTCATGCACAATTTCAGCTCAATAATTTCAGGGCGTTTCGAGATACTGTAGCAAAAGGCAGAAACAAATTGTGTGAACCACTTTAATTTTTGAGGATATAATATCAATGTATCGGATGAATCCACCCCTGATTATGTATTATCGGTTAACAACGCAAATCACAAAGAAAAATAACAGTCACTTCGTCGGGGCAATTCCTCCCCTTCGGTCACGATTAATATGATGGGCCCGACTCGCTTTTACAATAATCCACACTCTTCGTAGAGACTTAGATCAGGGATTTTCAGCCTTGGGTCCGCAAGTCATTGGATGTCCACAGAACAGTTGCAGGGGGTCCACAGACACGCACAATAAATTCAAGTTACCGATATTACTATCATCCGTTTTTACGCGATGCCAGTATATTTAAGGGAAATGTACCCCAAGCAATTTTCACTTGCCTCATGTTGGTGCATGATCATGAATTCGTGGTATGGGATCCTTAGCGCTATCACATTTTCATTTGGGGGTCCCTGGTTTAGGAAAGTTTGAAACCCCCTGAGCTATATATCCTATGCTCAACGCTAACCATGCTCCAGATACAAACCAAATTATTCGGTGACTGCCAGCTTTAATGTGAAATCGGCCATGAAACAACGGCGATTACAATGTCGTGTAATTTCTTCGCATTATAATTACGTTGTGTGTTAATACAAGGACTAAGAGCAAACAAAATTCAAAACTGCAAAATGCCTGCGCGTATCATCCATCACCACAGCGCTTGCCTTCGGTTCCGTCTAATTCTCAGTATACATTTCTTTTGAAAACAAGGAAAGTAAACGCTGTACTTCATCTTCAAATACATACGCATGCACCTTTGCTTCTTACACTGCCTGCTATATAGCCAACATTTTAATCGTAATTTATAAACTCCAAAGAAATTTAAAATAAACGAAATAGTTTCGCATTCTAGCTTACCTGTGAGGTACACGGATAAATAGAAAACTAAAACTTTCAAGTTTAAACCGAAATGTTGATCAAAATAACACGTACAATAAATGCCCACCCCCCACAACTTTCAGAAACAACAAATACATTTGTGAAGCGTCTACTCATTCTTACATTATCATCTTCCCGCGGGGATCAATGAAAAAATATCACTGCGTTACAATTCTTATCTACTTCGGGCAAATTTGTGTAGCTGATTAACATTTTTAATCTCGCAAAGTTGATGTAACAAATATTAAGTTAACAGGTTTACAGCAACACAATAAGTATAGGTTTGCACATTCATACACTTCTCTAACCGCAATAACTTCGAAAGGTTTTCAAGTACCCATCTGCGTCTTCGGCGTCGCGACTGAACGGAGGCGATCGTCCTTCGCACACGTCGAAACACCGACTTTACCTCAGAAAACCTCCAGAAAGCACAAAAAATTTGTCAATAATTTATGCGGTTGACTAAAATTGTGTTTTTAAATGAAAACACAGGCTGGCTCCTATTGTATTAGGCGGAGGGGGGCAGTTCCAGCGCGGCGCCGCTCGCGAGGACCGTTAACGGTCGCATTTTAAACATTGGCGCTCGCGGAGCGGTCGCGTTCCGGAACGTGGCGGAACGTCCAGTTTTATTTCTGCGCCGAATTCCTTAAACAAGCACCGAAAACGATATTTCCTGTTCACATCCCAACAAAGAATATCCCTGCGACGATCAAATGTGCAGTCACCTGATATAAATAAATTACCGCCATTTTGCTCACTTTTTCATTTTGTTACTCTTCAGTCGGGAATCTTGGAATATTTAATTTAAAATGGATTTTTTTTTTAATAATGCCATCCTCGAACAATGCTGAACTGCACCAAACGGACACACTTCATTTGTAGTTCCGTGTTTTTTCAATTATGTTCGCAGCTGAATACACTCCAGATTATATGCCAGTACCACTTCCTAGGTCTACTTGCTTTTCAGATTCTGGATCCAAAGCTTTTCACAATTTTTTTTTTGCCGCTTTAAATTAACTGAGGCTAATATTAAGGAAAGTATTTCTTAATTACAGCGATAGAAAGTTGTACCAATTACACGTTTAAAATCACCTTATGTGTAGTTTATTCTTAATTTGAATATAAAAAGGAACATTTTGAAATTACATAGGCGCAGATGGGGCATGTACGCAATTGACCATGTGCGCATACATTTCCCTGTAGGAGCTCTGTCAAACATTTTCTATACGGGATAGACATTAATCCGGGAGTATACAGCGTAATGCCCCCCTGAAGTTCCAGTTTTACACATTTGTTTATTTATTCATTTATAAGACCGATTTAGGTTCAACGGACAAATACATTGCAGTCTCCAGCCTTGGTGTTTATCCAGTTGATCTTGCTAAGGTCTGTTATACCCAATACGCACATATTTAATAGTCATTCATAAGGCTCCCCTCCACTACTAGCCAATATAATTTGGTCTTTTAACAAAAAAAGACTTAAAATGAATATGGCTAATTTATATAATTAATTCTTTACTACTTAGTACACAAAACAATAAAGCCTCAAATATGCTATATATATTGATGTAGGGGGTGTTTTCTTTGGGAAACATGAAAATAATTGCCATGAGCAAAACTCCACAAACTGTCATTTTCTGTTTTGGTGTAACCAACAGAGGGTGCCAAAACTCGTAACACTGCTGAACGCCATAAATATGTATTACGAAGGTTAAACGAATTATTTATTCAGCTACTATCTAATTAATTTTTATTTTGTTTTGTAATTTTGAATCCAAAACACCTACAGTCACTTACTGACACTTGTATAAACAATTTCAACGTTTTTTGTTTATCGTATAAATATGCATGTATGCAGTCAATTACAAGCCAACTTATTTTCGTGTATATTATATTTCACTTCGCTATTTTATTAGGCATAAAGCAAGCACGTACATGTGAAACTCCAATAATTGGACAACCATGACGTACTGTAAGAATTTATGCAAAAACATTCATAGGCCTATAAGAAACTTTATATGTTCATTTTAGCACAAATATACAGTTGAGAAGAAATGTGCTTGGAATATAGTTATTTCCAAAGTATTTAAAAGGAACAATGTATCGTCAATAATTTCATTTTACCAGATTTTTGAAAACTTTCTTTTACCTTAATCTTTCAGAAGAGTAGTTTAGCTCTACATAATTATTTTTACACAAGACTGTGAACGATGTCGTATAACAAGAAATGGTGGTTATTATTTTTTATGAAGTTTTTTCATCCATAAAATGTGCATCCAGTAAAATAAATTGTGGCTGAACTAATATTTCCAAATAAATGAAATTGTAAATGCCAACAAGTCTCTATGACAAACAACTAGCGGCAGCGTAGGTTAATAGTAATACTGAGGCGTAAAATTTAGCCTGGGCGTCATATTATAAAACAATAAGACAGAAGACAGTATAAATCAGCCACAAGGTGGCGTTTATTGCACTCGTACATTCATTCGCTCTAACTCGCACACGCTGCCCACCCTGCGGGTCAGCCCAACTACCCACACCACGTACAGTGAGCCCACACAAACTACTATTTACAGCACTTGACATTAAATGCTACATGGGACATTACTTTACAACACACCGACAACACGACAGAGGACGACTACGCAAAGCTATTTACATTAACGCTTTACACATAACAGGACTGGCACCGGTCCAACACGTCGCACTGCCCCCCCCCCCCCTCACGGATCCATACATTGTTTTGTATTCTAAGTCAACAGAAAAAAACGTTCCATGACATTAGCATATGTGTTCAAGTACTTAATGTTACATAACAACATATTTGTAATCTGCCTATGTGATGGTTTGTAATGTTAAACAATCATTTATATTGTTCAGAGACACATTTTACAAATCAAACATTGGGCAGTGATGTAATGTCTTTCATTTTGAAAGCAGGACTGCTTAAATCACACCGGACTACCGACTGCATTACGCTGTAAGTATGTCTGTGGTGTCTATGAGTATTTCTTCAGAGACAACGAAAACTTCTTATATTTTATGTAAAGTACATAGATGAATTTTTATCTTTCCCTGCTTTTTCAGTTGTGGTGCATTAAAGAGATGCTTTTATCTACTTTTAGTGCTTTTAATAGTGCTTTTACACTATTAATTTAAGCCCTTAAATGCCAAAAGAATTTCGCACACAGGGTTGGTCAATCCTGTAGGCCAGTGTTTCTCAAAGCAGCCCTTGGTGTTCTCCAGAGGGTCCACATATCTGCTCTCTCCCATTTCCCTGGGTGTTGAGAGGGACAAAATGTGCACTTTCTGAGGGTCGCAGAAGAGTGGTTTGACAAACACTGTTATAAGCCTCATAGGTGGCCTTTGCCGCCTTCTGAGGGGGTGTTGACTTAACCAGGCAATTCCACTTTGCCTTGGATGGGGGGGCACCGCTGGTGTTGCCTGCTTAGGGAGCCATACCGGCTACGACTAGTACTGCAGTCACACAGATCATGTTATGTCATACGTATCTTCTGTATTGTAGTCGGACAGTTATTTAAATGGAGATTTTACATTAATAAACAAGATACAGCAATAATAATATGTATTCAATCTTTAAAATATGAATGTTACACAGGCACAGCAGCAGTAAGTATAGCAGGGCATGGTGAAGATGGAAGAAGATGAGGACCAATGAACCAAGGCGGGCACTCAAATACGAACAATCATCACTCTATCAATCCCCGTGGGGAAATTGTCTTTACGCCTCCCTCAACTTGCTCTTTGTAAGCAAGCTGTCTGCGAAGGGCAGCCACCCATGGCGGCTAAGGGCCTTGCTCAAGGACCCGCAGACATGCTGAGACTGGGTTCGAATCGACGGCCTTGCGATTACAGGCACAGCCCACTGAGGCACACGCTGCCAACACGGACTAACACAGGGCAGGGCTATAAGCAAATCAACTAATCAAGAAGGCACTGGACAACATGAAGCAGGTGGAATATGACTAATGAACAGAGGAAACTATGGATGAAAAACAATAGAGGCCCAATGGGAAGCCATGACCAGAGGGGTTCAGCCTCTAAGGCTGGATGATCATCCCACTGAGCTATACAGCAGTTTGTGGAGGAAGGGAAACACACTAGGGACTTAGGGTGAAGACAGAGGAGGGAACAGGTTGGACAGTGAAAACTGCTGGAGAAATCGGGACAAAGCATTTGAGACAGGACCAGATGGGCAGCGACCCTGACAGTAACCGGTCTTTGCTGAAAACGAACATCAAGATGTCAATTTGTCACAGTAGGAAACAATCCATCTTTAACTGTTGACGTACTCTCTGCCTGCCTTGTCATATTCGAATGTGAACAGGTAGCTAATCAACGAAATAAACTGCTGAGGGATTTTGCCATTCATGCTATAAGACACCAGACAGACACTGTTGAGCACTCCCCCAGTCAGCTGGGCAGCAGGGCTTATGTTTCAGGCAAGTCTGCAGGGGCCAGCTGTCTGCCAGCAACATGAGACCTGCTGCCGGCAGGAGCACATGGAGGCCGCCATCTCCATGCCTTGGTGTGGGCTGGTACAGTGTGTGTCTCATCTCCACCATATGGCCATCCACATGACTGGACCTGGAGCCTTGGTTGGCCAGATGACGGCTGCTGGATGCTAATAGCAATAAGATATGGCTTGTCCTGCACTACCATCCCTCTATGTATGCTCTCCTTTAAATTTCTCTCAGCATAACTAGTGAGTATCTGAAGTAATATTATTAGGTAGATGAAAGGTAGAAATAAAATTGCACTTGCTTGCAAGACTCCCTGGAGCAAACTGAAATGCACTTAATCGACAACTATGAGACAAATATAAAGAGCAACAACATATTCCTGGACGAGACTGGCACTACTAACTCCCGTCAGCAGTGGCGGTTAAATTAGAGCAGTCGGCAGAATCTAGAGCTAAGTGCATCATTGCTTAAGTCACCCTGCAGAGAAGATGAGTCCTGACTTCCTCCCTTCTCCAAATCCTTTTCTGTCCCTGTACCAGTTGATTGCTGAGTACCTGTTTGAGGTGAAGAGATGGGTACAGCTTTCAGTTTTCTGCATGCAACATTCTAGCTGGGGCCTCATTCATTATCCATGATCAGATTTGGACTTACAAGACATGTCTACACCTATGTGTATTGTATACCTACAATATTCTTCCGTCTATTGATGGAAAGATCGATATTCCCAGATTAGTAAAATCAGCATTTCCAGCCACGATAGACATTTTTTCCCCATGCCTGCTCACCTGGTCTATCCTCAGTCACCTCTTGCTGGCAGTCACTGTACACGTATGGCTCTTCTGCTCCTCTACCCATAATTCTCTCCTCAGAAAGACCAAGATTCTGCAGGAGGAAGTATGTGGTCATCAGGCCTTTTCCTTTGACCGGGATCTCCCCTCTCTCTGTGATTTCAAAGCCTTTATTCTCAAGCTCTCTGTGGGAATGAATGTGATCAAGTTAATATGTGAAAATCTGAACGTGCTACATTAATCACATGGGATTCTGCTTCCGTATAAATGAAATGTATGACTTGTTGTACGTCCCCAAGCTGGCTGTATCATAAAGGCACCAGGACCTGTATGTGGTGGGGCTGAGGTGTATATGGTCTGGTACTCCGTGACTCTCCATGCGGGATGCTGTGTTGACTGTGTCCCCAAAAAGGCAGTAACGTGGCATCTTCTCCCCAACCACACCGGCCAACACCGGCCCAGTGTGCAGACCCACCCGGATCTGCGAGAAACACACAACAACATAATGTTAGCTAGATGCAATCTCTACCATAGCTTTAAGACCAAGTTATCTGAAAGGGAAACAGCTCTTAAGTCAAATGTACAGTAATTCTTGATAGATAGATAGATAGATAGATAGATAGATGTACTTTATTGATCTCTAAGCAAATTTAAGCATCCTGTGCCTAATGCATACAAAAGACCACTATTCAAAAGAATAACAGGAAGAAGAATTAAGAATAATAAGACTGACAAAACTGCCAATAGTGACAATAATTAGGGATAATAATGATGAAAGTAAGGTAGTAAGAATACTAATCACTACAGAGTAACTATTTAGTGGCACAGGATGCAGTGGTACTGCAAGTGCAAGAGAATGTGCAAGAAAGATACAGTGAATTACTGCATACTAGAAATGTAAATGTTATAATTCAATTATACTAAAAATACTACAATGAAAAACATACTATAAATAGGACAACAAATATACAGTCAACAATGGCCCAGACTAAATGGAAATCGGAGTAGTAAACCGGACTGACCTGGATTGGGTTTGCGGTGATGGGGTTTGTCACTTCTCGGGCAGCAATACGCATACCCAAGGCGAAGTTTGCCACACGCTCAGCATGACTGCTGGCTGGAACAGGAACCCCTCCCACCACCATGTAAGCATCTCCAATGGTTTCTACCTGTAGGACCAGACATGTCATTCAGGTTCTACACTTAATTGTGCCGAAATAAAAAGGCGATATGGTTTTGTCATAGCTTCCTCAGGAACAAGGAGTGTAAGTGAATGGAATTTATGAAAATGTGATCCTCCCAAAACTACCATCCAAGCTATGGCCCAATAGTAGCATATTCCTTTATTTCAGGTGTGATGTTCAGCTGTGCTACTGAAATGGCTAATTGGAGCCTCTGAAATATCACAATCTGCCTGTGAGAAGTGTATGTGCTCAGCAATGGACCAACATCCCACCCAGGGTGTACCCCAGTCGTCTGCCATATGTTGCCCCCTGTGAGCTTGACATGGATAAATGGTTAGAAGATGAATGGATGGGCACTACAAAGATGTTTGGGATGCCTCAGTAAACCATGGTAACCAGATGCTTGGCATGATACTGAAAAGCTGCTTTACCTTGTAAACATCGTGAACGTTGGTCAGTCGGTCAAACCTGGAGTACATGGCGTTGAGCATGTTGACTATCTGGATGGGCTCACAGGCTGCGCAGATGTTGGTGAAGGTCACCACGTCACTGAACAGGATTGTGCAAACCTTGAACTCACCTGGGAGAGTGGAGAGCATTTGCACATGTTGCAATGTGCCAGGGTATGGTTGTGAAACATATTATGTATAGAACATAATTAAATGGGACCAAAACATTGCAAGTACAAATCCTCAGATGGATCCTGCAGTTCTACTGCTGTGCAAGATGCTTTCTGTACTTCAGAAGATGCCACACCTGCTTCAACCTTCTTGCCTTCCTTGAGTTGGTTGGCCACATGGCGGGGCAGCATGGCGTACAATAGAGTCTCCGTCTTCTTCTTCTCTACCTCCAGGTTACGGGAGAGAACCCGCAGCTCTTCCTTCTTGCGCTCCAGCTGGTTGGAGAGCTCGATCTCAGCCAGCCGCTGCTGGTTGAGCAGGATGAGGTCACGCGTCATGTCATGAGGTGCAATGTCAGAGATGTGTAGGCCACGTTTCTCCAGCTCTTGAAGGCTGCGCAGCTTTGGTGAGCACAGGTATACCATACAGTTCAATGAAGTCATCCACACCATTTGACCTAGGATGGAAGCAGTACAGTTATTCCCATTGGCTGAGGGAGATGAATTGCACTATGAGATGACTAAGTAAAGCTTTATGAACCATTTGCTGTATTTTCTGACCCCACTAGATGGTGCTCTTGGTTTACTTCGGGGCATGCTTTGAGTCATTTTCTAAACAACGAGCACCGCCTAGTGGGGTCAGAAAATACAGCAAACGGTTCATGAAGCTTAATTTGGCCATCGCTGCTGCCCACCACAGTACTTTAAATAAAAGGTACCATTTCTCAGACACCTTGTCATAATTTTGAGTGAATTTTAATCTTTCTGAACCAAATAAGATTGAGAAGTACAATAACAAATCATGAACAGTGCTATATAAATGAAATGGTATATACGATGTAACTGAAAGCATGATTGGCTATTGGGGCCAACCTATCTATAAAGACACTGTAGTGGCACCTCGGAGTTTGAGCATTGTCTGTTGCTGAGAGGACTCTGGAAGCATCTCCCTCCTGGTCTTCAGCACAAACTGACTATTGATGAATTTCCTGATGCTCTCAATGTTGAAGGTGACCTCAGGGTGGACGATGCTGAAGTACTCATCCAGCTTGATGTCCATTGTCTGCAGTCCTGGGACGAATTTCTGGATGTTGACCCCCGTTTGTTTTACCTTGAGCTGTGTGCCACAATATGTCAGGTTTTGGTATCATGGTTTAAGTGGTTTTAACCACTTGAGGACACTGGCCAGAGAACTGGGATATATTGTATGCAGCACTGCAATCAGCTCAAATTGCTTGTCAACCATCTAAACCAGTAATCTTGGGTAATAGAGCAAATGGCAATTCACTCAGACAACATTTATCACAAATTTACTCCTTTGTTGCATGGCCCTGAGTGCCTGCACTCCACACTGAGGGAGGTCAGTCTGTGTCGTAGTGCAATTATACTTAGGGATCAAAAACAGTGAATGTCTTACATTGTCATCAAAGACAATGTGGAAAGGAAAGGCATTACAGAAGGTCTGCTCCTCGATCCACAGCTTCTTTGGGTAGCAGGGGGTGAAAGAGTTCATGAGGTTGCCTGGGAAACCAATGCATGGCAGTTGATTTATTTTTTGGCAATTACACTGGTAGTCACATTCCATATGACATAAACGTAGTGTATGACATAATCCCCAACATCCAGGAAAAGAGGCAAAATCTTCAGCAACATACATGTCCATACATTTTTCTCCAATTCTCCTTCGTTGAACAATGTTAACTAACATTCATGCTGCCCCCACATTAATCATGGGTTAAGTGCCCCGATGGTTCCAATTTTCTAGTTTGCGGGGGCAGTGAAACTCACATACACAGTATGGTTGCAATCGCTGTTAAACTGCAAAGACAACTGACTCTTCGTGAAACTTCAAGATCTTATTTTTGCATCACAGTTACTTTCTAGAAAACATTCGTACCCAATGTGACTTTATCAGGGTTTGCAGGTTCTCCCTGTGTCACGTGTGATTCCTTCTGCGGTCAAAAGAACTGATGTCTTTCAAATTGCCTGCAATATATGATTGTGTTCTTTGTGCATGTGGCCTGTGATCCTGTCCAGAGTGTGCTCCAACCTTTTGCCCTATGATGTCTGGGACAGACTCCAGGCCCCTCCATAACTCTGACCAGGGAATATGGTTAGTGCAGTGCTTCCCAACTCTGTCCTCTAGGACCCCCAGACAGTCTACATTTTTACTCCCAGCCAGCTCTCAGTACATAGGAAGCAAAAATGTGGGACTTCTGGGCTTCCCCAAGAACTGGCTTGGGAAACACTAGATCAGAGGATGTATGGATGAAGCTGATCAGGTCAAGTACATCTAACCATCTTTCGTAAATTTACAACAGCAAAATCCATCTAGGGAATTAAACCACCAATGCAAAGTAATCGATCCAGGTACTAATTTACTAATTAAACAAATGTATTCATGAGACTTTTGTTAGTGTCGATATATTGTTTGAGGATAAAACATATTTAAGTACATCTTGGCAAGACAACAGAAAAACCGACCTTGCCCAAACTTGACAATGCTTCTCACGATTTCCCAAGGTGCCCTTCTTCCAGGACATGGTGGTAAGGTGGCATACCTGGACTTCATCTTCACAAAGTTCTCATCCCTTTGCTTGCAGAAAAAAAGAAACAAATGTTTTTTTTGTCCTATGTGATACTAAATAACAAATTGCACTTATGAGTATAGAAAGTATATCACAGACTCTAAACTGAACTATGTATATCACAGAACCTTCAGAAGAATTACATCCAAAGGGAATCTAGAAAAATTCTCAGAGAAAAACATGAAGGGCGTTTTTGTTTTGTCTTTTACATGCATAAGCCTGAATCAGCAGTGGACAGACTTCATACATCTCACACGAGCAGTTATTAATGGGATGGAAATTGGAGGAATATTCATATTCTGTCAGTACTTCATTCATCATTTGAAGATTGAGTCAACATGGGAATGTGTCAAAAGCATTTATACAGGAATGTCCAAACAACTTTGGACAAAGTTAACATGAGTGAAAACAATAACTGCCCGCAAACCTTCCTGTCCTCAGTGTCAGCACCGTTGTCACTGGCAGTCTGCTGAGACCTCTTCCTCAGTTTGTTCGTCATCTGCACAACCAGGAAGACTACATGCTCTTTCTTTCCAGCGTGCTCATTCTCCTCTGATTGGTTGAGGATGGTCATGTGGACCTGGCTGTCGAAGAAATCCTTGGCTACTGCTTCGATGATGCCTGTGGAGTGTGGGAATGCATCCATGAATGCCACGATGCCGTAAGAGAGATAAAATCCACAGATAGTGAAGCCTTTTCCTGAAAGCCAGGTGAAAATCTGGTTTCCGTTCTTACGATTGACTACAGCAGCAGCTTTGAAGTGGAATAATAGCAGCAGAAATTTAGGCAGATTGATTGTCTAATTCCTTGCCTGGAACAATATGATACAGTCCCCTGCGATCTGAGTAGTAATGCAACAGCATCTTTCCATCTTCTGTCTTCTCCACCCGAAAAGAAGGGGCATTCATTTGCTAAAAGAGGGGAACGTTTTTGAGAAGCTTTTAATTTGTACAGTACTTGTTGAAAAGATAGATGCCATTTTTTATTAGTCAGGTTTAAGCCATAGACATTATGGGCAATTTCAGAACCTGCTACATTTTTAATCAATTTTTTTCTAATTCTTGGACTGTGAGGTAACATAAAGCATAAATTGTATAGATAAAGATTTCTGTAGAATACTTGATGCGAATGGCAGTATGAGTTTATGAGTGGGCACACCTGTTAATCCAAGATGCATGGACATACGTCCTCACCTCATAGGAGAGGGCCAAGTAGCTGTGGAGGGCATCCAGGTTCTCAATGAAGTCCACAAGATTGCCCCCCAAGGTACGCAGCATGGCGTCATAGCCAGACATCTTGCAGAAGCTGAAGAAGTACTCACCGAACAGCTTGAGGACCACCTCAGAGGAAACATCTAGATGAAATTGGTGGCATAATTAGAGAACCATATATTGCTAAGAGGTTCCATGACAACCAGTACATCTTCCCATCCCCAGTACAAATGAAATCCTGTGTCAGTACATCCCAGCTTTAAAATCATTTCAGCCATTTCACCACCCATGCACGGCTCTCTTATTTCAGTTATTTGTATATTTATACATTCTACCTAAATGTCTACTGAGAAAAGAGGGACCGCAGACGTTAATTAAAATCTCTCCCCATGGTGGAACAACAAGGATGCTTGCTGTTGACAAGCCCCAATCAGAAAGCAGCATCCCTGTGGAAGGACCAGTTGTGCTGATGGGACCAAGGTTCACACCTACCGATGGCCAAGAGAACCATACAACAGCTCCTGCGGTCAAATGGGTCTATGGCAGCAATGAAGACATCATAGGGGATGCTGTTAGCACCTGCTGAAGCTCTCCAGTGCCCTGTCACTATCCCGGAGGCTTTCCAATCTGACACTGACCACAAACAACATGGTCCCTTATCTACAGTGTCGGCTGGTGGAGTTGAAAATATATGACTATTCTTCGTTTGTGTTTGTTTTCATTCCAACTCAGGTGCATGTATTGCAAGACATATTTAACGTTTTCCTGCCTAAATGGTGCAACCCCATCCGTGATGTTTCAGCTGAGCTAGGTTTACCATAGTTTTCAGCTCCAACAGAACGCATGCCAGTCTGCTGACTTTAGTTACCGCTCTGCGTGTTGGAAAATCCCAGGGCTGGGACCCTAGATGAGACTCACCCAACAATTTACAGGCCTCCTGCACCAGGCGCAGGGTCAGCGTGTCATCATAAATCTCATAAGTCATAAATGATTCCTGGACCTCTGCCTTTGTCCTGGGGGAGGGGGTTAGAGCAAGGGATTGGTGTGGAAAAGTACTGGCAATTTAAGACATTTGTTCCTTTGAGAAATTCCTGAAGAATAAAAATGCATCAACAAAATTAATTTAAATTATTGCGTGTCACTCCTACAACCTCAAGTCAATACAGATAAAACAAACCAAACCTTAGTGTTTCCCATGTTTCCTCGCCAAATTTCTCAATGACTAGAGATTTCAGGCATGTGTTTATGAATCCATACTGCGAAGACAGACGACACAGCAGAGGACTTTGAACACACAGAAAATGGGCTTTCCTAAATGTCGTAAATAATCATATTGTTAATAGCATGGTCAATATAAGCCTCTTAAATCTTACTTCAAAATAGCTTCAAACACCACAACATCAGTAACACTGACGGAACAGCAAGACTTGTTTGGCACCTGATTTTTCTCTCATTAGCTCTAACTGAGATGTACGCACACTTTGCACACATGCGACAACTTGATAAATCTGGCTCTAAGTCATTATCAGCAGGTTTCTGCTACCACTTTACTTAATGGGGCACAAATGCCAAGTAATAATTCAGTTACTACTCAAGTACAAATTGGGAACAAATCATGAACAAATATAGTTGCTGATGAACAAACATGAGATCAGTACTTCATGTTATTCATGACGTCTCTCTTTAGTAGTTCCTTCAGTAATTCACAAAGGTTTACAGGAAAAACAGATATATATGAACAAATATAGTAACTGCTTGAAATATAACATGTCATGATTCATTAATAAGGAATTAACATGAGATCAGTATGCAACTAAGACTTAGTTTATGGTTAATTAATACATAAGTAATAGCATAATACTATATTGTCCGTGCACAGTCGTAAAGTGTTACCCCATCGAAATAAAAATGAGGAACTGATTAACAGTACGTGATTAAAGGATGGAAACAGCTGTATGTTTGTTATTTGCTGGCTCTATATTACTGCTCTGAAATGCATGCAATGAACTTCTTACCATCTTCTCAGCTCTTTGTCTCACACGGTCCTTATCCCACTCTGTGTTTACCCTTCAGTGTCTGGACCAGACGGGTGACCGCTCTTCATTAAGGGACGCCTCTCATCCCATGACGGCAGATGGCATGCACCCTGTGCTACCTCCCTAACAAGCACACACACACACACACACAGACAGACTCTCCATTCATTTCCATGTGGAAAATTCTTATCCAAAATGATGACCGTAACCCCTACCCTACCCTGACCTTAATCATAACACAATATGAGAGTTTTGACATTTTTAGTTTTTGGATTGCATTCTAAGATCTTTGTGGTTACCTGAGAAACACACACACAGGCACACACAGACACACACAATATAATCTCACTGTCCCCCACGCATTTTAAAAACCTTACGGAAGAAGAAAGTTTGATCATTAATTTCCTTAGTCTGGTGTGGGTCAGTACCGCTGTGTTGACAGATTTCATAAGAAATAAACGGGGCCATTCTGTTTGCGTCATGAAAAAAATCCAATTACGAAATCACAACATTTAAAACGTGAAAGACGGTTTCTTTTGCCACCTTGTGGTGAATATCAGACATTACTTTTTAATGTGTAATGTTTTCCTCCAGTAACATATATCTAAGACAAGAAAAGATACCTAATGTGTAAACAGTTACTATTGCACACATATTTGCAAAAGTGAATGTGTAAAAGAGTTGCCACAATAAGATTTTACCTATTATAAATTTCGTTTTCACATTATGACAAATATCACAAGTACATATCTCAATTAAGAAATTTGAAGAGTTTTGAAGACAAACACCAATGAGGAATCTGAAATTTTTATTGTTACTGAAGCACATTTTTTTTTTTAACCAGGATGTTTGTTTTGCATTCATGTTGCAGCCATAATCTACACACACCAGTCAGTAAATTATATACAATTAAAACCTTTTAATCCAACAGTCTTCCAACTGTCTGTCTTGGTCAGGGCTGTGAGGAGGCCTGCTGTCGATTCCAGGTGAAGTAGGAGCACAAGGCTTTAGTAAGCGCTAGACAAGATATCATCACACACACACACACACACGCACACATGTATGTAGGGTAAACATATCCTTATGGGGACCGCTCATTCATTTCTATAGGGAAAATGCTAATGCTAACT
>JAODUD010000080.1:509741-520417 GCA_026784285.1 Stomatorhinus walkeri
CCAGGAAACCGGTCCCCATAAGGGAAAAAAAACAGATATTTATCACATTATGGGGACATTGTGTCCCCATAAGGATAAGTATACCCGCTCACACAAGTTGGTGTACCTATCTAAATAGGGACCGTCCATTCATTTCTATGGGAAACACCATAACCTCAATCACGACACCCTTAACCTCTACCCATCTCTAACCTTAAGCAAAAGTTAAGCAAAACCCAAATACAAGACTTTTGGCATTTTTACTTTGATTGCATTCACAGATTTTTATAAAACTGAGGTCATCCAAAGGGGCACCTCAAAAGATGTCCCCATAAGTAGGGAGATTTCAGGTTTTACTACACTTTGGGGACAATTTGGTCCTCAAATGTGATCTATGCAAACCCACTCTCACACACACACACATATATATAACAAGCTGTAACAATGTGACCAGTCCCACAACACAGAAGCCCCCCCCGTATAAGTGCAGCACCAAACCTCATGATCAGATCATTGTCGGATCCATGCACTGAAGAACACTTGGCTTTTATCAGCTGTCATTAGTGACAGGTAATGCACGTCTATGGCAATTTACTCCGAAAAACAGTGAGGCCACTGAAGCGGGCTGCCCTCCTCACCGAGGTCCACAGCAACGCAGCCCATTGCAGAAATGCTGTCTGTTCAGCTGCTGCAGATGTAGCCACTGCCAGTGTGGGACTAAGAGGCTCCAAGAGCTTTAGAACAAATAAAACCTCCAACCCAGATATCAGCTTTCTCGAGGCTTAAGCCATTTTTAAATTAATGAAAGTATCTTTCATTTATTGTGAATAATTTTATCTAAAGCAACTCCGATATCTCAAAGCTTGACGTTTAACAGACTTACGGTATATGGCTAGCTGTTTTATGACTGAGGTTAATTATCTCAGGACACACCGGCGGAGACTTAAACACATTAATCTCAACACTTCCTCCTGCCTGAACAGATCATCCCTTCTCTGTGACATCATGTCATGTGTTTCTGCTGAGCGTCGTACTCGCCTCTTTGGTAAACAGGGCGGCTGGTGTCACCCAGGCCTCAGGAAGCAGCTGTGTCAGACGGGTTGAGGATCAGATACACCTGAGCTCCAGAGCTGTCTGGATTATTCATGAGTGCGTCGGGGGGAGCCAGGAGACGGCTGCAGGATGGGCCAGAAAATCCCACTGTCTCAGGCCCAAGCATCTCCTGACAATCAGGTATGCGTAACAACACACTGTGTGTTTGCTTAATCTAAGTCACCTGGTCATGTCATTCCAAAAGAAAACTATGAGTTAAATTAAAAAATAGAATTACCCCTGCCTTTATTCACTGCAGTATAATTTTTAAAATTAGTATCCTTTTTTAATGCATTCCTTTAGAAACCAGTAAAAAAATTATTAGAAAATCCACTACTTGTAATCACAATGTTACAACAAGAACTCAGCGAGATGAGTGTCTGGGAAGCCATGATTCCGGCACTGGACTGGTCTTGGTTTCCTTCTGCAGAGCTTCTCTTGCATGCTTGACGAGGAGCACAGCTACGGAGCAGCATCTGGCCACTCTAGTCCTTCTTCTTCAGCTTGGGTTTGAAGCGCATTGTCTGGAAGGCGCTCTCCACCACCTTCGGCAGGTGGATGGGGTTCCTCTGAAGGTGTTTCCGAGGACCCAGAGTCCCACCCAGCCCTCGTCTCCTGGCCTCACGTTCGTGCCCCTCCTCCCGCTGCATCAGCCTGCTCTCGTCCATGGAGAACCTCCGGGGGTCACGCAGCATCCAGTTGGAGTGGATGTCATGCTCGCTAGTGCTGGTGGCAACTGGACCGTGTGGAAGCAGATGAAAAAGAGTAATGGAATGCAGCTGTCATGGACATGCAGACATCACCACACTCAGTAACGTTATCTTATCATCCCCAGGTCCAAGTTTAAGACCAGGGGTGACAGGACTTTTTGCTGTTGTCGCCCCAAGGCTGTAGCACATCAGATCAACCTGCAGTGAGGATATTTTCAGACAGCATCTAAAAAGTATTATATACCGTTGATGTTTGAAGATGTTATTTCCCGTGAAGCACTTTGTGACTCATGTTCTAGAATGGTTTCAAAACAGATCACTTTAGGTATTTTTCTTCATAAACCAAAAACAGGTGAATGTTTTCTCATTTGGATCAAGGATCTTAGGTGACAGAAAGCAGCACCTACCAATAAAGTCAACATCAGCGTTGCCATCATCTCTATGCGGTTTAAGCTTCGGTTCTGGGTCGCAGCTTGCGATGACAGAATCAAAGTACCGCAGGGCGTCCGTCTCACTGGGGGCCGCTGGTGCCCGGCCTTTTGTTCTTGTCGTCTGTGGACCAGAGGACAGCTGTCACATACTATAATCCCCCTTCACCCAGGCTGGATCAGTGCTGCTCCTTTGTAAATGTTTTTAGCTGAGGTACCAACCTATGACCACTGGATCATTGAAACTTTTAGAATTGAGCGTGTTCAGCATATTTACTGACATGTTTAATGGTCAAACCCAACACACGTGTACATTGAAAGGCCGGTACTCACCACCGATGATACCTGCGTATCGACTGCGGTTGGCGGAGGAGGTGGAGGCTGCGTCTTCTGCAAGACGGTGGTTTTCTTCTCGTTGCTCCTCAGGTTGTTAACGCAGTTCCTGTACTCTCTCCTTAAAGCGACCAGGTCCTCCAAATACTGCAGGCACCCCTGATTCTGACAGTGCAGCCAAATGCGGTCCTCTTGTCTCTGGTAGTAGCACAGCGCCGTGCTTGACTCTACAGACAGTGTGCTTTTGCTGCGCTTTAAGGTGGATTCCGCCGTTCTCTGCCGACTTCCCCCCACTATAAGCATCGAGGTACTGCGCACCAACTTCACCGTGCAGGCGGTGTGGTAATCCTTGGATCTGAGACCATCCTCACTTCTTCGTTCAGGGTTCGGGCGGAAAACGGCATTGATCCTTTTGAACATAACTCCGATCTGAGCAATTGCATTTCACATACAATTATAAATGCATAACTGGCTCCTAGATGAACAAACAATTGAACACATGTATACCAACCCCTTTACCTACTATTACAAGCTGAAATCCTTCACGTCTCTCCATGGCGCTGAATAAAAGTCAACTAGTCCTGTTAAGTGTGTCCCATGTTGTATGCACTTCCACCAACTCAGAACCTCTTTCCAAACAATCTAGAGATTGTTCTATGGCAACAGTGCGGAAATCCTATACGCCTTAGCGTCATTACTATTGATGAGAACTCCTTCTCAGGTGTCTGGTCAGGCCTAACAGACTTACTACTACAGTACTCTGTGGATATAAGCTGACTCCATTGAAAAATATCCATTTTAAGATGTTGAAACTTTCCCAGTATATGTCCTTGCAGAGGATGCCTGCTGAATAAATAAAACGTCAGTCAGAAAAATATAACCATCAGACTTTGGTCCACACTGTAGTAAATGCTAAACTTTTATTGAAAGAGCAGCAAGTACAGGAGAAAAATTGCACCAGATGTCTATTGAGCCAAGGTAGATTTGTTGAGGTAGCAAAGCCAGCTGGTGTATTAGGTGATTGACAAGTTCACCGTAAGTGACCACTGACAGCCATATGTCACCCACATGCATGCTGGGTAGGTTGGGTATGACTCATACTTTTTACTCTTGTGAAAGCATGAAGTCTCAGGTAATGTGTAAAACACGCACTAACCTGACTTTTGCCACGGATTTATTTTATGCAGGTATGTCAACAAAAAAATGAACATAAAAAAACAGCCAGGTCCCTCACTTTGGTCTGACAGAAGTCCGATGTAGAGATACCCCACTGAACTCAATATTTATGACGAAAAGCAAAAGATTTTTCTCATCTTTCACTCCTGCATCTTAAATTTATAGGACTGAAATGGCAGCTCATAAGTCCGGAGACTGTGGCAGAATTCGAGTTGTGTGACAGATGCACCTGGTAGATGCACAGGAATTGCAGAACCCCGATTCAATCACACACAGTCCTCCTGCAGTGATAATGAATAACACTGGTGCGGTTAAGTAGTTTCCAGCCAAGTACACATAGAATAGCACAGAGTTTAAAGTCCAGGGAATGCAGTGGTGAAGCTGGCCGTTGCTGTA
This sequence comes from Stomatorhinus walkeri, assembly GCA_026784285.1. Classification (NCBI taxonomy): domain Eukaryota; kingdom Metazoa; phylum Chordata; class Actinopteri; order Osteoglossiformes; family Mormyridae; genus Stomatorhinus; species Stomatorhinus walkeri. The sequence goes on from JAODUD010000080.1 coordinate 513,856, forward strand.
TAAAAGGCAACGCGATTTGCGTACAGGCCACATAAAGACAACGCGATCAACGCGGTTGAGTTACTGTTCTTGCAGCATTAGACCTACATGTAAGAACTGTACTCCAAAGTATAAGACATACAGTAGAAAATACCGTTCTGTTTTGCAACTTGGACAAATTTCAGTCATAATTATGCCTGAAAAGGAAGTGAAATTTGACTTGAAACACGGATGGAAATCCCCTTTGTTTTATATGACAGAAATAAACTGAAGTTGTCAGTGAGCAGGAATATACAATACATTTTGATGAGAAAAACATTTAATCCACAATACATTTTTTTATAACTTAAAACGTCCAGTTATTTTCTCAAGCCAAGTTTTCCTTTTATTTGGACGGGGCTTCAGAGGTTTAAACGGCTTGCTGTCCTATAAACATGCAGTTACTGCGGTTCGGTCAGTGATGGCCGTAAAGGTAATCAAGACTGATGCTGTCCTTCGCCGGTTGTGTCACACGTTGTTGCACTTGAGTGAAAAATATTCATACTGTTTAAGTTTCGCTTTGTCTTTTAGGCTTCAGTAAACTTGCTTCCACTTTTTAGGTCCCCAACTGTTATAAAGCTTGAGCGTTTCCGCGTAAACTGCTCGCATATTCCGCGCAAATTTGTATGTTTTTATAAACTCAGAAACTAGGGAAAATTTGGGTCCTACACGGCTAGATATGGACAGCGACTGTAAAAAAAAAAATCCAGAATAAATTTGTTAGTTTATTATTGCGATTCGGAAAGGTATGCACGATATGCTAAAAACTACTCTATAACTTGGAAGCAAAAACACCGAAAAGAGCCCAGTTTAGGGTGCAACTAAATAAAAAGAAAAAAACAAGATAAGCTTAAGTTACACAAAGCATGCAATTATAATTATACCGGGTAGCAACCTGAAAGCATGGTGTAGTAGGCCTATGCAAAACCGAAAGGCAAACGTTGAAAAGTGTGTGTATGTATGTGTGTGTGTGTGTGTGTGTGTGGGGGGGGTGGGTTGCTTTATTTCTTGTGTCTCACTTCCCTGTACACAAGAGCACAAGGTGATCTAAGGTGGGAGTCCTGCTCGTCCTCTTACATTCGCAGCCTGCAGCCATATCAGTGAAGGTGAGCGATCTTATTGCCGCGGTTTTAATTGGAGATATTCAGCCGGACAGTACGGCATTAATTCTTTTAGTGCAGAAAATTTTCGTATAGTTCCATGTTTGAGGCTTTAACTGTAATACATTACTGCAGATTCCGTTATAGATATCCGGTGTGACGTAAGAAAACGTATTTGTTTGTAATTTATAGATGTAATATCATTATTCGTGTTACGGAGCGCTGTTTGATCAATGTTTTGATTTTGAGATGATAAATGTAGGGTTTTTAAACAGACGAATTATTTTAATGCAATGTGTTGCACTCAGGACAGTTTTAAATCATACAAGACGGCGTTTCCTCATGTCACGCTCCCGACGGTTAATGGGCGATTGCTTCATCGTGGTCACTGAACCCCCCACCTGCCCTCATTCATACACTTACACAGTCCCAACACTGAGACCCCTACCCATGAGTAACCACACTGACGGTGCATCAGTAATATGCCGTCAGCTGACACATATTTTCAACGGATGTGGACCTGATCTGCCTTGGTTTTCATGGGGTTTGTGTGATGTGTGTGTTCCTCTGCAGGGATGTTCTGTGAGAGCATACTATGGAGAATGACTTACTCGCAAGACTGGGAGGGTGGAGATGCACTGTCCGTCCTCCCCGACCACTGGCAGCGTAGGAGGATGCCTGCGGAGATGCTGGCTCCCTCTAGCTTTGCGTCACAGCCTTCCAGTACCCATATGCAAGCAGAGTCGTCCCCAGAACTGAGTAGGCGTGGTCCCGGAGCCGGTAACAGACAGTGGCCCTCAAGAAAGGATTGGCACTGGACTCCAGTCCAGGCAGATGCTTCTCCACTCTGGAGAAACTTCTCCTCTGGCGTAGACATCCCTAGTCCAGCCAAATCTACTGGAGAGGCGTTCCTGGTGCCCTCGTCATGTCAGAGCATCTGCGAGAACTACAGTGATCTGCACATCGGTGGTGATCAGGTACTTCCTCTCAGTGCCAGCACAGGTGACCTGGCAGCGGGAGGTAGCATTGATCTGGCCGACGGTCCCTTCCTTCAGTCATGCGAGATCCCCCCGACGCTGGAATCCTCACCGCGGCCCTCGCTGGAGTACCCCGCGCGACCCCTACAGCGCTCCTCCGCCTTAAGGAAGAGTAGCACCAAGGAACGCAGTCTTCTCCTGCAGGGCAGCCAGCCCCTCTCCAACTCACAGCTGAACCGTTACCTGGAGCAGAAACTTCTGGACCTGTACCAGCAGCACATGGTAGAGAGCATGGTGCGGGGCGGTTCGCCCACCACAATCCTGGCCTCTCAACATGTCCTCACCAGCGTGGACCAGATCACCCAGCAGCTGTCTCGTGAACAGAACCTGGAGACCGCCAAGGCCAAGGACATGGTTCTCAGCTGTCTGTTGCGGGTGGCCAGTGGTCTAGTGTCCAGTGAGATCAGTACACCACAGCTACAGATCTCAGCAGACGCTGGAGGAATGTGACGGACAGCACAGCTCAAGGGGCAGTCCTGCTTTCCTCTCAGATAGATTCACCTTGGTTTTTAGCATGATTTTTTTTTGCACTGACTCTGGAAGAAGCTCACTGCCAATAAAAATGTATTTTGACATTAGTGAGTGATCTGCACTGCGGTTGTCCTGAGAATGAACAGGGTGACAGCTATGATTTAGGGGAAAATGTAAAAAGATGTGGCAGAAGACTATAAATGTGGTTTAAATGTGATGTTATGGAGCGTAGTAGATGCCCGGAAAAAAGGTAGCCCTGAAGCAATGGAACACATGGCTATATCGTAAAAACAGCGTACTTTCCATTTAAAACCAAACTAAGCTCAAGTTTTAGTTCTCCTTTTGCTTGGCTGTTTCATTTCTGTGTTACCCGACGCTGCTTGTGTTAAGTTATTTTCTCAGTTCTTTTTTTAAGGGGTTATTGGAAAGTTTAATGAAGATTAATGAACTTTTCATTTACAATGGTTTCCCTTAATTGCTACTTTCCTAGTTCTATAACAGAGTCTGGAAGGACAGTAAATCAACGTAAAATGCTAATGACAAATAAAATTAAGCAATGAATCAGTACAACCACCCTCTGCAGTCCTCTCCTCCTTAGGTGCAAAAAATAAATCTTTCATTTCTTTCATCTTTCACTTCCTTATTGTAAAAATAAATTCTATAATCCCCCTTTATAATGACGGAATCTGTTAGGCCACATAACATCTGTCACCTAACTCATTCTCTGGATGGGCACCCATGCCACCACATTGTCCAATGCTTATTATTAATTATCATTTTTAATTATTTTGTATTTTTAAATCAATTATACTTTTGATAAATTTAAATGACACTCTTTTACAAATATTATGTTTTATTTTTTCTCAGTGAGGAGAAATTATACTTTTGAACAAACAGCAGTTTCATCAGTTCCAGTTTTGCAAATGCGGAAGTGTAAATTGCGCTGTCACTTTGAATAGGATATAGATACAGAAAGAGCGCCAAGTTTAGAGCCAACTCATTTTATTTTGCTCTTTACCATAATAATCATTTTCAATTTTTATTCTAACCAAGCCAGTATTTGCAGGTATAAAACATGTGTGAAATTATTGTATGTGTATGTACATTGTATTGTGTGTGAATAAACATGACATATATATATATATATATATATATATATATATATATAAACATTTTACAGTCTCAGTATAAGCAATGACTGTTTTTCCTGACTGAATTTACATCCTAAGGATGTGTTTCTCGTATCAGTCTTTCAGGACCCCCAGACAGTCCATGTCTGTTGTCTAGTGAGGAGCTGGGAGGGACAACCTTTCTTTAACAAATATTTTCCTCTTATATACATATTCCTACTGCCAGTTTCATTGTTATAGCAAGGTCCAAGTAAATGATTTAAGAAATAAAAAGAAACTCATACACGTTTTCGCATGCTGGGACGGAAGCCTTAGGTCTTTTCAGTATAATGCGAGGAACATGCTGCCCTCCAGTGGGAGAATCAGCACACTGCAGGCACAAGAAACCAGCGCCACGCATTCAGGTCTGTCTCAGACCGTGTTGTGAAGAAAACATGCCGGAGGCAATGCAAAAACGTGGGCAGCTCCACAGCCAGTGCCCTAATATTGGGGCCTCACTAATTATATTCCAAAGATACTAGCTAGTGAACTGTTCAAAATCAATCAATATATTCCCAAATGGTTATTGATTTTAAGGCTTATATTTTATGGAAACATAATTACAGAGATGGATCATTAAAAAGGAACTAAGGACGCGGGGGGGGGGGGGGGATTGCATACTGACTGTGGATGGCTGGAACAAAGCTTTTCAAGCACTGCCCTGTCCTTGGGAGCCGCTGTGTCCTTGGGCTTTGCACTTGCTGGCCTTTTATGTATGCTAATTACAGAGGATTATTACTGAATGTCACCACTGAATTTCACCAGCACCTGTAGATCAGAGACTTGCATTTATATATGCTAAGGGCTTCGTGCTGAATAAAATCACCTCAAACCTAACTCAAGGTCTCGATTCTTGTGTGTTTCGCTCCTGATCAAGGCCGATTACCGTGCCAAAGGGGTCCACTGCAAAACAAACTCCCTCTTGTGCAACAAAATAAATTTGTTGTTGTTGTCTTGTGGCATCCCAGCCACCTCTATTGGACCACTGCAGCAACAACTGTAACGTCTCACTCCTCAGTTAGGCAACTTTTCAACATCCAGCTTTGGTGAGCTAGAATCAGACCAGATACACTTTCATGATGAATTTATGTTACCCGCATAATAATGAAATATTCCAATGTATCGTCAAAAATTTAATGGAAAAATCACCAATTTCTCAGTCATATTCTAGGGCAAAAATGTAAAAGTCAATTTAGCTGTGCTGGAAGTGTAATAGAAAATATATATGGCTGTCATGGAGAGTTTTGGGCACCATAGTTGTAGGTGAGATTCAGAATCATCAGTTATTTTGTTGCAACATTAATCTTGGCTTGCCAGCACAACTGCCAAACTGCCCTTGGTCTTTAACAGATGCTTTGAGTCAGTAGAACGAACAAACAAACAAACAAAACAAAGAGTATTACTGAAATGCCCATGCACAAAATGTGTGCATATCAATCAATATTCTTTTTCCTTCCAAATTAGATTAAGCAAAATCTTGTGGTTATTTGTTTGGCAATATTGGACTTAAGACATTCTTCTTCGTCTTGTTTATTCTATATTTCAAATGATCCAAATAGAGACAGATAGAGGCCTCAAAGAAGGAAGTTAGAGCAGTGGGGAATAAGTCCAAGGACAAACAGAAAACAATTGATTCAAAAACAACTTCAGCTCCTCAATACCTAGCAACAGAAGGCAGTCATCAACAGAACACATAAGTGTCTTTTATGGGTTCATAAAGTAATTTCCCTGGTACCAAATGCCATTAACGGAAAGGCTGAAAGAGGCAAGGACAAAACACCTCAAGTCAGCCTAGTAGACACTGGATATTCTACTTTCTCTCTCCCCCTCCCCACCTCACCATCAAATCGATGTCAGGTCCTTAGTGACTCGACGTATTTTCCGGCAAGGCCTAAACCTTCCTTTTAAAAGAGACTTTCCAGTTCATTTCTGTGTGTTTTGTGACCCTCAAGGTTGCCTAGCTTTTATCAGCTTGTGTTTATTTCTGCATCGGCAGCATTCAGGCGAAGCTCTTAAACTGCATCTGTGACATCAGTAAGGTTCAGGTGAAAGCGCAAGGGGGGGGAGGGGTAGAATATGTAAGATAGACAGAGGTCTAACCAGACTCCGCCCACCAACATCCATGCTTTCCTGCAGTCAACGGATCATCATGACCTTGTCATCCCTATGGGGCAGCCTCTTGTTCATGGTCTGCTTCACAGTAAATAATCTCAGGCATGTCAAGTATTCAGCTTCAGTGCCAGTCCATCATGGCCGCTGTGCGCGCCTGAACCACTAAGAGCACTCGTACTAAGCACTGGGAACCTCCACTAGTTTTAGAGCTTCACTGGGAGTCCATTATCCCTTACTTATATTATTTGTGGCTCCGCCCACAGTACATAAAAGTTTTATGCGTTGTCAGAGTACCAATTTTGTACTTTTGTTTGACGATGAGACTGCAACCCTCAAAGGTCTGCCAATTGTACCCTTAGCTGTATGTAGTTGTATCTTTGAAGATGCAGAAATGGACTATGAGGAACATTTTTCTACCACTGGAGTACATTAATGTTGGTTGTACTTTAGGGAAGTCCATTTCTGTATCTTAAATTAGACTATAAAAGGTACATTTACCTATAGCTATGTTACAATTGGCAAAACCTTGAGGGTACAGTGACAAGCAACACTCTCTTTTTTTTTGACAGTGTGGGGACCACATGCAAGTGAACACGTATAACCAAATGGCGATATGTGGAAGCATATTCCAGACTCCAGGAGAGCAGTCGGGGTG
>JAODUD010000080.1:529917-543870 GCA_026784285.1 Stomatorhinus walkeri
ATATAATGAAACAGCAAATACCTACTTTTAGAATCTGAACCTTCTGTGTTATAAAAAATAAAACCAGCACAAATGTATTCAGAAGGTTCTAACAATAAGGCAGAGACATGGTTTTTGCATCGAGGGTCTTTCACAAAGACATTGCAGAAGAACTGTTTTTTTTCGTTTCATTCTAATTTGTTTTGAAAATGAATAACTATGCATCTGTCATTTCTTACCCTCCAGAAATGCCCATGGCGTTCTATAACGAAACACAGAAATCCTATGCTATCCTATTTAATGGCGTCCCAATGTGAAATTCCGCAGCAAGCTCATGACATTTGATAGGATCACGCTCAACATCATAATTCACCGTTAAATCACAGACAGAGACCGTATCAAGGTTACAAGTCCGGCCCCAATTCATTGCTTGTCCTGCCATTTTTTTTTCTTTTTGGGGAAAAAAATATAAATTGTACATGGATAATTAAGCTATCAGTCCTTCATGCACCTGGTTTTCCCTGGACAATGGTTGATGAACTGCTCTGTGACAGATTCAAGGCAAAGGTTAAGAACAGAATAAGAGCTGGATCAGATGTGTGCGAGGAAGAGTGAACAAATTAAAAATCCCACACAGAGAGAAATTAGCAGATGTGTTCTGAGAATCATCAAATCGCAAGAGCCAAAAAATATGACAAATATATTTGTTGATGTTGTCAGCGTGTGGGCAAAGGCAAATTTGATTTAGTTGATTTTGAAAGTTGTGCTACAGCAGCTGCGGGGAGAATTTAAAAAGAAAGAAGAAAAAACAAAAATAAAAGAAAATCAAAGGCAGGCAATAGAAGATTGTGGACCTTTGAGGGAAGGAGCCACCACGGGTTCAGTGTACTAGACCCTAGTGCTGACACAGATGTCAGCAGGGGTTTGTACAGAGGACCAGAAAAAGCCAAAACGCAAGGATTACAACCAGATGTGCAGCCATCTGGGACATGGGGGGAAAGTGCAAAGCAAATAAGGGGAACAGAACTAAATTTAGCTTTAGAGTTGCATTTGTTCATGAAACGTCAGGAAAATAATGCCCAAAGCAGCATAACTAATTTAGTACAATGTCACCTGACCCTAGACATCATTCAAGCAACAAGTCTACTAGTGCCTCATATAATACAGACTCCAGTGAGGCTACAATATAATGCAAATATAAATTACTCTACTGAAGAGCTGAAATGTAAAATAATCAAACCATGACGCTATTTTGGTTTAACCCAGACTAAGCTGTCAGCTCAAAACCCAAGTCTCTGAACTGCAGCCCCCTCCTGGTGCACATCTGTAAACCGTGTCCCCAAAGGGACTTGCTGATGGAACAGCGGATGTTCTGAGGAGTCCTTGGGGTTATCATGGCTAGTGCAGTCAGCAGAAGCTGCCCCTCAGGGGGAGGAAAGCCCCCCTCGTGCCTAAGGACCAATATCTCCCAAGGTTTCACAAGAATGCTTCTGGGCGCGGGAACGTCAGAATAATGAAGTGACAGATAAAGGCTTATTTTGCTCAGGACCATCGCAGACCATCTGTAAGACGCAGGCAGGAACCAACCCTGTGCAGACACCAACACACACACACACACACACACACACACAACAACAGGGCCAATTCAGACTCGCCAATCAGCCTACCCTGGACACTTCACTTTGGGACCGTGGATGGAAACCAGATCCCCCTGCAGAATCGCACACGAACACGGGGAGAGTGTGTGAACTGCACACAGAAAGGACCCGGGACCAAAGGCAGGACCTGCTCGCTGCGAGGTAGCAGCGCTAACCACTGCACCACTCTGCCAACATGCCACCTGGACATGAGACTTAAGTAGGTTTTTTCCCGCATTTATACTTTACTCAAGTATCTTATATTGGTGCTGTTTGTACTTTCATTTCATTATATCCATCCATCCATCCATCATCCATCGCTTCATCCGAGGTCGGGTATATTTATGAGCCATATAACTTTTCACTATGATACGTCGTAGGAGACCATCGTCACTCACCCAATTAAAGAAGTTTACCCGAGCAGCTGTAAAAAGAATCACTTTTCATCTCTTACAATAGTCAAAAGACTTATTGTGAGTGCAATTTCAATTCCAGACAAGTGTGCACACACATGCACATGCATGAAAGAGTTTTTCTACCTTGTAAATAGTCTGTAGGGTTTGCAAAGTACCCCAAAGCTTTTGATGCACCTTATTTTACGTTTATAAAGGAATAATATAGATTTGCTGTTAGATTTCTTGCCGGAGTGTGAGAGTCTGGAAGTGTTTGTTTTGAATTTTCAAATGTTGGTTTCTTAATAGACAATGCAGTGGCTTCCAACCATGCTATAGAAAAATGGCATATTTTCACAACAAAAAGAAAATATCCACTGTATCCGTTTGTGACTGAGTTCTTATTGTGATGCAAAGCATAGTAATATCTTACATTTATAGTACTGTAACTCTCACAAACCCAAAGTCCTGAGTGAATTTAAAACGACAGGTTGCTTTTTGTAAGATCAATATGCTTAAATATGCACAGTAGTTGGCCTAATTTTACATTTGATACTTAAGAAGGCCTACTTTTAAAACCACATTTTTTCTTTTATCAGATGCATGAGATCAGATGCATGACAGTATTGTTTTACTGGGTGACTTTCACCTGAGTAGCATTTCGGTGTGGTACCTGTAGTTTTACTTCAGCATATAAGATTGGCTATGCCTACTTTTTTCACCACTCGAGAGAGGAACGTGTCCTACAGCTTGAATCATGCTCCGATTGCTGCAAATCCTCAGGTTCACTCACACTTTATGAAATTTACTACCATAAAAGTCAGAGCTGGATGATTTTAAAGGCTTGTTTAAATCGTAAGCTACAATTTTGGCAACCACAACATTGTAATACTACACCTAACCGGCATCTCAATTGTTTCTTTTACAAATGCTGAATCACTGTTGAATTCTGAAAATAGAAAAAAAGTTACTATAATAAAATGCTAACAAAATAATAATAACAATAATAATAATTTAAAAGACAAAAAAAAATATTTCGTTGTTGAAGACGTTTATGTAAAGGTACAGATTTTGTTAAAATGTCAAAGCTTATTTAGAAGTAGGGGCATTACTATTAAACGTTTTTTCAACGTCTTTTCAGCGTTGAACAACTGACGTTATATTAACCACCTTTCAACGTTGAGGGTCGGTCATGTGCTAACTGGGCAGTGTTTTTTTTAAGTAAATCTGCTATTACTTCGTTCGTATCCATTAGAAGATATAGGTTCATACACAGAGTACACTAAATGCAGTAAAGATGCACAAAGTAATCCGAATTCACACCATGGCGTTTCCCCATAAGGGGGCGATTAGGGGGCATATAATACTGCCCCGCTAGCCAGTGATAGGTTTATCCTTTATTTCCTTGCAGTTGGCTCCCTCTAGGCGATCTCAGGTAAACATTGTGGGAGGTGTCTGGGACTGTTAAAAACAAGTTCTGCAAAGGACTATGTGCACATGTTTATGTGAGCAGTGAGAAGAATAACGGGGCTGCAGGTCCACAGGACGGGACGGGGCCGATGTAGAGCATCATGTCTTGCTTTGACGGCTGCCACTACTTCAGCCACAAAAGGGACAGCAGTATCCTCTACAGCATTTTAAAAAACGGCACCCAGCCGGACCGGCAGTCGCAGCGAGCAGCGGGTCTCGTCCCGCAACAGGCTTGCGCTTGTGCCTCCAAAACGAAAGTGGCGCTTCGACATCCGCAAATAACGTGCAAAGCGGCGTCCGCGGTGCTGGTCAAGACGCTGAGGTTTGTGAAGAACGTGCCTTGCTTTTGTGAGCTGCCAGCCGGCGATCAGGAGCTACTCGTCCGGAACAGCTGGGCTCCCCTGCTGGTGCTGGGCATGGCTCAGGACAGAGTCGACTTCGAGACGACGGAGACGGCCGAGCCCAGCATGCTGCAAAGGATCCTGACCAGCGGGCAGGAGAAGCGGGAGCATCAGCGGGAGCATCAGCGCAACACGAGCGACAGAGTGTCTCTAGCAGACATCCAGCGCATTAAGGCGTTTCTGAATAAATGCTGGGGACTGGATATCAGTACCAAGGAGTACGCCTATCTGAAGGGAGCCGTCCTCTTCAACCCAGGTTAGTTTGGCGCCTTGGACAGAAGTAGAATAGCTTCAGATGATTAAAGACGTACAACTTTTGCTTTAGCTGTATTATCAGGCGAGTCCTTAAAGTAATACACGTCATCCCGAAATGTGACAAAATCTGGCAGATCAAAAACAGCATTAATAATAAATATGAATTACTGACAGTAAAAGCAGCAATGAAATGATGGATAAAATTCGCTTATTGGCTGGTTATAGATAGATGACACTTTCGCAATAACGATTTTGTGTTTTGCCACATTAGATCTAGCGGGCCTCCAGTGTCCGCACTACATCTGCGGGCTGCAAAGCGAAGCGCACCGAGCGCTGGATGAGCACGTCGGCATGATACACCGGGAGGACGCGGCCAGGTGCGCGAAGCTCTCCGGCACCCTCTCCTTGCTGAGCTCCGTTCACGCCGACGTGGTCGCCGAGCTGTTTTTCAGACCCATCATTGGGACGGTCAGTATGGATGAGCTTTTGATCGACATGTTTTACGGGAAATAGACTAAAACGGACGGAGCGAAGTTATCCAATCGGATAGAAGTGACTTACTGGGAAGAAGTGACTTGTGGTGACAGAGTTGCTCGACTTCATAAATTGTTTACATTTTATTTTTACACAGTAAAATATTCCCTGAACTGTACCGGTTGAAATTCCATGCGGGTTGCTTTGTACCAGATACATATGGAGTTTCTCTAAGGACACCTGCGCAAAATAAAAACCAGCATTTAAACACCCGTGACTTTATTTTACTAGGCTAATACAATTTCAATAATAGTGTCAGACAAATTCATTTGAACTGCACCTGAAACTCTGAAGAGTCTATATTAATTTAGTATGGAAAAGATATATTCAGAGAATTGAACGAATAAAAAAACAATAAGAATGAACTGCTAAGGAATCAAGACGTTCTGTAAAATAAAGCATGAATATACGTACCTCCATCTTCTAAGTGTTTTCCCTGGTCAGAATGGCAGAGTAAAGCATGAATGTGCCAACTAAATATTGTAAAAAGTCATACTGTGAAGACTTACCGTTGAAAAACAGTTACTCGTGTCATTAAGAAATGGAACATGGAGTGGCTACACTCTCAGAAATAAGCGTAAAAATGTACCTTTGCTCGTCACTGAGGCTGTACCTCCATCACCGAGGTAAAAGCAATAATGGTACAAAATATTCCTCAGAGTCCATTTCTGTACCTTAAAAGGTACAATTATCTACAGCTAAGGGTACAATTGGCAGACCTTTGAGGATGCAGCCCCAGTGACAAGCACCGGTACACATTTTTATTCTTTTTTCTGAGAGCGTATTATTGTGACATGCGGACATCCATTTTAAAGTTTAAGTACTGCATTTTTTAAAATTATCCCAGATGTTATATTGACGTTAAGATGCGAATGCAACAATTATCGTTTCATATTGAAAATAAAGTACATTTTTTTGTCTGCCAATAATACATTTAATGTTACCATTCTATAAATTTGTGTAGAATTTTCATGACATATGACAACTATTTTCATAGAATGAATGAAACATCCACTCGATCTGCTTCACCTGTAAACGGCATTTGATCGAATCCAAGATCTTTGGACCTGGTCTTATAAAAACGCTACTATAATATAAATTCTAAACAACAGCGTAGAACCCATAAATTAATGGTTCTATCTATCCGTCCATTAAACATCCAAACGTTTATCCTTGTCAGTGTCCTGCGGCCTAATCCCAGACTTAATCATGAAAATGCCTATTTCGGTTTAAAACTTGCTACACTGGGAACTCAGCTGAAGTTAATGAATCTGGGCTGATATGCCATACAGTAATTATAATGGCAATATATAAAGTCAAGAGAAGCAGAAGAATTGTGTCATTTCTGTGTATTTCTGCACAGCTGACAAATAAAGCTGAGTGAGAAAAATAAAACAAACTTCTTTTTTTTGCCCCACAGAGGGCAGTGTTTAGCTACATAGCAGACTGCTGGACACAAAGCTACACGGCAACGCTCCATAGGGAACTTAAAGATCAGATCGCATTTTGACTTTTCTTGCACAAGTTAGTGGCGTGTGGTGGGAGGCCAGCTGTTGTAATCTGTGGAGTCTCCACAACAATGTTCAGTTTCATTTAGATGGCAGAAAACACAGACCCCCCCCCCTGCTCAGCCACTCACTACTGAAAGATTTGCTTTGACCTCCATTGAAATAGGTGGCAAGGGAACCAGTTCCAACCAGTTCCAACCAGTTCCAACCCCAAAGATGGCCACTGTCAGTAACTGACAATGTACATCTGACAGGGAATCTGAAGGAGGAGGTGAGAGCAAAGCAAATATTCTTCGCGCAGTGTGGTTAACTTTCACCCAGAGGGAAGACGGGTTTCCTGAAGGTAAAGGCAAACTTCTGTAACCTGTTCCAGGCTGTTAGCAGAAGGACCACAGAGAGATTCCTCTCTCTGGTTTTACAGCCAGAACGCAGTGGATTCACACAGCATCAGGCTGTGGCACACGGCTGCGGATAATAGCCGTCTTAAGAATCTCAAAGTTTTGTACTTATTTTTTGATATGAGGTCTCAAAGACCGCATGCTGCATGAAGCACGAGACCTGGCAGATTACCTGGTGATGCAGTGCAGAGTCCATCAATTTGGCAAAAGGAACCAGTACAGAACCTAGAGGAAACACTGCATAAACCAGGAGGAGGTAATAAATTCTAACTATTCAAACTGTGTGCATCTTCTCATAAAATAATGATGTCAGTGGCTAGACGCCCCCTGCTGTCAACACAGGGAATCTGCATTACATTAGTGACAATAAACCTCAATTTGTCTCTTTCTAAACAAGATGAGATAAAGAAAAATGAAGGAATGCATACAGGTGTAATATAAACTGCAATGAATTGTACTGATCCAACAAAGAATTTGCAATGTTATCATAAATGCTTTGTTTCATGAAACAAATATTGTTGCAATGAAAACATGTTCCAGATGCCACTACTGAAAAATATTTCATACAGTGCCAGGCAAAAGTTTGGACACGTCAAGCCGCCTACGACAGAGAATGACAGTGTCACATCACATGACCTGGCTACCTGGCCTAAACACAATAGAGATGGTTTGGGAGGAGTCTGACTAGAGAGTGAAGGAGAAGCAGCCAATAGGAGCTCAGCACAGACGGGGGACCTCCTTCAGGACGGCTGGAGAAGCATCCCGGGGGGCCGCCTCATGGAACTGGCGTAGAGGAGACTGTAGGGTCAGCCAGTCCCTGGAGGAATTGGGATAAGGGCCTTGCTCAAGGGCCCAATGGTGGCATCACTCTGCTGACCACGGGATTTGAACCAGCAACCTTCCCCCACCAACTTTTTTATTTGTTTAATCAGTCAGTGCATAATTCCATGCACGATATTTTATACTTTTGATGTCTTTAAAATTATTCTAAAATAGAGCATATTACAATTAAACCTTTCTCTGGATAGATGTGTCCAGACGTTTGACTGGTACTGTATATGGAAAGTTAACAGCAATAATGCTGAAACAGATCTGAACCCTGACCCAACAACATCATGTTTGCAGGAGCTGCACCACAGGTTTCCTCTCCACGACCAGTCGTCAGTGTGGATTAATTTTACTCTTTGGTACACAGTATGTTAGACACTTCTCTTTGCTGCGGGAAGCACATATTGATCTCTGCTATGCTAATCAGACAGTATTTACTTCCAGGCATCAGCTCTCACAAGCCTTGTTAGCCCGTATTAAAGCATTTCTGCAAGCAGTTTTTAATTGTCACAAATTGGGCACAAACATTAAACAGCTTAAAGGCACATTTATCCATGAGCACATCAAATGTAGCTCCATTTGTCACAGAGGCTAACATCGTGTGTTTCTGGGAAACCATGATCGACACCAGTTTGTGGCTAAAAGAAGAGACACCTAAAGATTATCCATAACTGGAACGCGGGCTTCTGTATACAGATAGCTAATAAGGGAAGCGAATATCAGGTTATTCCTAAAGCCCCAAGAGTTTACAATCCACTTACCATAATTAGATGAACATTAAATTTAACTGCTAAATAGCTAGACTCCTCCACATTGATTTGCGATGGCTTGGCATTTTCAGCAGGGCCTGCTAGCTCACCTGGAAGCATGTGTGGTCGCTCATGAATGTATGAGAAAAAACTAATGTAGCTGGTGAAGGTGCATTAAGGAGTGGCCCGGTGACCTGCACGCGTACAACAGCAGTCAAGATAATACCTTCTTGCTGGGAGAGTTTTAATCTGCAAAGGACTCTGCTGATACAGGGAGTCGTGACAAAGCGCTCGGCAAGGCAGATACCCCTCCGGAAACCAGGCCTGAATCCCGGCACTGTGTCACATCTGATATGCTACGTACAGCACTCCCACCGCTCCCTCCCCGCACCGGGAGAAAAGGCTCTCACCAATTAATGTGGCATAAACCAGTGCAGGTGGGTGGAGGTCAGATGAGAAACAGCGAGGACATGTGAGCGGAACACAAGGGCAAGCAGACCAGAGGAACAGGAATGCTTCTGTTTTGCAGGAAGTTTACAAACTAAGGACTTACGGCGGACAAAGAAACACAGGAGCAAGACCCTGGAATAGGTTCTAGCTGAGACCTGGACAGACAGAGACAAATACATATAGGACAAGTGCACAGAATCAGTTCTACCGTTCTGCTGATTTTTTATTTTTTTTTGACTGCTGTGTTTGCTGCCTGACTAAGTGCAATCTGCCCGCTTAACGTTACTGCTGCATGCCTCTGTTGGGGGGGGGGAACGTGTAAACAATTCTAGAGCAGTCTGTCAAACAAAGAGCAGATAAGACAAGCAAGCCGCTGGTCCTGCAAGTTTTACTATATCTGACGAAGAGTTTTGGTGGGAGAGTCTCCGGATGGATGACCCTCAGCCAGATGTGAAGACCTTTAATTTAAGGTTTGTCTACAGTGAAGATTTTCTATATTTTGCTACTAGAATAGCAACTTCACGAAGAATCAGTGGTATATGGCGAACTTCCTTTAGTGGGACGTAGTGTTGACTCTTACTTGAATTTTTTGTGTGTTTTTTAAGAACGTATTTTTAGCGCGCATTTTACTTATCAGGTCAGTTCTAAAGAAAACATCAAATGGGTGTGAAGTGGAAACCCATTCAGGATGCGAGCCTGACCCGTGCTGTCATCTCGCAGCCGTACTGAGCCACAATGACTTATAAATTATACCAGCCTCCATCGCTGATCTCAAACTGCTACGTGATTCCCGAAATTAGTGTTTCTGTGAGATGGGTGACAGTGAAAAAGACCCACAGATTATTTTTTTGCTCAAATACATGCTGCCCAATTGCAGTACTTGCACTTACTGAGGAAACACTGGGAACGATGGATCAGAAAAAGAAGAAAACAAAAGATTTTGGTATTTCACACGATATTTTCAATAACAAGAATCACATTGGTTGATTGGGACTGAGGGTAGGACAGCTGTTTTGCTCGGGGGGGGGGGGGGGGCATGGAGACAACTGGCCCTTAGCAGGACGTCTAAAGAACAGTCATACATTCTTCAAACATCTTTTAAGGGCTCCTCTGCTAGACCATGCAAAATGAAATAAATGAATCAAACTAATTCTGTCTGTCGAGCTTCTGACCAAGTTGATGGTGGCTTGAAGCGTTAAGTGACCTTAAGACAAAAAGCTGCTTGCTGCAAGTCGTCAGCGCGGAGGATTTATGCAGCAGCGAGGGTGGGCTCAGCTAGAAAATGAGCATATTCTTTCCGGCATGTGGGGTGGAGGTGGTGAGGTGTTCTGGGAAAAACAAGAAGCTCTGAGGTGTGCTGTGCTGAAAGGTAAGTGCATTTTCACATCCCAGGATGATGATAAATGATAAATAATTGCTAGATTAGGTCTGTATAGCACTTTTCTAAACCCAAAGATGCTAATAATATTTTAAGAAAGAAAAACATAGAAATAGATGGAACTAAGTGGCTTGGGAGAGCCAAAACAGTTTAAGAGAGAGGGTGACTTATGGATGTCAGAGAGAAGGAGCTTCACTGGAGAAGGCTTGGTCACCAAAGCTGTGGTGTTTGGAAGGAAGAGCAGTGAGGAAGCCAGAAGAGGAGGAGTTAAGAGCACAATAACGATGGCAGAGCAGGAGAAGATCAGACAAACAGGGGCAGGCAGATTACTGAGGGCTTTGTAGGTGATGAGAAAAATATTTTTGGATGCGGAATTTCATGGGGGGGGGGGGGCAGTGCAGGTCACAGAGAACTGGAGAGATGTGTAGGTGAATCCGGGTGTTGGTGAGGAGGCAAGCTGCAGAGGTTTGGACCTTTTGAAGCTTGTGCAGAGATTTGGAGTTGATGCCTGTCAGGAGGAAGGTTAACATTGTCCTTCCTGACTGGGCTGAGCTCCAAAGGTCTGAAGGGCTTCCTGTTCCAGCTCAGGCTGAAGGGGGGGCTGGCTTTGGCCTAACAGGGCCTCCAGATGCAGCGCTGCAGGCCAGAGGTCTAAGACTCAACCCACAGTCGGGTGTTTCCAAACTTCTGATCCAGCTACACATCTTAATTAGTACAATCATTTTATAATGTACCTCTTATGACTTCACTTTGTGCCTGAAATCTAATAAATTGCAGTTAAAATACAAAATACAGACTATGAAAGATTAACTGCTCAATAGAGGAGACATGGATCATATTTTATGGCAGTGAGATTATCTCTAGGCCCTCATCAATTTTTCACTTAAAGAATTAATTTTACAAGACCTCAGAAGGACATCTTTGGACAGAGCAGCACTACGGACCGGGATTTTCTTCCCTTACTGCAAGACCCCGCTCCTCGTATCTGATTGGCGAGCATCATGCTCATATTCTCCAGAAGGTATTCCAGGGCTGAGACAGTACCAACCTCCGTGACTGAGGGAAGCCGTCTTCCTCTGCAGTGTCACCTTAAGAAGCTCCAAGCAGTAAAAATGCGGTAGGTTTATAAACTGGGATGGACATGGTACGCAAGTACGCATTCACCTTTAAAAATGATATATGCCAAAATCGATTGTTTATAAAAGTGCAAATGCATACTCCTTGTATGTGCCTTTACGCCGCTATGACATGAAAATACCTCGAATTTGAACCTGTATACCGCAAATGAAGTAGATTTAGCATATCAGGATTAAAATGTATTATATTTTGTTTTCAAATCAGCGCAATTGCACATAAAATAAGTACGCATTTACAGTTACCACAATCGATTGTCGCACGTATCATTTTTAAAGGTGAATGTGTACTTGTGTACCAGTTATGTCCATCCCTGGATATATCTTACAGTTTAGGTACTTACAGCTGTCCAATTTGACCAAAGCGATTCTGTTTAAGTCTCTCTAAGGACGTAACAGCAGAGGCACCTGGTATCTCAGAGCTCAACAGCATGTGTCAACAAGGGCTACAGAGCACTCCTGCACTTAATCTCCCATTTCTTTAATCAACATCACATCCTTGCTGCCATCTCCCTTGGTTCACGTCAGTAGGCATGAAATGGATAAATTTTGCCTTGATTAAACCACAGAGAAACAAATTCCTTTGATTTTCAGAGAGGTGAGTGACGGTCTGTTTGCTTCTATACACCCCTGGCCCTCAATTAGAATCGGGGTCAGATTGTGTCGGAGTGCTGGGAAAAAAAAGGCACACAGCAGAACTGAGCTGCTGTCAGCTAGCGAACAGGCTTCCCAGCATGCTCCAGGCTTCCCAGCATGCTCCAGGCTTCCCAGCATGCTCCAGGGCTTCTTTGCCCCTGGAAACAAGCCAGCAATACAATGTGACAACTCAAGGTTTGCAGTAAGTTTGAGTGTCCAGAGACTTCAAACTTTCTGTGCATTTGCGTGCAGGTACTCGTTACCTGGCCGATGCTCACATTGAGCTACAGCTGTTAGCCTGGGATAATCACTTACAGCAGCCGTAGAGAACATGGTAGGCAAAGTGCTTAAATAATTTACTTGTCCATCTTCCGGCAATGAACAGTAACATCAGATGTTCTTAGAAAGTTCTGCTTTAAAGATCACGTGACATTGTTACTCATGGTCCACATACTATGATATTGAGAGAGACTGGCACGCCAACGTTCGGGCAGACCCCAAGTCCAATGTCCTCTGAACGTCAGAACAAAAAACTTACAAGCCAGCGGATGAGGGTTCGCGTCATTTTTGCCAAAACGCACTGAGTGTGAGCTTCTATGAATTCCCTGAAGAGAGAAACACAAAGTTCGCAGAATGGAATATACTATCAGGTTAGCTATACTGAACTGCTGCTTTATGGAAGAAGGCATCACCTCATGAGTCTGACAGGTGGACACATTCTTCCAGAATATAATTCGGTTATAGCTTAGCAGTTTGTCACATATTAGCTAATGTTTCCCTCATGGAGATGCTGGTCACAGCAGGAGTTTTCTCCGCGGCACGCATGAGATGTATTTTTCATGTTAATTTAATACAGCTACGTTGAGTAATGCAGGCCAGTGTCTTGGGCTGATATTCAAATATATTCAGGTTTGTCTTTCGGCTTAATCTATTTAATACCTCCTGGATGCTGCTCAGATTTCCCTTGCACTCTGTGAGGGTCTATTTGTGCGCGTGTGTAACATGTGTACCTGTGGACCCCTTCCTGGGAATTAAGTGAGATGAAATGATAGTGTAGCAGGACTTATGCAAATACAGGCAAATTTAAGCGATCATACTGCACGCTAATGATCTGGTGCTACGTTTCCCAGACGCCCCCCCGCAGAGACACTGCCGCAAAGACAAAACACCTTAATCCCTTCGACCTTCTTCATTTATTCTGATAGTTATTCCTGTATTTATCGCACTGGCCCTGCAGAAGCCCTGCTTTATCTCCAATTAAGCGCTTAATTGCAAAGACAATATCGAACAGGGTAAATCTGTCAGCGCTAATGAAGATGGCGTGGGATGAAGGCCAACGACGGACCACGGCCACTTGCCATCCCTACGTTTCCATGTGACAGCATTACCCAGGGGAGGATTGCGAGGACCGAGGATTGTACCGCTTCTACTCAGACAAGCATCACGCACCACACTGACCTCTGCATTCAGATTACACTGCCCTGGCAACAACAGGCCTGACATTGAAGCTTGAAGCAAAGATCGGGCCTCTCAAGGTGGAGAGAGTGAAAGATCTGCGGGATCAGCAGCAACCGATCGCGACTTTAAACTTGTCATTAAAACTAAAACAAGACCAGAAGTGCTCTGAAACCCTGAAGGTGCAGAAATCTACAGGCAAATTAATCAGTCAATAACTCAGCTGAACAGTTACCCGCAATATTTCACAAATGAATCATCATTATGCTTCATTGATCAAAGCACTCATTAGAGGGAGGTCTTTGATGCACAAATTATTTAGGCTGTTTAATCGAGCACTTAATGACCCATCAGATGGGACAGAGATGGCCTGTACTACCAAAATAAAGCCAAGCATTGCCATCGACTGCCTCAGGAATGTTTTGCTCACTCAGCGAGATGAGAGCCTAGATGGGCAGACTAACCAGCAGAGGTTCAGTCTGCCTTCCACGTCTACATAAATCAACATGACCTCATTTGGTTTCACCAGACATCACTATGGGCCTTGCATGAACTTGTTCTGAAGTGAGATTTAGGCCAAATCTGACAGGGCCATTCCTCTGTGAGTCTTCCTTAGCGATCCTTAGAATGGGCTCAGCTAAACTCTGCCAGGTGTGAGCAAGGTGACCACACACTGGCCTACGACACCAAGGTGACCACACACTGGCCTACGACACCAAGGTGACCACACGCTGGCCTACGACACCAAGG
>JAODUD010000080.1:551547-563378 GCA_026784285.1 Stomatorhinus walkeri
AATATTAATAGGTAGAGAGAGAGAGAGAGAGAGAGAGAATACATATCTAGTTGCTATGCATACTGAGAAATTACACCTTCATAGTTAATTAAAAATGTCTTTCAACACATAAATAAACTTTTTTTTTTCGTCCCCTAAACATGATTTAACATGTGGAGAAGTCATCCTTAGGACCAAAATCTCAAGAACTTGACAAAACCAACAAAAATGCAACATTTCTTTTTTATCATAAATAATAATGAAAATATTTAGTGAAGGATTCAAAATCCACTTTGTTGGCTTCACAATCCAGGAACCATGTAGGACAGAATCTCATGTTCGCGCCTCTGCAGTCTGCTCACTCACGTGGAATGAGATGTTAAGTATGACTTACCAAGCAAATTCTTTTTGTTACAAAAATATACTCCTTTTTTAAAATAATCTACAGAATATTTTAAGGTGAGACATTTCACTATCAACCTAAACAGCAAGGCTGTTTTTATTTTTTTTTCAATAGAAAATATTACCGTTTTTAGAGAGCTACAGCTCAAATACACACCATTAGTTTGAGAAAATCTAGCACCGCTCACTAATTGCCTCTCCTTGTCCTTGCAGGAGGAAATATTACTGACAAGTGTTTGAACTTTTTGCATAATCTATAGTTTTTTAATACCCACTGAAAACGAGTGTCACACCCTTTACATAGGCCAACAAAAAAGGATGTTGCTCCTTCAAATAAAACATCACCACGTCCAAGCATTTTCCAAAAATGTTAACAAAAAGAATCATTTAAACTACACTAAGTCAAGATATATGGAAAAATAAAGACTACAGTCCAGTCCGTGACTCCACAAACCTGCTTTCTGTTTCTTGGGGTGAAATTAAATACAAAAAGCAAAGATCTGTTTGCTAGATTGGGGGAGGAGAACGTATGAAGTCAGAATGGACGGCGGGAGGCAGTGGAAACAGATAAGGGCGAACGCAAAAGGAACAGGAAGACAGATGCTACAAAGAAACTGGAAATATATACAAGACCCTGTTTTCCTTGTTTGTGTAGGTGAGTGTGTGTGGAAAAAAACGTGGGTGTTCTCTCATTTCTAATTTTTTTTGATCGCCATTTATTTTTGTTGTTTTATTTTTTGTTTGCTTTATTTTTTCATTTTGTTTCGTTTTAATCCCTGTGGAGCCCAGGCCACGGTCCTGGTGAATGGGCCAGGTAGGTTTGCCTGGCTGCTATCCCCCAGTCTACGTCACCAGATGACACTGGATATGCTGGTCTCCCGTGGCAACAGTGGGAGCATGGCGTTGTTGGTGTGCGCCTCCTCCAGGCTGGGCTTGCGCGGCGACTTGTTCTGCGGCCGTTGCCCGTTCAGCAGAGTCATGGGGATGTTGCAGTAGGTGTGTTGGCTGCCCAGCGAAGACAGCGCTGGCAGGGTGCCCCCCGCGGGAACGTCATATTCGTAGCTACGGTAGTAATGTTTCTGCCGCATCTGAGTGTGGTAGGTGTTGTGGAAGGTGGAGCGCAGCTCTGGGTGCGCCGTCGCCATGGCGGTAGAGGTGGCGGCTGCCATGGAGATGGCGGAGACTGTCTGCAGCTCGCTGAAGGGGCCCGGCTCGCCGGCCTCGAGTGCCTGCTCGTGGGAGGCGACGGGCTGGGGGCGCTTGAAGGGCATCTCGTACCGCAAGTGTTTCCAGAACTTGGAGCTGAGCTTGCTGCTCTGCGGACCTCGCCACTTGATGACGGAGAGCATCTTGATGGTGTGTTTGAGGGCCTCCACCTCCTGGTAGTTCATGATGCCGCGCAGCTCGGCGCACTCGATCAGGATCACCTTGACCTCGCCCGTCGCCAGCATGTTCCTCAGGCGCGTCTCCAGCTCGAAGATGCTCCAGCCGCGCCGGAGCACGTAGGTTGGCGTCATGACGATGATGAGCCGCTTGCTCTGGTCGACGTAACGCGCCACGTCCTCGATGTAAGCTATGGATCGGCCGTCAAACAGAGACGGAGGTGACGGGTGAGAAAGGCTCTGCCCCAAACCTCCACCCAGCTTTTTCAAGACCCATGGTTCTCAACACTGGCTCTGGGGAGCTGAAGTGTGTGCAGATTTTCAGCCCAGTTGAGTGCTTAAACAACCCACTGAACCAGTTTACACAATAAACTGACCCGTCATACCTCAGTCTCTCAGAGAGGTTGTCAGAGAAACAATGAAGCTTCACACATGAGCCCCAGCATGACCAGGCTTGAGAATCACTGATCAACATGAAGAACCTTCTCATGTTCCTCAGATCTAAACAGCTCTTTACTCGACAGTTAATATGACAAGTTTCTGCTGCAAACATTAATTCAGAAACTACTACTTTACACTATTTTGCTAACAAATCGGCATGTGTTGATATTCTTCAGTGCTTGAAAATGCAAATGTGGCGGTTAGATTTGGTTTCTTCCAACTTTCCATATAAAAGCCCAGGTTGAAAAGCAGAGAATGGTTAAAGCAGGGGGCATGACACAGACAGACGAACACAAAATCAAACGGCTAGTAAAAAACCGATCCAAGACTATTTAAACTCTAAGTATGCTAATTTACAGTAAAAACTAAACAAAAGCAATTTATGAAACTAATGAGGCAGGGGGAAATCACTCTACCTGCTCTCCAACACATCAGATTTCTGGGAGGGAGAGAAAGGATAACCCCTGTAGTTGTGCACTGAAATAGCACCTGAACTGAAACACCCCCAACTGAAATCTCAGCATCTAACTAAAATTCCTCCATTGAAGAATCAGCAAGTAAGAAAAACATTACCGCTGCATATATCTGACATGGTTCTACTATAATACTTACCATTTAAATAAAAACATGTAGCATTTCAGTCGAACAGCAAAAAAGATGTATTCAGCATCTGACTGAAATGGCTCTACGGAAATACTGCGCATCTTACTGAAAACAGCTCTACTGACAGCCACTCTTCCTCGAGCAGACCAGGCCTGGCGCTGTTAAGGAGGCTTTTAGCACTTGCTGAACCGGTGCCATGCAGAAGACAAAGGCATTCCGCTTCCTCGTTAACGAGGCTAAAAGCATGGCAACTGAACTTCGCTTTCAAAGACGACATCAAATACAGGCCGCCTGCTCCGGGGAACGGCTCCTTGTCTCGCCACCGCGCTTAACGCCATTGGAGGCCCCCCCTCTATCGCTCGCTATGTCTCCACCCTCTCTGTCTGCGGGGATTAGGTGGCGCCTGAGTTCTGCGGACGGAGGTACCTGCTCTTTGCACAGAGGCAACCCAGATAGCAAAGCCACCGTGGTAACACAAGGCTAATGTTCTCACTGGCCATCTAACAGCATCTACTTCTGCACCGCACGAATAGAAGGACCCACCCAACTCATTTTAAGTAGAGCGGACTGTTTACTGGGGGAACTTGTCTGTGGATGGAGAACATTATGGTTGCTGACACAAGTGGAGAAGGTTTGGAATGAGTACCTCTAACGAGTCCTGTGTCATCCTGGAAATGATCATTGGTGAAACCTAAACATAAATATTTCAACATTCAAACTCTTATCAGGAGGTTGCAGGATGGCATCAGGGGAGAAGCCAGGGGCTCAGAAACCAGTATGAACATGCTCTGTCTCCTCCCCAGTTTCTCCCCGCCTTCGCCCTCTTTTTCAACACGACCAGGCTATTTCAGTTTAATATGGGACCTGGAGCTACGGAAGCTTTGTTACACTGTAATAAGTGGCACACAATTCTTTAATTCATGACAAAAATGTAATTATGATTTTGGCCAATTATGAGTCCTAATTATTCCCATCTTGTAGGTCTTCTGGGTGAGATAACGCTGCGAAACCAGAAATAACTGTATGGTAACTCTGGGCAGTTTATGCAGATGAAAGCTGCAGTGCAATAAATACACTATGAGCTGTGATGATGATCTTTCTGCATCACCAGCGCCAGCACCACGTCCCATATTATAATCTAACAGTCCCCTGAGGATCAAACAACAGTGAACGGCCACAAAAATGATGTTACATTGCAGTGGGTGGTTTAGAAAGTGAAAGAGGACAGAAGTACATCAACAGGCAGGGAAACAAGGGCAGAAAGAGGCACGCAGGTAGCAGATGGCGAAACATCAGTCAGAATGGAGCGCTCACTCCTAAGGTCACCTTGGGTTTATCACAAAGTTTAAAAGTGGAAAGATTTATGAACATCTCTATCCTGGATTCGATTTTTGCCAAATATCTTCTTACGGGAGGTAAAACACCCTCTATTAAATACAATAAATATATCTTTGCAAGTAACATCTACGCATCATTACAGAAGCCTGCAGTTTATATTTAAGCATCTGTGAATTGATCTGTATTTATTCATAAGAGAAATAATGTAGCAGAATGTGCACACTGACAAATGACCACATCCTGATCATTGATTTAATATTTTACGTCAGATTATACCTCTTAATGCCACAACCAGGGAGCAGGAAATGAGGCGATTAACACATATTGAGCTTTCATGCCAAGTGAAGCTGAGGCTATAGAGATGATGAAAGGGATGCTAGGGATGTGTAACATGCGGGTGCACATCAACTGACGCATGCTCAGAGCACGGAGACGGCATGCCGGACACGGCTACTCATTACAATGCAACACGGGCACCATTCATATTGCACAGTTCAATCATAGACATCAACTTCATCCAAAATGGATATACACTGGTACTCAAAGGCTATTGGATCTTTAAAACTGTGATGTCACAAACGTCAACATGCTCACAGCCACTAAACTTCACCCAGCTCTAGGAGGTTTCTGTTGAACATTCAACATGTTTCTTAGCAGATGCCTGGCTCATCTAACATAGCAGTCCAGTGGAACACAGACTTGCTTGGTGATTTTAGAGCGGCACAGCTTAGCTAACTTGCTGTAAATGATGACACATCGCACTGTTGCAAGTCGTGATGTTGCACGGTAGCCGCGTCAACATCACAATGCACGCTGGACGTACAATAACCTCTGTTTTCCCAGACGAAAGTTAACAGCCACAAGACACGTTCCGCAGGCATCCAGCCGGTACTTACTTCCTGTTGGGATCAAGTCCCTGTCTGGAATGAAGAGTTTATACCCATAATGTTTTTCCAGGACGTCGGGCAGAATCTCTAGTGCAAAGCGCTCCTCCTCCTGAGTCTCCTGGTTCCACTGATCAGGGTCCACTTTGGTGTAGGATAGATATGCATCGTAGTCCTTGTTTTCTGACGAGAACAACCATAACACCTCCCGTCATTACAGTGTACACAGAAGACCCCTGAATCTGTTACATTTTCTGGGAAACAGCGGCCAATTTGCCATTTAACATTTGCATTTATTTATTCAGCAGGTGCTGTTGTTCAAGGCACGAGCGAGGTAGATAAGCACACGGCTGCCAAGATGCTAGCGTTGATGCTAGGCCTGCTAGGATAAGCCTCCAATGAGATACCGGTTACGACTGGAGCGAGAGCTATGCTATACATCGCTAAATACTGTATGAAGCTAACAGGAGAGCTATTCAAACCAAAACGCCAGGAGGACTAACATCACAGCACTCATCATTTAAGTAGCATTAAATGAGATTGTAAACATCTCATTTAATGCCACTCAAACAAAAATGGACCCACAGTGATTCTCTCGCAATTTCCTCTCTTCAGATTCCATAAACCAGGCTTTTAATAAACCAGATTATAGGATAATGACAGAGGTACATAATTGCATAACAGCCTTACTCTTCAGCTGTTAAAGCAAAAAATTAAGCAATTCAGGTCAAGCACATCGCTCAAGGGTACAACAACACGGGCCCCTGTAAGATCATACTGCCAGCCATATGGCCTTGACTTTAACCATTACTCAGTAAAAATATTAATTCATATTAATTCAGGGTCTGTTTCTGTACTTAAAGAGGCAGTTCATCCCAAAACTGAAAAAAAAAATGTTTCAGAAGGATTTTAGTGTTACCTACCCATCTAGTTTGTTATGCTCCAACATTTATAGATCTGTTGTCTAATCAATCATTATGGCTAAGACTTCAGTGTTTGGCAATCAAAAGGTAAAGAGTGGAATGCGCAGCCAATCACAGCAGAGCGAGACAGAGCTCTATTCCAGCGGGGATGGAGACCACGGTCCAGCTGCACCCTCAGGGTCCCAAAGCCTGCACTTGCAGATATGATTTAGACATTCTACACGAAGGGAACATCCTTAGACAGGCATAGCTGAGGACCATGTAAGCCGTAAGAATGCTGTGGCATTCACAGTTAAAGCTTGATTGATTATGTGCTGGATAGTGAATAATGTGACCGGAGTTTATTTTCTGAGGTGTGCAGGGAAGGCAGCACTCAGATGGTAATTAATCTATCTCAGTTAATTTTCAGTGCTCATCCCAACATGACTTTCCCAAATCTGTAAGGAATACATGAATAAATAAAATAAAAGTAATAATAAATAAAAGTGCTGGTCATGCTGTATTGACGGTCTTGCTGAAAGTAATCAGATGTGTGAGATCTGTGGTGCATTAGGGCGGTGGGTGATGTCCAACAACGTAGCGCGTGTGAGACCTGGACAGAAGCATCGTTGTCACTGTTGGGACCTCACCGTGGCCCTTGGTGATGACCTCACCGTGGCCCTTGGTGATGACCTCACCGTGGCCCTTGGTGATGACCTCACTTTGCTCATCCTCCATTGGGACTGTAGTTGTATTTGCACTACACGTACCTGCGTCAGTGCTTTCTGCATTTCGACCCTGTCGGGGCTCCATGTTTCTAGACACTGTCACCCGGAGTGAGAAAAGGAAATCTTAAACTCCCCTCTTGCAGGGCGGAAGTAAAATTAACACTACTGTCAGAGGACGGCTGGCATCCATTGCTGTGTTGAACGGTGTGATAGATGCCGGCTCTTAATGGATTAAACTGAAGATCGCTCCAGCTCTGATGAGACGGCCAGCATGTATTTCCAAAGGATAACTCCATGAAACAAAGTTATATAGTGAAGATATATATATATATATATTGCTAACTGCAGTCTGGCTCTTCCCTGTTTCACATTAATGAAGGGCTTCTTCCTTGCTTTGTAGAACTTCAGTCCTGCTTCTAGGAGCTGGACTGTCTTAACTGTACCCTTCACACCTGCACTTAATGTTTCCCATTCCTTTTGAAGGTCACTTGATGTCATTCCCAGTGTTTCCTGTTTCATCTTATACTTGTGTGTTGCTGTCTTAGAAATTTTTAACCTGGAAGCAACCTGCTGCTCAGTGTAGCCTTCTGTCAGCAGAGCCACGATTAAATCAGGATTCAAAAATGCAGATTTGTTTAAAAATATAGAGTGTTCTCTATATTTTAGTTTTACATAAATCATTTCAAAGGAGTACGGTTCTTCAGAAAGCAGTGCACAGACGGAGTGAAGCTTGATAACCTTGAAAGGAAATTTCAAATTTAGAAACTTATTTCCTCTGTGGGAAATTACGGCCAAGCCTTCAATCTACCATGATTACAGAAAGGCTGACTGAAAATGAAACAAACTGCTCACACCATTAGCACTGTGTTCTGACAGAATGACAACGCCTTGGTCCTCCGTGACCCGAAAGAAAGCCGAAACAGGAGCTGGTGCGGAGCGTCCGCTTTATTGCCTGCTCGGGCGAGAAATCACACTCCTGTTCAGTTAAGCAGAACAGAGACGTGGGCAGAGAGAAAACTGTTACCGTGGCAATGAATCACTGATCTGTGAGGTAGGCTTGGTTTCAGATGAGATGAAATGTAATATGTGACATTAGTAATATCTTCTAGAACCTCGGACCCCTGAGGATTCATGGCCCTTGCAGAATTGGGCCCATAGTTGGCTTCTGTGTTAAACTCCTACATTTATCTCATCTAATAGAAAAGAGGGGAGTCAGTGTCTTAATGTAACAGGATGGCTCAGTGCTCAAAGCTGCTAGAGGCCTGTACAGATCTCACCATCTCAGGTGTCCCTAATCCTACAATAAAGCTTATAATGTCTGTTGTTGTCCTCCATAATCTGATGCGTTGTAATATACAATATAAAATAATACAGGTATGTATCCACTGAACCTTCACATCCACAACCTGTACTGAAATCCCTGTTTTTTAGGAATGGAAGGAGAGAGCCAATGGAAGTCAGGCTCAAAGGATTTAAGGGGAAGGTTTAAAGGGAGGGTGTCTGCTAGTCAATACTAGGCTTGCAGCATAAACAGCCTATTGGTCCCCTGGCTACACCAGGTAGCTTATTGAAACCGATCCCCTTAGGGCAGACAGTCCACGTTTTTGCTCCCTCCCAGCTCCATGCCAGAGAGTCAACATTTTTGCTCCCGTGGATGTCTGTGGGTCCCCCTTCCCTGAGGACTTGCAAGCTTTACAGTGCTTTACAGAGGAGGAAAACTGAAATCCAATTCATGTTAGCCTTTGCTTACTCATTCTATGCAATTAAAGGAGACAAAGGCTTGTCCTTGTTAAGTGGGGGGTCCAGGATTCAGTATCCAGAAGTGCTCCCCTCTTCCTGTTTTTAATATGCCTGGCAATCATTAATTATTTTAGATATCTGCTGCCGGGCCTCTGTCTGAAACAGCTAGTAATTAGAATGCTTGGCTTATCCGCTACTCAGATGGCGATGCCCACATGCCATGCCGCTAAAACGTCTGCTGAAGGGACCTTGAAATATCCCCCCCCCCATTCCTCATCTTCCTCCTGGAACAGGTTTGCATCACTGTAGCCTCATCAAACGTTTTTTTTTTTAGTCTCGCTGTGACTCCAGGAACAGTCGGTCTTCTCCTTCTCATGCCGGCCCTGAATTTTAAAGCGTCGCACATAAATTTCAGTTTCCGATTCCTTAATGTGCATTCAGCTTCCACGGGCGTCCTTTGCTGATGGAATCAAAGGAAATGTCTGTACTGTGGAGTTCAAATATTACAAGGGAAGAACAGAGATTACGACGTGTCCCAAATTCACAAAATGGAAAATAAACAGGATTCAAGTCTAGTCTGAAGATTACTGTTCTTTGTGAATCAGTCAGTATTCCCTGCCGTTCCCCTCGTGTAAAACCCAAAACAGCTACTTGGACTCTGATAGCAGCTGTTGAATTAAAGAAGTTAAACCAATAAAGTGTTTTAAAATCAAACTGGCTTTGAAATGAATTTTCACTCCACGCCTTGTAATGTCAGTCTAGTCATCCTTGAATTGTGAGAGCAAGCAGAAGCTGTCTGTTGTGCATTTTGATTGGCTGCCATGCCACTCTACATCATGAGACCCCATAATTCTCTTAGCCAATGTTTCCCAACCCACAGACGGTCCACATTTTTGCTCCCTCCCAGTTCCCTGGCAGACAGTACACATTTCTTTGCTCCCTCCTACCAGGAGCTGGGAGGGAGCAAAAACGTGGACCAGTCCCCAAGGACCGGACTGAGAAACACTGCTCTTAGCCAGCCTGCCTTGGCTGGCATATGGTAAAACCATTAGCGACTAGCGGAGACTGGGGTTCAGCTTTGCCCACCCTGAATTGTTCCATATTGTTAGGGGCCATACAGAAAATATCCAGCTGTATGATGACTGATGGTTCAAGCCCCGAGGGGGGGCCCAGAGTTGTCCTCTTGAGCAACGTACTGCTTGAATTTTAAGCATTTAACCTAAATGGCTCTGACATGTTTGGGTGCCAAAATTGGTACAACTTGAAGTCCCGTGGGACAACTGCATAGGCTGAGCTACTGAATCGCGATAATTACTCCCTACACATACTACAATCTGATCTTTCTCAAGAAAGCTCACCATGACAATGCTGGGCGTGCTCATTAGACTGGCGGTGGGTGACGGAGACTTACCGCCGTCCACGTCGTCGCTGCCAAAGTGATTCCTGTAGAAAAGCATGAGCTCGATCCTGTAGCACTTGTAGAGGGTCACCAAGCAGACGAGCAGCAGGAAGATGGCGCCCAGCCCCCCTGCCAGCTCCACCGTGTACATAAGCTCTGCTGAGAGACATAGGGTGATAGGGGGTTTCAAATGTATTCAGGTGCTCCACATACCCAGATGCAGACATACCGAAGGCACTGTGCGTTGGCGGCTAATTCAGCAGCTGCTGCAGTTTGACACTGATCTATCTGTCAGGGGAGATGATTGGGGGGGGTGGGCATTCTTTTAAATAAACATATTGGAGGTGAGGAGGGGGGTCACTGCAGAATCTGTACCCCCCCACGTGTCATGTGACTTCCTTCCAAGGGGGTAAGGGGATCCGTAGAATCTCTCCAGGTTCTTACTGACATGGAAGGTGTGTGATCAGTGATCTAAAAGCCGTAACGCTACAACCAACATGTTCATGTTAGCTACAGACCATGAGTCACGGCGTCAAGTCACTCAAGTCGCCCGTACGCAAGTTAAGGAAATAAGTACAGTCATTTCTGTCCAATAAATCAGGCGTTGCAGCAGGTAAGCGCTATCAAAAGAAGCCAATTAGAGCCAAGTTCAGACCAGCTGACACAGGACTCCATTGGTGTCGTTCTGTTAGGAAAAACTACTTTCACAGCACCTGCCACATCCCTGCTCTTCCCGCTGGAAGACCACCCATGAACTCCTTAATGTTTTCCTTGCTACCTTCTAAAGAATGCAGCCCCTAACCCTAACGGATGGACTTCTGCTCCATGCCCTGCACGTGGCTTCCCTTCCTCGCTGCCCATAGGTGTCTTCACTTCACAGGGTTCACGGTCTCATCCAATGAGTTTGTCCACTTTTGTAAAATCGCACCAATAAGCTGCATTCCTCCCCACGTGGCACCTAATTGCGATTAACGCTGGGAGATTAAGACGAATTATCTTCTACTTTTGGAGAGGAGGCCTCACCTACGTGCCAATATATCTGACGGAGCTGCTTGCCTGTTTGCGACTCATCATTTTCTTCCTTCTCCTCCTAACCAGAGCTGGCTTCATGTGTGGAGACGCCAATGCCATCAGTCAGCGTTGGCAGACGCCAATGCCATCAGTCAGCGTTGGCATTTTGATTCAGGAGATATGCGGAAAGCTGGCTGGCTCGCCCGCCCGCTCCGGGCGGGTCCTCGCCACCGGGACCACCGCACCCCCGGGGCTGGAAGGTGATGATGGATCGGAGGAGCCATGGAGATGCTGACGGAACGAATGCAGCCTAATTTGTCTGCCTGACAGGGGAGCAACCCAGGTGATCTCAATGAGGCAGGAGAGGCCACCTTGCGTTGCCGATCTTTCAAGCTGTGCTTGGCTCCAGGTTTGACTATTTACACTGGCATGCGCTCGTGGCCCATAGGTCGGTCTGCATATTTATTGACGCATCATGTGCTCCTCTATGAGAAAATCAACCTTTTGTGCTCTATCGTGAGGAATTATCGACTGGCATAAAAATGATGTCTCCCTTGTTTTTGATTTGATGAATAATCCAGTATGACAGATCTTCCCGACGGCTCCAATTCATTCGTTCCATTTGGAAGAATGAAATATTTCATAGCATCATATGGAGAGTATCGCACCTGATTCGTCTGCTTCAGGTAACCTGAGGGATCGAGAAAGGATGGACAGGGCAGTGTTTGTGCCCCACGCCACTGGCCAGGCCTTGGCAGAGCGAAGCACCATGGAAACCCGGCCCATTAGACTGCCTGTCTGGGGCATCGTCTCCTCCGTAGTTCACTCTGGCCAAGCTGTAATTTCCGCTGTGTTTTGTGCAGCTGCTGCTACAATTTCCCAGAGTAAATTATCACTTTGTGGAACCGAAATTCAGCAGTATCTTAAAAAAACTAGAGCTTCTGCTGGATCTTGCCATTGAAGTCAGCCATGCAGTGCAACTCCCTTGTCATCATGCATGGGAATCCTATTAATAACTTATA
>JAODUD010000080.1:564536-574999 GCA_026784285.1 Stomatorhinus walkeri
ATTGTCCATAGTAACCCCAAGGTTGCGAGCAGTGACCGAAGGACTGATTAGGGAGTTGTCGAGAGAGATCGTGAGGTTCAGGAGAGGGGATGAGTCAGATCAGTCAAATAAATTACAGTTCGGAAAAATATATAATGTATTTTACTATATTTAATGATTAGGTCGTTGGTATGCATCTAAAGCTTAAACAGTTGACAGTCACTAAGGGAAGTTCCTTTGAAACATATATCTTGCAATATGAAGACTCATCAGGTAAGTGAAACCAAAATCAAATATTTCCGAGTCTTTGGGGAGGGGGGTCCGTTTCCTCTGCCGAATCATAAATTCCAGTGGCATTTAAAGGAACTCACCTGAAAATATTCCAGTTCCCCTTCTCTGCCAGTTTATTATACAACAACGTGACGCGTGTGTCTGTTTCTGGCCACGTTTTCAGCTGCACCCCTATCTCTTCAAAAGGGAGCACACAAGTATTTATATAAGCCACTCGAAAATAATATCTGGAGACTCATTTCTAAATGTGATTTCTGGGCTGTGCCAGGAGGCTCTGAGTGAGAGCTGCGCAGGCATGGCTTTGGACAACAGGCACGTCAATAAGGAGGGACCACTTCCTGCAAGACAGCGGCAGATGTTACGTAAACACTCCGCTCAAAGGAGCGTCACGCGGGGCACTGGGCCGGCCGAACACAGAGCAA
Organism: Stomatorhinus walkeri; assembly: GCA_026784285.1. NCBI lineage: Eukaryota > Metazoa > Chordata > Actinopteri > Osteoglossiformes > Mormyridae > Stomatorhinus > Stomatorhinus walkeri. The sequence continues at coordinate 565,229 of JAODUD010000080.1, forward strand.
TTCAAGCCCAATGTGTTTCTCCTTCCTGAAGGAATAGCGTGCCGGCCTCCCCCCCCGGAATCCCTCCCTTAGAGATGAGAAAGCAGCGCAATGTCTGACTCACCTCTAACACACCCGGGAAACGTATAATCTGGGATGAAGAGTGAGTTTTCCTGTGATTCCTCCCAAATTAGATCGACAGATATGTGTTTTAATGTTATGGGGTTAAATTGATGTTGTCTGCCTTTTTTTTAAAAAAAAAAAAGAATAAAGAATGGAGCTGAAAAGCAATTTAGTTGTGGGTCTTCTGCTTGTAAGCTTGGGGAAAGAAAACAAACTGTCTCTTTCTCATGAAGCTGCAACGTGGCCCCAGTCACGCATAACTCATCAATATTGCATTGTAAATCCATAAAATAAACATCACTAATATATGACGATCTCCGTGGTTGAACGGGGGGAGGTGGGGGGCTTTTGAAAAGCTTCAATTCAGGAGGCCAACAAAATCTCTATGTTTTTTTTCTCTAAGATATTTTACACAGTATAAATCTTTTCATGAACTAAATGACATGGAACTAGGGTGCCTTCAAAGCTATCTCAAAAACTGCAAGTTTAAAAGCCAACAGACGTACTATGCTAAATATATTCACAACTTGACAAGTTTTGGGAACTGGGAAAAAGTCCTTACACAACACAAAGTCCTTAATTCTGTGAGCTAATTAACGATCAACACAAAACACTGACAGAAATAAAGAAGAGCAATATCCAGAAACACAAACCCATAAATGTTTACCATACACCGGCACAATAAACAGAACAACTATGCTGAATTGACACTCATATGTAAGTGCTGAACGGCAGAGTACATTAAGGAGGAAGTGGTGTTTGATAGGATGATACTACATTTTGTCACATTTAAGAGGCTCAGTGAAGGGAAACGTCAAAGTTGTTTTGGTAACATTTAGCAACGTAGCCGTTCCCCAGTGACTCTCGGAATGGTGATTCTGCAGGCTGTGGATGTTTCTGTGCCTTGACAGACCTTGTGTTAACAACAATGCCTCACCTGCCTCACACAGCGGGACCGTAAACAGCACACAACCTCCTAAAAGGCTAAGCGCAGCGTGAAGCGTGTTAACGTGAAGGAAGCCACATGACAGCTAACCTACCGGACGCTCCCCAGCGCAGTCAGTCCACTGGGTAGTTGCCTGTCTACTATCACATGGGCCCTGAGGAATATTTAGTACTAATGCTGCCTAGTAAACAATCTGATTTCCTCTGACATTTTCATTTGAGCACACGGCTAAGGCCTGGCTGGAAATTGCATGTTCTACCCATGTTCCTGTGCATTTCCCCGCTCCCTTCCCAACATTCACGTCGAGAGATTCGGTGACTTTAAATCGGAGTGAAGATGAGATGTCTTAGGATAAGCGGCTTTTAAAGACGGATGGTTGGCTGGAATATAATGCATAAGATGTAGGCACTGATGGATATATCAGGGCTCCTCTTGTCACAGTCCTACCTCGGCCTCCATCAATCTAATGGGGAATATATCCAGATCCATACGGCTTTTCTTTTTACTCTGGAGGACTGACTGTTGTAGCATTATCCCGAATTCCGTCGGCAGACTGCCAAGCTGTGAGACAGACCGCTTTAGCAGTCACCTTGGGTGAAGGCACTGCTTCAGAAGATAAATGAAGGTAATTATATCAATAAGAGGTGATATAATATTTATATTAAATCAAGGGTGCGTGTTTAAGCACCTAAAAATGCATCATCTTCTGATTACACAGAGCTACATACTGAAATGGGAATCCTCAGACACGTTAACGCGGGTGCATCCATTTATGCAGTAGTGTGACAGTGCAGGGGGCTGAATAGCGGTGCTTATTACTGTACGTCGATGTCAGGGGGCGGAGCTTCGCGATGCCTCCCCACATGCGCGCGGCCAAACATCAGGCTCAGCCATGTAAGGTTAAACCCCGCCCACAGCCTCATAGTCCCACAACCGGCATCCCTCGGTGCTGCTGTACTGCACTGGTCTTGGCTCTGGCCCTCAGGTAACTCGGGCCCCAATATAATGCTGCCCGGGTCACATTACTGCTGCCTGTCCTTAGGAAACAGACTCCGACTCATAAATACATTAACACCTTTCATCGCTCTCTTCCATCGACAGTACTATAGTATTTGTTGTATTTACAGTATTATAGCATTTCTGGTACTTGTAGTATTTTTAGTATTATTGCATTATAACATTTACATTTACAGTATTTTCTTGCACATTCCCTTGCACTTGCAGTACCACTGCATCCACTGGCAAATACTGTGCCACTAAATAGTTACTCTGTAGTGATTAGTATTCTTACTACCTTACTTTCATCATAATTATCCCTAATCATTGTCACTATTGTCTTTATTCTTCTTTCTCTATCCTCGGGCTGCGGAGACTTCCTGGAGCGGCTTCAGCTTAGCGTCTGAACATTAAAAGGTTGTGGCTCCAAGGTTCGACTGACATCCCTGTGTGGTTTTGTGAGTTCTCTGATTCTCCAAATGTGCTCCCGATGTCCTCTGTGAGTGTCACAATCATCAGGGCTTTTATTTCCACCGTAGAAGTCCAGGAGCAAAGTGCGTGAAGTGGTGTGTGATACCATCTCTGTCTGGCGTGACCCTCCGTGTGGCACCATGCAGACAGACATCAGTGATATCTGTTCAGTCCAGGCGCCAGGCGCCAGTGGAAAGCAAACATTTTTAGCTGTGAGGTGCGACCAAAACAAAACAAACATGGCAGGGAACGGATTAGGACACTGGGCTGCCGGCAGGGCGTGGGGAGAGCGGGCCCTTACCTCGTTTGCTGAGCTGGACGCTGGCCTGCCTTCTGCCGTTGCCATTCTCCACATAGCAGGAGTAATTACCCAGGTCGGCCTCCTCTACGGAATCGATGGTCAAGGAGATCGACACCTCCAGCTCCCCCAGGTGCTCTCGGATGATTCTGCAGGGCCGATGTAAATTCGCAATGAGAGCCGGGTTCCATTTTTGTTATTTAACCAGATTTCACCTTGTTTATAATGACGCTGTTACTCAAGAGAAATAAAAGAGAGGGAATCCAGACCTCTGACCTGGGATGACTTGGCTACAAACTGAAGACATGGAATTCTGGTAATAGCATAAACCCACAGGCCGCCTGCAAGCGACCTTTTTGGGCACGACGGCTGAGAGAGGCTGGAACCTCCGACTGGCAGATACAGACTGGCAAAGTCAGTTTATGCTAATGAGTCTGGGATTTCGAATGCATGGAAATTCAATAACGGAGGCTTCCTTCGCTATCACTGTAGGGAGGAAAACCAAATAATAAAGAAAAATACAATTTTTTATAACCGCTGCCATAGAAACCATGAAATGGTGGGAAATGATGTTCCACATATTAGATAAATCTCTCCTGCAGGGGACATTGTGAACAGACACAGTGCAAAAAGAGAGAATATCCCCCTCTTTCTTTACATTTGCCAGTATCAATGTTGTTGTGTTTGCTTTACGATACCCTGGCTCATAATAAAAGCAGCATTAAAGTTTAAAAGGGTTTATTTTATTAGGTTATTCCTCTGCCCAAGGGCTGAAATGCAATTCATAACCATCGCTGGCGACCTTTCGCCTCTGTGCTGTAATGAGACATCAGGGCTTTGTGTCGCTGGAGGAAACAGAAAAGAAATGGGAATCGCTGCTCTTACAGTGTCAGAGAAATGGGAAAGTATGCTGCAAGACGGGGGTGTGACATCCAGGGGCAGAGCGAGGAGAAGCGTGTTCATTTGCTTCACCTGCACTGCATAACAGACAGTATAATTTCAGGCAGATTCCAGCCCTGCCCTCCCCACACCTGACGTCCCCTTGCACTGGATTTGAAGCGGCTGCTTTTTTGTTTTTCATTGTAATCCCTCCCCAGCTATCTGTTGAACCCGTCTCGCTCCTGCACTCAGAAGGAATCCCTCTTCCTCCCTCGCATCTCTGCGTGTTCTGTTCTTCATCTCATGTGGCGTGATTCCCACACATCCCTCAGAGCCACAAGTGATTTCCGTGAAACACAAAATAAACATAAAAAGAAAATACTTTTTTCCCCATAAAAACTGAAAGCATTTATTAGGTTAAATATGGATATTTAAACTTCGTGCACACTGCCAACAGAAAAATGGGTATTAAAAATGACTAAATTAGATTAAGCTAAATGATGATGCCTTTAAAATCATTTTTGGACTGCCTGGTCCTGACATTGAAGATAATTTTTCTGACACTTTTTTCTACATCAACATATATATGATACATATCAATGTCAGAAGTGGGCTTGGATGAGCATCAAGATTCCAAGTTGTATTCTAATGGATGTTGTGTTTGGTGTACTTACTTCCCACAGTAGCACAACTCACTTGAGATGCTAGTGGGTACAGGGGGCATTATTAGTGAAATTCTGCAGTTTCTTCTATGGAAGAGAGGAGACCACAGACCACAAGCTTGCTCTGTCAGTGACGGGACCACTTTGGTCATCTTTCGGGTCGTTTCAGGTAGAATTTACCAGACATGGGAACAAGTAACTCCTTGGCAAATCCAAGTCAAGTCTCTAGTCAAAACACTGCAGTCCAATTCAACTGTTGAGTCAAAACACTGCACTCCGAGTCAAGTGTTGAGTCAAAACACTGCAATCCGAGTCAGGTATTGAGTCAAAACTCTGCAGTCCGAGTCAAGTGTTGAGTCAAAACACTGCAGTCCAAATCAAGTCTTAAGACTTGCTGCAGCAAAAACCTGCCACAGTGCGATGATAAGATACGTTCTTTATAAGCAGAGATGTTGAAAAAAGAATGTCCAATGGCTATCCTCACAGTTTTTTATGTCTGTGTATATGCAGGAAGTGATGCATCTTTTCAACAAATCACTGGACACCGATTTAGCCAAAAGAAAATGCAGAAAGCAGAGAATTAATATACACTGAAAATATAAAATTAATATTAGAGTCATGGGATCCAAGTTAAGTTCAAGTCTCGAGCCTTTTGCCCTCAAGTCCAAGTCGAGTCCAAGACTTTCCATCAGTTTTGCCGAGCTGAGTCACAAGTCATCAAATTTGTGATTTGAATCTGAGTCGAGTCGCAGGTCAGTGACTCGAGTCCCCAGCTTTGAAATTTACACCATTGTCCTGTGCTGTACCATCACTCCCAGCTTCTTAGTCATCCAGGGTGAGGTGAGAGAGGCAGTGAGTCTGCAGGACCATCTCGTTATTCCTAGGAGAGGCCTGGTGACTTGTGTCATCATTGACCCGCCGGGGGCAGATCCTGACTCTGGCCTGAGGGAGGCGCAGAAGATGACTGGATACTCAGCGGCGAAAATATCCCTGCGACTGGGCGACCAGAAAAAATTAACCCCACTCAATCCCTCTCATTCTTCCTGATTTGACATCTAATTTGTGTAATTCTCCTGTTTACCCGTTTGCTGGGAATGCTGCGAGGTGAATATATTGGATTGTGCTGTACTGCACACAGCCAACAAAGACATTTTAAATGTCACGGCACTGAATGGCTAATTTTCTTCTCCTCCGGTTGACGGCACCCATAGTGGTGTTAACCTGCATATTAACTTCAATTTGCAGTGAGTGGAACCTGAGTTTTCTGGGGGCAGGGGGTGTGGAGAGAGGACTAGCGTGTAATGTGCGTGCATACTTAGGTATTTTGGGATGTAAACGGGAGGATTTCACAGCAACACTGATAAAAGATGAAAAGATCAGGTTGCTCAGCTAAAACCACATTCAAAGACATTCTTTCACACGGAGGTGGACCAGGCGTCTGCTTCGCAGTGACACCCTGCTCTCCTACGTTACCATGACTAATGGAGTCTCCTGTTGGCATGGTGAACCGGGGGCCACGACTGCAGCGGCTGCCTGTGTTATATGAGCTGTCATCTGGAACAGGGCCCCTCTGTCCACAATGCTCATGGTGTGCATGAACACACACACACACACACACACACACAAACCCAAGTTCAGCAGAACAAAGGCCAGCCTATTTTTGATAACAAATGCTGTTTTGTCTGGTTCTAAGACCAATGGGCTCTTTTGTTCATGCACGGTGCACCGGGTGGCCCTCAATCCGCAGGCAGTACTGTGGACGACCCTGTGCCTGCCCGCTGGGTCCTTCTCCACGATAATCTCCAGTATCATCCAGCAAAAAGACTCTGGCCCTATCAACAAGACTGAAACATTGCAGCTGCCTCACTGAAGAAGCATTAACCCCCCTCCTCCATCCACCCTACCGGCGAGAAACTTTCCTGCTGACCACAGAACCAGGCCTCTTAATGAGGGCGCCAGCAAATAACTTCACGTGTTATGGGCATCACCCCTTGCCGCCTCAGCAGTAACGCGCTCAAGTTTCCATCCCCATATCACACGCTGGCAACCCCTCTCACTTGATGTCGCTCTCCCGGATCCGGCTGTTGTCCAGGTCCTCGATGAACTTCTCCCCTTTCATCCAGTAGACGAGGGGGCTGACTCCGCCGCTGTATCCGAAGAAGGCCCGGCAAGTCAGGTTGACGGGGATTCCTGCAGGAGATGCAGAACACGTTAAAGCGTGCGCTCTACAAGTCACCCATGCTGAGCTTGGGCCACTGCCATCCTGCACTGAATCATAGGAGAAGATCATGAAAAAGGAGAACCCATGGTGCTCGCACAGTGTGGAAACACACGCACTGTCCACACCAATTACATTTTGCAATGATAATCACAAACAAACCGAAGCATTTTATCCAGAGATGTTGGTTCAGAACCTACAGCTTGTTATAAACCGAACAGCTGCATTTGTGCACTGCTAGTGGTGTCAGCAACACTGGGCACAAACTGGTGCCTGTGTATGAAATGAGTGGGAAGAGACACACTGCACAGGCTAAACTGTAATTCTAATTATTGCTGAGTGACACTCGATCATAGTTCTGTGCCATGTTTGTGACATCGGGGGTAGGAGGTGACAGAAATGGGTGCTGATCGCTCCTCTCGAGCCTGCGGGGGGAGAAAACTCTTACACCATGTTTAAATGCTCGTCTGAACAGAACATTCTGCCCCAAACATCCCGCAGCTCTGCCTGCTACCATGAGGTAATTGTACCTGGAGATCAGTCGAGGTTAATTAATCATCTTGCAGCATCGCTGAGGACAAATAGGTGTTGATACAGCGTGTCAAAAAACCTCACTGGAGAATCTGTTTCTCGAGTGGGAAGCTGTTCCTGTTCAAAGTGACACCCATCTGACAGATAGCTCTGACTGCTTCAATCCAAATTTCATCCATCTATAAAGCAGAAAATGAAAAAAAAAAAAAAAAACTAAAAACAAAAGAATTCAGCATTACAAGCATTACTCCAAGTTGAAACACACACACACTCAAAAAAAAAAACACGCAACTTCATTATTCATTCATCTCACATTTTGGTCCTGATGCCAACATACGCTTAACATAACCAGTAAAACTAGGGTGCCATTTTTAAACAATACCACTCCCTTCCACAAGGGGTCACTGTAGATTTACAAAGGCAACATCCGGTCGAAGGATTATGGCGGCAGCAGCGGGGAGACGTGCAGAAAGGGGTCCTGCCCGCTTTCCCTCTGAGTATCACATTTGCACAGTCAGGTTGAGACTCTGGCGTCCCTGCTGGTCACACCTCTCCCCCAGGCCCATGGCGCACTGTAGCCGCTGTCTGTGGGCAGCACTCATCTAATTGATTATACAAGCAGGTTCGGGACTCTCTTCCATTTTCTTGCTCACAGCTTTGGAAACGGGATTAAAACGCTGCGCATTAAACTCCCAGTAAGTGCCGCGCTACGTCACAGCAGGCTTTCTGCATATCACGCTCACATTGGCTGGGAAGTAACTGCAATGCCACTTTATCTTATTTTTGTCCGCACATGCGATTTTCTAAAATCAATTCGAACGCAACTCGCTGTCCCGCTCTCTCCTGCTCTCCCGCTCCCTGCTTTCCCCGTGTTTTCTTAAGCCTGTCTTAGTCATACTGCCAAACAGCTGTAGCATTCAACCAGCAGTGGCGTCGGCCCGGAAACCGGGACATCAGCTGGATTCTTTCTCACGAAAACCTGTCCCACGGTCCTGCAAGGTTTAAGACAATATGAGCCTAACCCAGCACTGTTGCCTCACATCTCTGGGACCAGGGTTCGAGTCTCTGTCATAGCTCCAAGTATGGATTTTGCATAGTCTCCCCGTGTCGTGGTGGGGTTTCCTCCCCACAGTCCAAAAGCATGCTGAGGTTAATTGGAGTTCTGAAATTGCCTGTAGGTGTGCATGTGTGAGTGGCAGGTGTGTGGGTGTGCCCTGTGTTGGGTTGGTGCCCCATCCTGGGTTGTTCCCTGTCTTGCACCTGTACCTCCTGAAATAGGTTCCAGACCCCCCATGACCCTAAATCAGACAAGCTGTTACAGAAAATGGCTGGATGGATAGATGAGCATGACCCCAAATATAATTATGCTATGCATTTCTTCACAAGATGCCCCTTGGACCGCAGGAACGAGAGGTTGGCTGTGAAACACATGAACTCTTACAGAGCATCCTGTGTTGTTGGATCACAGCTTCTGCAGCACAGCCAGTCACAAATAAATAACACCTGCCACTCTTCTAGTACTGTCGTCGTCTCATTCACCATCCTTGAGTTGCACAAACACTAGGCGCCGTCTCTGCAGCCTGGCTCCCGTATCCACCCCCTTGCTCCTGTTTTGTCACCTGACCAAGTGCATGCTAATTGGTCTGCTGGCTGAGTCCCTTCTCAGGTCTTCTGGGAAATGCAGTGCAGTGAAGGAGCATTTATGTTACTCTGCCACTGTACTCACCAGAAGCACTACAAACAGTCAGCAGCCACTGATACAGGGCTGGATTTCTGTCCCATGCTATCGCTCTCCTTCTCTGTGTCATTCTCTGTGTCTCCTTGTCTGTCTCTGCCGCTCTTCAAGTAATTCAGATAGCTAAACCAGCATCATCACTAACCCACTGCACACAACAGCAGAATTCACAATCAACAAGTCTGAGGTTGAAAAATCAAACGCCCATGACATCCAAAGGCTTCTTCCATTCAGAAAACTATTCATTTATTCATTCATCATTTTGGCATTAGCCTATTGTGCTGTTGCCTTTATGGCTTTTTAAGAAAATTCTCTCTCTTGCCACAGTTTTCGTGCTCAAAACAAAGAAATAACAAGGAAACAATGCAGAATCTGTCCTTTACACTAATCAAACCACCAGAGGTTTCTGGCAAAACAGCTGGTCTTGGAAAGCAAAGATTTTTGGAAATAGTGTTTGGCTTTCTGTTCTTCGCAAAAGTAAACTTGCTACATCTTCGCCTGACTTCAAATCAAGCCTCTGACAGCCGGTCTTGCCGGGGGTGGGGGCTCTTAAATTCATCCCAGAGGAGCTGTTGACGTAAGATTTGGCTAAATGGCTCCCCGAAGTGCTGGCTAGGGAGCTGGGGAGGTGACCCAAGGGCTGTGGGTTCGAACCACAGCTTGTTCTCAGTTGTATGACGTTACGACACACACAACATCTCCAGCGTTGGACCAAGATGCACATCATCTCGCTCTGTGATGCGGTGTGGCAATTCACTCCCCTTTCAGATGCTGTTATGGAAACCACTCACATTAACTGCAGTTCTATATCCCAGCAATTTTTAAGGCTTGTAGATGTTTCCATGAAGGTAGAGCAGCAGTAGGCCCCCTTCTGGGTAACAAGCATGGCACCCGAACCATCAGGCTTGTAGACTGTCAGATGGGGGGGGGGGG
>JAODUD010000080.1:589057-603741 GCA_026784285.1 Stomatorhinus walkeri
TGCATTTAAATACAAGCTCTTCAGCACATCTCAGCACCGACGACTGCCCTGAACTTCTGCAAAACTTCAGGAGCAGCAACTACTGAATTCTGAACCGAAGGCTGCATGTCAGATGGTGATTTTTAACTTTAATTCAATATAAAAAATTTCTATTTTATACATGGATAATTTATACATATGAAACACATTCCACCGACATAATCTGACATGAGATGTACACTGCTTAAACACTATGCATATTCAGAATTTCATGATTTTAAGACGGTAGCTACCTCCACGATTAAACTGTAGTTTGACTGGCCATGAATGAAGGGGATAATAAAGGCATAAAATACAACATAACAAGTCTAAAATTCAGTCTTAATCAGTTTCGTCTCACAGTTATACATTCAGTGCTTCCACAGCGAGCAGGCGTGTGGTTCACGTGAAAACAGCGGCAGACTCTCTGCGATGACTTTTACTCACGCAGCGCGGAACTGATAGATTGGGGCTAATTCACTGCAGGGCGGGTTTCTATAGAAACATGAAAGGGTTCACTTAAATTCCCCTCCATTCCTCCGTCTGCTCGGGTACAGGGACGCCAGGATGGATTTATAATTAACACAGGAGCGCTAACGAGAACGAGAGAGAGAGGGGGAGGGGGGGGAGAGCAGGCTTTCGCTGGACTCTGCCCGTCAGTAGCCATGGCTTCTCCTCGTTCGTCTTGCTACCTGCTCGTTAGCGTGCTGAGATGCCACATTCTCTCCCACATGGGTCAGTCAGCTTGGCGAAACACGGTCAGGTCCTGTAAGGGTTAGCTCAGACAGGCTCTTCCTTAATTAGGCATTAATTAGGATGCATTGATGAACATCCAGACAAGGATAATAAACAGGGCCATGTTAACAGTCCAAGGTTGCCAACTCGAGTCAGCTGGCTGGCGTGAGATCTTCAGTTTGCACTCACTTGTATGTAACAGTTTTATTGACTTCTGTTGGGTCCGCAAACTACCCGGAGGCTTTTCATGTCGCTAATTTGAGGTTTATGATGGAATGATATATATTTGCTGTAAGATTTGTCGCGTGAGCGTGACAGTCTGAAAGTGCGAGTGTCATGCCAGATGTGTAAGAGCTGGGAACCCTGACAGTTTGGGAGAATGTGACATGCTGGTAGAGTTCAGCACATGAAATCCTCATAAAGTAAGGCAGAGAGATAAGTGTCTGGTCTTCTGGATTAAAAACATGACTAATAACCTAAAGTTATAATTTTTTCCTTTCCTCCTTTTCAATTGACAATGACTATCTTCCTAGGGGTTAGAACATCTTCACCTGCGGCACACGGGGTGTGATAAAGTCACACTGTCCTGGTGTGGGACACCACTTTAAAACAACCTCCATGATCACAGTAATAAACCTGAACGTGGAAATCCAGAGGCAACATGAAAAGGAGGTTCATGCTGATTTTGTCTTCTGCCAACTGTATGTCCTGTGATTATATGCTCACACTGTGATTCTTGTTTCATCCAAAAACTCCCGAGTAAAGAAGGCTGTTCATACGATGTCATTTCGTATCGCAGTAATACTAGCTGAAGGAGTAACTATGGCTAAACAAAATACACGAGTAAAAGAAAATAAGGAAAGAATCGTGTCGTTGTTAAACTTTAAATTATACGTTGTTGTTTACAATCCAGCAGCGTTACCCTGATCGCTAAGAATAAAGCTATTAAAACCACAAGTTAGCCACGACCACACAGTGTGAACCCAGTGTAGCCCAGTTATAAAATGTGCTGAAATAATGTGTCAAATGTACTGGTAAGCAAATTAAATATTATTGAGATGCATCATCACATACAAATCGGCTACCATGTCTCTGTGTCTGGTCTTGGCAGACATTTTTATATGCAGCTTTAACAAACTTATGCTTTTGTGTGCCGATTGCATACAAGCGCATCGCCTGTCCTAACAGTAAAGAAGGGGTATTCACATTCTTACAACCTTCTGTTGTTTTTCGTATTTTCTAAATCTTTTTAAACAAGGGGTTAATGTGGATGTTCACTGTATAAAATGTATGTTAGGGAACATACAGCAGAGCCACCAGAAAAGGGTTTGTGTAAGAAGACAAACACCAGTAGGACACTGGCGCACAATGCAGTGTGTGGCTGCTCTGCGGAGATCAGCGACACGCTGCTGCGGGACCTTGCGTGACCTTTAGCTTTGAAGAGGAAGATAAAAGCGTTTTCAACAACAGAGATTCAAATGTAGGCCTCAGGAAATCATTACGGTGAATGTAGCGAAAAGGCCGACAATGACATCCAAATCACCCATTGTGGTTCCAGTTAAAAGGGCAGGCGGGCTGACGGCAAAGGAACGCTGCCTGATTATGCCGAAAGAGAGAAAGGACAGCGTACAAGCACTGCGATATTCCCGCACGTGTCGAGGTGAGGTGCGATTACCTGCTGCAGTCAATATCAGGCCCTTCGGCTGTTTGGAAATTCTGTGTTTTCTGGTGATGGGGGGAAATGAGGCCCGGAAACTACACCCCGCCAAATCACCGCCTGATTTATCCCAGTAGGAAGACAGTAAAATTCCATCCACTGTGCAATCCGAAGTCCCACCCCCCCACCAGCACTGGCCAATCACAGGGGCTTGATTCCAGTACTAAGGCATTTGTCTTTATGACACACCTGCCGTCAATGCAACAGCACCGCTGTAAATTCTGCAGGCTTGGGGGCTCAAGGCTGAATGCCTGGGCAAGACCCAAATTAGCGACCCATCGCACAACATATGGCATGATATGACAATGCTTACAGGACAGCTGTGGGTTTTACAGTTAGCCCAAGCTGCGAAAGAGCGGACAGGAACCGAGCTCCTTCAAGCACTCGGCGAGGTGGATGACAGTGGCTCCGCTTTGGCCGCTCCAGCGGTCCAGGATCACGGCTGGAGATGATTACATCTGGACCGCAAACATACTGTAGATTTGGATGCTGGCAGCCCCTGTTTGCACGGGGGAGGGGCTGGTGGAGTCACCCTTCATTTCCAAGGGTGGGGGGCCTGTGGGGAGTCCTTACAGGAATAAAAGTGTTTATTTAACTGAGGACGCTTCTCTCAGGTTAATCGACACGGAATAAACGGTCAGGATATGTGAGGCCACTGGATGGCAGGGGTTTGAAACACAAACAAGGTGCCGCGCATCCTGTAGAACAACACGCCATAACGGCGCCTCTTTCTTCATACGGTGCAGGAACTGAAACCTGACAGCCGTATAATTAGCGCGCCATGCTCGTTAGGAGTGGTGTAAATTCGTCACGACGGGTGGAAGATTAAGGAGGCGACAGTGCGATGGCGTCAGCTTTGCATATTTTTCGAGAGATTTTGAGGACATTCATCTAGCGACACTTTATACAATAAATGTGATTAGTAAGCACAAACAAGCACTCCGCGGGAATATCGTTAGCCGTTCGTCACCAGCCAAAGTGGTAAAGCAGCTAATGAAGTCAGGCCTAATTACCCTAATTAACGCAGGTAATTGATCCTGAACCGTGATGGTGTCTGTTATGAGGGATTTGGAGCGCTCTACGCGATCTCGACCATCCATCTCATAGAGCCTCGGGACAAAGCATACATTTTTAAACAAAGCTCACTCCTGAACTGTCAAGTTCCTGAACGCCGGACACGCTTCTCTCTAACAAAAAAAAAAGTGCAGCCTGACTAATCTATGAACATTTTATACATGGTTTAACATGTAGATGTGCAGAGATAGGTGGTGAGGTTGCTACAGCGCGGACTTCCTATACCTCGCCGTTCAGGACATTTTCATATGAGCCATCAAAGCCCATTACACAAGAAAAACGAATAGCTGTATCCATATCTCAAGACGTTCAGCATTCAATGATACCAAAGCAAACGGCAAACGTACTGAAAAAAACTAACGAGAGACAATAACCGTCCCAGTACTGGTCAAGCAGGCTGGGAGGTGCAGGGATCATATTGGGTGCCAGTCCAAAGCAGGAGAGGCGCACCACGGACAGCAAATATTCAAAGAATACCCAGACAGTAACATGGGGGAGGGGAGGGGTACAAACTCCACACAGACAGTACAGGGGTTAGGTTTGAACCTCGAACCAATGAGATGTGAGGCAAGACTGCTACTGACTGAGATTAAAGACCCTGTACCGTCAAATAAACAAATAAACAAACAGAATCTACACTATGAAGGACCATCAGTGGATGCTTCCCATAAAATCAAACGCAGTGGAAGCGTGTTCCCCGGACAGCACTGCAGAAGTCCTGCTGCGGGGGGGGGGGCCTGAGGCGTGTGAGGCGTGTCACTGCCGCTGTCACGGACGCGAAAGCCAATAGCGGCTTATGGCCAGGGAGATGCTCCAGTCACTCCGATCACCCTGCACACTCTCTGCTGCACGTGAGACTGGCGGCGCCACCCGTACAGTGGCCAGGAAGCTGTGGAAAGCAATTTGGGCCCCAGGTCGGAAATGAAAGGGCCGATTAAGAGCAGATCGGAGCAAATTGGAAGGAAATGACCGGTGGGGTCACAGCTCATGGAGCCGTCCCTACCTGAAGCGTTCTGCCGCCTTGCGGGCTAACCCCGGGACCCCTCCCTGTTGTCGCTTCTCATTATTCAGTGGTTCCGTTCCACCAGCAGCAGGGGACGCTGGGTAATTGGCCCGATCAGGAGGATCTGGGTTTTTCTCTGGCTAACTAACTCGCTAACGTCCCATGAGCCCCTGCGAGGACTTCGGATTAAAGCACATGCCCCTGCCGGCACAGTCCTGACACTCACCAGGGAAGGTGGGGGGGGCAGCAAAGGATCCTGAGCACTCGAGCGCCGTCCTTTGTTTTAATTACCTCCCCAAAACAAAAGGCAAACAGCAAAAATGTACAGGCTGCTATGAGCCTGAAGAGCTATTCGGGAAATAAAAAAGTGAGAATGTCAGGAGAGACCAGATGTGAGTCAATTTATAATTCATGTGATTTGTTCCATGCCATGGATGGGAATTTCCATGTGTCTGTGTAACAATAAAATCACAATTAAATGTACAGAAAGACAAATGTTGCATTACTGCACCTGTTTACTTGTTAAGACAAATAACGTATTACATATCACTGCATAAAATTCAGAATACTGGGAATAATATCTGTGATTTTGATTATGTCTTTTTTATTACGTGATTTTGGGTTAAAATGCCTCCTTATGCCATACTCTAAAATTAAAAATGAGGGCCTCGGCCTAAATCGTACGTACTCTGCGCTCATCGCTAATGTGAGACGTGGAGCATCTGAAACGTGGCATATCTACCCCTGAACGCGACCCAGCAGGCCCACTGTGCTGGCGCGGGGGAGGTGGGGAGTGTCTGTCGGATGAGACACCCCGCTTTGAAATAGAACACGTGCAGAAAAATGTCACTTAGCAGATGCCATGTAGGCAACGCGATTTGAATAGAGACAGCAGTGCGGGGAAGGCAGAAGGGACGGGACGGCACTGAAACGCGGACGCTGACTCTGCTGCGGCAGCAAATCGCACACGCCTTCCCCACCCAGCGACTGCCGCGCGCTATCCAGGCTGCGCTCGTCTGAAGTGCCCAGGGGTGCTCAGATAAGGTCTTACCCGCCGTCAAAACACCTGCTGTGAGATACCACACTCTTCGAGAGAAAGGAGATTGATGCCAAAGAGGGTAGTTTGTTCACGGTCCCTGGCGGGGGAATTGTCTGCTCGCCAGAAAACAAGGAGAGTAAAACTTTAAAACCGGCGCTGCCGGTTTCGCAGCTTCGTCTGTCAGGAATCTCAGGGATGCGCTATTAAACCCCTGCTCTCCAGAGTCCCCGCGAGGCCGCGGATGGACTGCTGAGGGGTTGCCTTCCTCTCCTCATATACACTGAACGCGTGTTAAGCCTGCATTTGGACACTAGGGGGCAAAAGTGCAGTGACAAATTCAACCTACCACCCTACCAAACTGGCGCTGACAAAAAAAAAAAAACATTTTTTCTCAAACAGTAATCTTCAGTCAAAAAGCAAACTCAGAATTACTGCACTTCTTGGAATGAAACTTTCACCCCCAAAGGCAGCTCCTTCCCCAAACGTTCACTTGTAAGGTCTGCCCCTACTTGAATTTCATCATGTTTTGTGGTGTTACCTGGGCAGCATGACTGCAGCATTACCAATGTATCATCACGGCGACTCTCAGGAAAGCAAGAGGAGCGTCCTGGCTATCAGACAAAAAGCCGGAAACGCCGGAGAAAACGGAAAAAGGCGTCAGCCTGAAATTGATGCAAGGATATAGCGCGGGAACCCTGAACCATCACAACATCAGGAACCAGGACAGGCAGCATACAAAACCCATCATGAAGTCAGAATCAGCAAAGGCTGCAGAAAAACTGCACTCTTCAGCAGTCCTACTGCAAGGATTTAGATCCTACCCAGTAAACATGTTTAATTTTACAGTATTTATCTAGGTAATGCTGTAAAGGACTACAAACCGCAGCATCCAAATATATATTCACGCTTGACCACAACAGATCATATAAAATGTGTTTTATAAATGTGTGATATTGTGGTCTGTGCTGTATATGACTTACAGTTATTTACAGAGGTACACAGGTGCAGTTAATTCAATTCAATTCAGTTTTACTTGCATAATGCGTTTTCACAACTTAACATTGTATCAAAGCGCTTTACATTATCACCGCTCAAAGCCCCCAGTGAACAAGCCAGAGGCGACAGTGGCAAGGAAAAACTCCCGAGAAAGAACCAACCTTGGGAGGAACCAGACTTTCTGAGAGCCCATCCTCCAGGGGGCAGCAGAGGACGGCCAATGATCAAGATGGCAAAGTGCTAATACTTTGCTGTAGAGCTTAAAGCTGCCATTAAAGTTGTGCTACAGCATGGGATTCTGGGAGCCGATGCAACAGCCCTCAGACAGTGAGAGGTTACTCTTCCAGTCCTAAGTCTCTACAGGATGACACTTTCGCCTATAGCGGTGTTCCTCTTGGTCATGTGACCCATCTTCCATGCTGGGGTTTCAATCCAGATAAGATCTTCAGTATGCTTGACATGATATGTTAGTCCAGCTATTTGTTTATCTCAATCACCCTACAGAATATGCTGGTTTATAATTTACTGCAACTCTAATCACATTCAGTCAAACTAAAAACCCCATGCCTTGACCTATATGTTCATAAAATAAGCTATTTTGTAATTACGGTAATTGTATTTAGAATTATCTGTCATTAAATTTATGTCTATAAAACGGCATAAATTTAAGGGGGCAAAATCTTAGAAATGTATCAAACTTCTCATCGTGTTTCATCATTTTGTCCAGCAACAATTCAGTTTAAGACCAATCCAGCTTCAGTTAATGCATTTGATTAAATGTGATCAATAGCGCAATTAAGCCTGATTTATTTGGAGCACCGACGGACTGGAAAGCAGCAGTACGCACGGCGTGTCTGAAGACTGTGACCGACTGACGGCGGCTTAAGGGAAGGTGCCTCGTCTGTGACCGCGTGCCATAGCTTGAAAGGTCATGGTGGCAGCGGCCAATTAAGAAGAAGTCATGTGGGTGTGGGTGGGAATTAAACGGGAAGTAGATCAAACAGGCATCCTATGCCCTCCAATCAGTCTGAGCCACCATCCTCAAAGACAAGAAGCGTCATGAAAAGTGTGAGTGACATACGTCAGAAGCTGGCTGAGGGTGTTCAAAGTGAGCTTGGGCCGGCCGCTACGGGAGGTTTTCAGCTTCGACGTACAAGAATGTACACTTTCAAAGTGTCCCTCATTAAGGAGAATTTAGGTGGGAAATGGCACTAGAACGGCAGAATGACTAGCTGGGTAGTGCCTACAGCAACCTACAAGATGTTTAATGGGAAAGACTGTAGAGAAACCAAGTGCATTCGCACAAGCAGAGCTGGACTGAGCGTGACATTCCAGGGTGTTAGTGGTGGTTTCTGAGCACCTTCCCTCGTTTGTTTACGTAATCGTACACCACTGCACTTCGAAATGTCTCATTTCTCTCAGTTGTCTGGTGCCACGCTGATCGCCGACTGCAATTAGAGTGTATTTTATGTCCAGCGGGATGGAGTAACATCTTAACTTGTGGACTATTTAATACCACTAGGCTTGATTCATCACTATTATCAGTATAAAATTAATCAGAAACTCAAAGCTCACTTCAAAAGGCTCAAACGGAGCATCTCTTGAGGGGGAATCGGTCAGTGGTCTGGAGGGGAGAATACACTCATATGGGGGCTCCGCTTAATCAGCCTGGGACATCAAACGCATCCATTCAACTCGGGCCAAAGTGTAATACCGGTCCAACGCTGTCACTTGAAACAAACCATCCCCATCACATGCAAACCTTTTTGTTTCTGCTCCCCAAAAAAACCCTCAGATACTACGATTCAGCTCAAATCAATTCAAAAAACAGGGTAGGCGTTTGAAAAGAGACGCCTATTCCCTCTCACTCTGGAACGGCGAGACACAATGCATCTCCGTTCTAAGACGATCCACTTTTAGAAGAAACTGGATAGATACCATAAGCATCCAACTAGTGGGGGGAGGGAGGGGGTTTCTGCCTTGAACAAGCTACTCGTGCTACAGCCCAACAGTGGGATGGAAGACCCAGGCCTTGACTGTATAGGTGTGGCTGTAACACCTACAGTATGAGCGAAACTGAGGGATACGGTAATGCGTGCGGCTCCGCCTAAGGCGGCTCCAGGGACTAAGTAGCCGTGTTACACTATTACTTATTTGCTTAGACATTCTGAATAAGAACATCTGCTTGGCAAACCTGTACTAATTATACTAATTAAGCAAAGCTAATTATGCTATAATTCACAGACAGTAATAAAATGCATACCTTTTGTCCAGAAATACTCATTTAAAGCATGTCCCTACATAAGTGTCCTGGCAATAAAATAAACCAGAACCATAGCAAACCAACAGTGTTAATTAACATGGAAAAAATTTAAATGTTAGTAGGTTGATGGATTTTAAATACACAAAACCTAGAGATACTCTAATTCCCACCTGCTGAAAACAGATAGGGTGGTGCCCTTTGTAGAGCATTCTGTGATGTTAATAGAGACCCTTCTAGAATGTGCCCCTAGATGTCAGTGCTGAGTGGAGCTTCCCCTGCTGGAGGGCATGTACTACTGCAGCCACTACTCTTCCCCTCATCAGCAAGAAAGTAATCAGCTATGCTAGATGTTACAATGATAAAGAAGGGAAATATTTTAAAAAAATGACTTTGCTTGCATTAATAACTAGAGAGAGCACCTGTGAGAAACTGGAAAGAAGATCTATACTCTGCATATGGAGTTCTAACAATATTTCATTCATAATGCATGAGGAAATATCAGCCTTTAAAAATGATCACGGAATGGGATCATCTTCATTTCCCCCGAATTGCCATTGATGTAGCTCATGATGCAGGTAATAAAGTTTTATTCCAAAGGAAACTAATGACATTTAATCAAGAAACTGCCTCTATCTAAAAATACCCTCCCCATTAAATTTTTCTTGTGCTGCTTTATTGCACTGGGAGAATTTCAGATTTCTACTTTCACACTGAAATGTTAAAATATGCTGACTGAGGAACAGATAAAACTGAGTTATGTTTCCTTTTAAGGTTAATTTTAAATATTTTAAATGCAGCATGAGTTCTTCAGAAGGCACAGAAAGTACGATAAATATGTTGCGCATAGAAGACAGAACTGAATCATGTCGAAACGGTTTGCTTACAATAATGTGTTCAGATGTATGGAAAATTATGTAATCATGTAAAATGTGTTGCTACACATTATTACACATTAACGTGATGCTTCAACAGTATGGTTTATATGACAGAGTTTCTGTTGCTAGCGTGGAACACTCTTCCCAAAATGATGATGCATTTCTGAAAAGACTAAGGAGACTTTTTAAAAAAAACTGGAATAATAATGCGTTTGATCTTTGAAGTCTGGCCAGCACTTTACTGTGCACCCGCTTACTGCTGATCGGAAACTCCCTTAGTGATTTCACACCAGGAAAAGAAAGGACATTATGTGTTTAAAATGTGTATCTGCCTGTTTGATTCACGCTTGCCTATGTGGGGGGGTTACATAATTGCCAAATTAGAACTCCACCAATATTTTCCAAACAAATATTAAGCAAAATAAGCGTTTCACCAGTTTTATAAGGACACATCAAGAAGCCATTAATAAATTATAACACGACTTTGGCCCGATGCATATTCAACAAGGCAGATTTCATCTGAAACGGAACTCAGCCCGCATCTGTTAATGTGTCTTTTTTATTTGTTAGGCATTTCTAACCAAAAAAAGAGAAGAAAAATGTTCTGGAAAATCCACAACAAAAACCACTATTGTATGCCCGAAGTGAGTACGAGTCCTGGTTTGGAATTTTAAGTGGTCGTCTAACACAAACTTTAGATAATCAGAGTTTAAATTTAATGATATTATGTTACATTATTTATACTTTATTTACAGTATGTCAATTAATTATTAAATATACATAGAACCAAAAATAATGTTCTAATCCCTGGTGAAAAATCATCGCCCGGGACAGTGAACTAAGGCAGCTGCGTATAGTAGCTTTGCTGTACCTGGAATCATCTTTCATAACATTATCGTGATACTGTCATTTATATCGTTAATATATTGTGGCACGCTGCTCTTCTCGTTACTTGATGTCGGCACAGTGGCCTCAGCTTTTCAAGTTTGGATTTGTTATAATCAAACCTGAAATAAACCACAGCGTTTTGTTGAATGAGCAACACGTCACCAAGAACCTCCACCTAATTATTCTTTAAAAGCTTGAAACAGCAATAGAGGGTCATGCTCCAGTTTGTACCAGCAGCCACTGGGTATATAATAGTTTGTCTGTGTGAATGTATAATCGTTCCTCATAGCAATACTTAATGGATCTACCCCTGATAAAAAACCCTATATTACAGATGCAAGACCTTTTCCCCCAAGGAAATCTAACAACTCCACCACAAATGGTTTTACACGGTTGAGGTTCACATGTAAATTATAGTTGTGTGAACAAAGAGTAATAATTTTCATAGTCTGTTGATCATAAAAATTAACCCACCCCCCATATATACAACACTTTATTTCAGGAACGTGAATGAATGGATCGTAGTGCCGGCCTTCGCAGAAATCATGCAGGTGAGAAAATAAGGGATAAAAACAAGAAGAAACAGCATCGTTACCTTGAACAAAGTCTCTGCTTATCTGCTGTGACAGGCGGCAAGAATGTGCCTCTGGCACAGCCCTGGGACAGCTTACTACCCCAAGGTATCAAACAACATTAACGTTCTCCCAACGGTACAAAAATGTTCATCAGAGTCCAAGGTTAATTTACCTACAGCTAGGGTATAATTGGAAGATCCTTGAGGGTACTCCCCAACGATGAGTAACTGTACTCCCAAAGGTACAAACTTTTTTTTTCTCGTGGTGCAGGGATGCACCCAGGGATTATCCGAAGAGAGCGACAGAGAGGGTCCATCTCTGGGTAACGATACTGCTTTTCTCTGCTGCTGCCTTCAAGCCTAGAGGACGCTTGGGTGGGTGGGTGGTGGGAGAGGGGGTAATAAGAACACCTCACTAATCATCAGACGTACGAGAGGAACTCCAATGCCCCGTGTGACCTCATTGGGACACTGACAGGCTGCCTCAGATACCTTGATGGCATGGGTCACCATGGCTGTGAACTGCCGTTGGTTGGCACCAAGATGGCCGTGGAAACACTGTCATTTCAAGTCGGACTGAGGCAGACGTCCATTGCTTGGGAAGAGCCATGAGACAGCGGAGGAGGACACCACCCCAGCTATGGTGACTGAACACAAGGAACGTGGAAGGCATGCAAACCACTGCATGTACAGTTATGTATAGTAGCCCCGTTCAGCTGGCTAAACAGGGAATGAAGCAGTGGTCGAAAATAATGGGGCAAATTTACTCATTACTGCAACAGAATAATTTTTTTGTGAAACCATACTTCTTAAGGGATTTTAAATAACAGCACTTTTACTTTTACTTAAGCATTATGAAATGCAGGAATTGTAATTTGCTACATTCGATTCTGAGTCTCTTACAGAGTAAAAAAAATATGAAAAAAGGTCACAGGTCAAAGGGCCACATGACATGAATGATCACATGACAAAGTGTGACTGACATGGGCCACTACTCATTAGTCATGATAACTTGCATTCAGCTGGAAAGCGGGACCATGGGATGTGTATCTAGTAGACATACAGAGTCAGACTCGTCGGACCAGTCATCAGAAGACGCGTTAGGATGTATTCCCTGGCTGTGAGATGGGGAGTAGTGGCAGGTGGTGCTGATTTGTGGGGTTGATCACTTACACTTGCATCCTTGTGACCGCCTGAGAAGGTTCCGGCAGGTGTCAGAATATTAAAAAATACACCTGCTTGCCATAACAAACACCTGCCCTACTATTGGGATCAGATTTTGGCTGTTTAATTTCAGCTACTGCAATGGGAGAGGGGTGTAGCGGTTCCGACTGGGAGGCACATGTGAAACATTGACACTCAATTCTAGCGATTTAAATGCGATTGTTTCTACAACATCTGAATGGTGTCAAATGTTTCCTTCTGTCAAAATAAGAGTTTGACAGCAAAGCAGCACCCCGACGGTCTCCCATCGATTGATGGCCGTCTCTGATGCACACGTGCTTCATTTTGGAACACCCGATTCAAAGGCAGGTTGCCTAGCAACCTCTGTTTTGGGGGCTATAATTATTGTCTATAAGAGCCATTATTAGCCTCTATATTTGATATCTTTAAGGATGATCCTTTTTCTTCGTAGCTAATAACACGTTCCAGTAAGCACTGCTGGGAAAATGCGGTTGATGGATCGTATACGTTCATTATTGGCAACAATGGTTCCGCTCTCACGCTGTCGCTTTACTGCTGATTCTCCCACATCACTCCTTACGGCATGGAAGTCTGAACACTCCGGTGCTCATACTGCACGCTCCAATGCCATCCATTCAAACAATAAATATTGACTTTTGTGTCCTTTGTATTGTATTTGGGTGTCAGATCTCATACGCAATTACAAATGTTTTGAAGTAATGTTAATCGTCGCTAATATGTAGCGCTATTCAATTCAGTTTCAGGCTGACTTCGGATTGGTTCCGTTAGTTACTAAAAACCCACTTGATGACACAAAGCGTTTAGTGGGGGAGGTTTTTTTATGTACGCTAAAAGCTGCAGGAATCGGCAGGTCGCAGAAGCAGATCCGGCGCCGGCCTGCGACCGCAGTGTCTCCTTGATGTGACTCAGACACAGCCGCTTGGTCTGGCTAGGTGCCAAATGTCCCTACAATGTGAGAAAAACCTGTTATTCTGATGTTGCGGGGACCATTTTTTCTGCGGTGGAAGAAATGGACGAGCTTGTGGGGCCTATATGAACAGGCCCCCGTTTCCTGCACAAATGTCAGCAAATAAGATGCAATCTGACTATTACTATGGTCCTGCGGCTCAGGACCGTTTGGCTGCGGTCGCCGCATTCTACCAGACAAGACCAACAATTACTGCTCCCGAGTTGTGACTCGTCCCTGCAATTCAGGGCATGAATTATCCCAGCTGGTAGCTTCGGGCAGCTGGATCAGACCAGGGATGCACAGAAATCATCCCCTCCCCCCAACCCCCACCCCCGAAAGAAAGCAGCAGCTCGGACGCTGACAAAACGGCGGCACCCCGCCCGTCTTGGGGTGCGAGGGAGCGAGCGACAGGAATCACAATGCCGGATGTGCTATAGGTATTTTATGCTGCTTGCCGGTTACCTTCCCCTCCAAGTGCCATCGCTCTGTGGCATCCGGTCGGGTCGCTGATAAATTGAATGTGATGCTCCCACTTACAAAAAGCAAAGCGACTTTAGCCATAAGGACTCAGTTCGAAGAGGAACCCTATGATGTAATCCCTGCCGGCGGCAGAGCAATCGCAGGCAAACTCAGGCCCCCATGTGGGCCACCAACGACTGTTTAATCTTGCTCTTGCAGGGGAATCTATTAAGCCAAGAGACGCTGCTGCTCCCTGGACAAGTGGAGGAGGGGGGGGGGGGCGGCACAGTGAACCTGGCTTGTGCTATTGGGGATTCCCAAAGTGGGGGCCCCCAGAAAGTGAGGATGGCTCCCTAGTGCCGAAGCTGAAAGTCACACCTGCCCGGTGGCTTTGTCAAGGTCACCTTTTGTGGCGTCATCCTGTCGGGCCTCTTGGCACGTGACAGTATAGCGCGTGATGACAACGCGCCTGCTTGGGCTCCTGTCCTGTCCCGGTGTTCTGTCTGTATAAGGTGTCATTTCCAAAGACAAGCACCTGTTTGGCTTGCTTACTCACTAGGTCAACTTATATAAATTCAGTGGGTGTCCTTTGCCTACTTCTGCGTAGTAAACTTGCTGAAGAATTTAGCAGCAGAGTGTTGCTGGGATGCGATTCCCAGCTTGCAACCTGCATCCCTTAGCTACCAGGCTGCTGGATGCCTCATAAAATATGCGACGGCGATTCCAAATGAGCTACACTTACAAAACAAAACATGCGCATGCACGCAATACAGTAGAAAAGATAGAAAAAAAACAATTATTCATGAGTGTGGCTGCAGCAGGGGGGGACACCTTTGATATCCACAGCAATGACTGCTGCATCAGTTTGAAGTTGCCCACCAGATTTTA
>JAODUD010000080.1:615310-632829 GCA_026784285.1 Stomatorhinus walkeri
GCTGATATCTCCACGCCAAAGATGCCAGCCACGGCCGTCAGCCACCCCCCCCCCCCCACCCCCCACCCCCGCTGTCATTTGTCTGCCACTGCTAAGCGGACAGCCCCGGATACATGCACTTCATGGAAGAAACATGGATAGGAGGAATCTCTCCCAATACCAACAGAGGCACAGGCGTCTGAATGATTAATGCCATATTTTTCAGCAGAGACGTCCTGCTCAATTCAATCCCACATGCGATCTTGTGGTGGGATCGCAGACGTGCCATTTCCCTATGTTTCAACAATTCGTCTCCTTTCCTAAAGCTGCAGGCTAGATGGGAGTCAGGAGGTGATAATTCTTATCACTGACAATAAATCATGCAAATTGCATTTGTTGTTTTTTTATCGTGCAAGAAACAAATATGAATCATTCACCTGTACAGAAAAGCCAGAACAGACTAAATCTAAGCCAACCTTTTAAAAAGGGGGAAGGAGAAATAATGAGAGGACCTTAAATGGAGATAAGCATCATCTACCGTCTCAATTAGTCTTGAGCCTCTAGGGTCTGTGGGGCCTCGGTGATAAAATGCTGGAGTAAATCACTCTGTCTGTGAAGGTTCAGCTTGGTGCTGCGATATAAACAGAACAAACAAGATCTATGCCTTACCAAAGCTGCATCCCTTGGGATTAGACATTCCTGCTAATGTTGTGACATGAACCCACTGGGATTCATTTCACTGGTGTCTGCTTTCAGCTTTATTGACTGGATTTTTGTATCCCGCACTTGGGTGACCACAGCCTTCTCCGACAATTACGGTTCCATGTGGGGACGAGACCCACGGTCACTTGGTTCCTTCAATTCCCACGATAACCTCTTAGCCCTCTCATCAGGGACACTGATGCCAACTACAATCAGCCTACTCCATATACCTGGATTTCTGGGCCTTCGTAGCCCTGGATCACATGGTCAAACACGGCCACATTAGCTTTCATTAAACAAGGACACAAAGTGTGGAGTTGCAGTTAATACTCAAAGGTAAACCTAACTTACCTGAAAGAGATCCAAGGCCTGTATAAACAACACTGCTCAAAACCAGGTGCCTACCTGCATGTATGTTCCCCAAAGGCAAGTTATAAACTGCACAGCAATTCTACTGCATGAATTTAAAACCCCTCAGAGTGCTGGACATAGATTCACGAAGGCAATAATTTTATGCACATCAATACTCTGCAGTGCTCAAAGCATCAGGCTTCAATCAGAGTCATGATGGTGTACCTCTCAGGACTCGTGGCGCACCTCTCAGGCCTCGTGGTGCGCATCTCAGTCCTCGTGACGTACCTCTCAGGCCTCGTGGCGCACCTCTCAGGCCCCGTGGTGCACCTCTCAGGCCCCGTGGTGCACCTCTCAGCATAACCTTTAACTGGCAAGCTTCACAAATGCGTCCAGCTATGCGGCTGAATACGTGCAAAGGTGAAATTCATGTGAATATCGATAAGCTCCGGCTGGAAGCCAAAGGAGCAGTAACAGCGAAACGGCCAACGATTCTGCTGAAGGCGTAGCCCTGCTGTTTCTACGCCTAAGCAGGATTTGGGGGATTTAGTGGTGACAGAAGAAGAAAATGACCTTCACATGCCCTTCACTGGGTTGATGAGGCAATACCCGTATGCCTCTATGAAATGATATACAACAGGGAGACAGATTCATTACAAGATGTGAAAGCTGTGTAAAAACTTAGAACTATTTAAAGGCACCTGGAAAATATTAAACGAAATAGCTCATGAAGTGATTGAGGAAGGAAGTAACTATTAATTAATCCACTCATTAATGCAATTTTTCTTTTGAGCAAATAGGCAGCTGATGATTTACGCTATACCCTTTTACTCTTATTAACATGTTCTGTGATTTCTGCAGAATTACATTAATGGTGAAGAAAACTAAAATCCCATTTCTGTGAAAATGTCTGCACTTGGCAAGGTATGATTTATATCAGTATCTTGCAGTGAGAATTAAGCACTGGCGACAGTCTGCATTCTCATATCCACTTTCGTCTGCAATAACCCAAGGTAAAACATTAATATTTCATCCAGCCTCTGGAATCAAATTGAATTTTTTTCTTAACTCATCTTCTGAGACTCTACAGAATAGAAATGCAGATACTGTAACATGAAGCGAGAAGATGGAAGGTACAGATGCCCCTAATTGTGAGAGATGACGTAAAATAGATCTCCAGCTTCGCCCAAAGCCTCCGTCCATCAGCGGGACTGATCCGGCAGAGTGCTGTGCACATGCTTGTGTACTCACCACGACTCCTTGCCTTCCAGAGACAAGCCAGCCGTGGGACTTTCGAAGATGACCCTCTTCTTTTGTCTTTTAAGGTACGGCATTTATCCCACACTACTTAAGATTCAAACTGCTTTTTAAAAGCGTCTTTTCAGAAATGAAGAAGGTACACACAGAGAGAAGCCAGAAACAAATATAGCGACAAGGCAGCACATTCGGAGAAATTTTAAAAATCTTCCAAGCTGCCCACAAGCAGCGTCAAATAGAAACATACCACATTCACCTGTGTCCGAATCCAATTTTTTTGTGTTCATTATATATATCCCACACAGCCACGCTTAAAATCTCTGTAGCCACCATAAGCATAAACATCTCACAGCGTTTAACAACATATTGTACAGCGTTTTTTTACTGTTTAACTAAAGTCTCCCAAGTGCAATTATGTCTACTAAGTGTTCCCTCGCCTGAGTGTATCATATCATGCAGTACTCATGTTTGACTCTTTCAGCAGTTCATTGGAATAGAACACCTTCATTAGTTGAGGAGCATCTGTAGAGTAATGAGTACACCATTACTAAGTACTTTAGGTTAAGAATCTTACTCAAGGACAGTTGAACGACTCCCAGGACAACCTTTAGGTTGCAGGTGGGATCCTTGACCACTGCCAGCTGGTAGAATACACCAAAAACACCCAATTTAATGACACTGCAGTGTGGAAGCAGTGGTTTGATAAATGCCTTGCAGGTCAGTAGGAATGGTTACTGAATTAAATTCCAGGACCCGAAAGTACTGGGGAATAGCGACAGAATGTTTGGTCTATAAAACACCCTGCTTGCATCCTGGCGTTCCTGCCATTCTCCATTGGAAAGCGACCGTTCCCTGGGAGATCTGTTGTCCGAAGTGCTCCCTCTCAGCCTCCTGCTCGCCGGGAACAAGGAGCAGGCCAGTAGTACAGGAGAAATCACCTTTGCTCTGCATCATGGGTAACATAAGATGTCAGTTTTGAGGGTAGAGCCAAGGTTAAAGGGCTTGGAGCTCCACTGCTGGCTGATTTAAAGTGCCTGGCATTGATGATTCTTGTAGCCTATTGATTATATCTACTGCAAATTCCACCAAAACCCCTAATTTCAGACCCACGCCCCACCCTCACCTAAATTTCAAAACTGATTCTGTTTCACTTGTTTGCATTAAATTTGCACCGAACCACAATCCCGAAACCGACGTTTGTACCAAACTGTGAATTTTGCGTGTCAATACCCACCTACGAAATACACACTAGAAATTCAAATAATCTAAATCTGACCATAACCTAGGTTAAAGTAGCCTGTGTGGCCATACTAGCCTTTGGTTCTAGCTAAAAAGGTCACACTGCAGACTGTCAGCGATTGTTCAGCTATTATTCGTCATTATAATTGCATCTTTATTACAATGACTGAGCAGTAGCAGACACGATTGTTCCATTACTTGGTTTATGTTGGCCTGGAATAATTTTGCTCGCTCGGGGCCTCGCCCCCTCTTAGAGACAGGCCTGACTATGTAGCTACATAGCCATTAGTGATAAACCTTCACACTCCCAGCCTGCAGCGTCAAGAATGGCTCATAGTTACTGCTCTGTTGCCATGGGGGATTATTCTCACAATGGAGCATCTCATCTCTGCATTTTCCCAAAAGGCTTCTTCCCACAAGTTCACAAGCCTAATAGCTCTGGATAAACCGTAATAACGAAACACGGCGTCAAAATACTACAGGCTCCTTGTAACATCATGGTAAACCCTCATCATACTTCCAACTTAATATTATTCCATCCATTAATCATAAACCAACAAAACACCCAAAACGCTTGTCAGGAATCATTATGGATTCATGAGACGTTACTTTAACATGCAGAAATGTGTCATATTCATGCTCCTGCATCAATGTTCCTTAAAAAAATCAAAACTCCCAAGTGCCCTTTTGACTTCAATGTCTCTAGGCATAATGTTCAACCTTTTTCAGCCTGTCCATCTGAGTTGAAAGAGATTTCCACTGCAGTCTTAGCATCATTGAACTAATCAAGCGTAAAAGGTTTAACCTAGTTTTTAGATGAGACCAGTAAGAGAAAGTTGAAGATCAGAAATCCCAGCATCTCCAGGATGGTCATTGTGAGCACGGCTGCTTCAAAAAGCTTCCTTGTGCTGTAATCAGAAAAGGCAGAGCCAGAAACTTTCAATCGAAAAAACAGACGAAACAAAACAGCTGACCTGCCCGTTCAGATCTGGTTAGTCATTTTTATAACTGGTTTTCACAGGTATAAATCTGTCGGAACCATTACCTTGAGACTGCTGTCGAGTTTCTTTTCTGTAGGTAGACATGGTATTGACTGGAATAGTACACAGTACAGCAGATTTATTATATTCTTTGTACCAGTTATATTAAAGACATAACCACAACACTCTGCCATTAGTTATTTCCTTTTGTTTGTGTGCAACACAGTATCCTCCAGTGGAAAAGCATTTTACTGTTTCCTAAAGCAGGTTTGTTAATGTGAGACAGAAAGGGTCTCTTTTCTCCTTACTCAAGGGACTACAAGAAATTACAAGTGGGAGGAAGCAGTGGAGATGGTTGCGAGAGAGAATGACAAGTATAGATCAAAGGGAAGCATGACTGTAAAGAGCTGGCAAGATCCTTTATGACTTGTGGACCCCTAATCCAGCCATCAAGCCACTTGATCAGTGGAAAAGGGTTGTGGGTAGGGGTGGGGGGGTCGGACATCACTTCTTCATAAGTGCATGAAGTGGCCCTCTGCATCACCTTCATTTCCAGCATGCTGGTCCGCCACCTTCCGAACATTCCTCTGAATGGGCCCTAGTTCCATTGTATGCTGATGGTCACTTGTGGCCACAGTGATGATAAAACCAAGTCCAAAAAGGAGCTGCTCACCTCTCCACGACTGAAGGACAACAAACTGCTCAGGATTAGATACTAACAGCGCGGATGAAGAGCATCCTGACAAGCACCCTCGGTAATTCCTAGGTCCACAATGCCTTGTGCTATAATAAAGATCCTCTTTCCTTCTTCCTTATGAACATAATGGCAAGTAGTAAACCAATCCAACCAGGCAAACCTTCACGTACTGAGTTCAAGTGTGTGCTGGCTTATGGGTCCATTTGCTTTCTGGCTGTCGTACCTCTGACTGTTCGTGGCACTCTGATGTTTCACAGCATTAAAACAGCTGGCAGCAGCATCCCATTCTGACATTCCCCGCAGTACCCATGGTCTTTGTTGGAAAGGTGTCAAGTACTGCAAATCTCATTTGTCTTCATCTCAGCTTTATGCACTAACACGAACATTTGCTCTCTTGGTTAAAAATCCCAGCAAGTCTACACAGTTGCAACTCTCTCTGCATCTCACAGAGGGCAAATACGCTGTTAGCCAACACAGTCAAATTTCTATATATTTCATGCCTTGGCAAAAAAGAGCCAATTGATGGAAGACCATCTATCTTTTCAGTGCCGATTCTTTTTTCCATTTTTCCCTCTGTAGTCACAGTTTAATTCTGAATTAAACATCCACACAGTATTCAGTTTTTTTGTGCACCTCTCTCTGTAACCCCTGGATGGCCAATCAAATACGAAAGAAAAGCGAAAGGAGAACCAGTGGAAAGAGAATTTATTGGACAAGTTCTGTTTTCTAAACATCATAGGCTAATTAAATACAGAGAGAGTGAGAAGCTTAAGGGAATCCCCCCCCCCCACCCCAAAAATGCACATATTCTCCCATGTACCCTCTGTCAGCCAACCACGATGCAGCACTTACCGCGGCGTTGGGGCTGATATAAATGCGATTCTCACCTCTGAGCAACAGCCTGGATTTACTCATCTCTTTCCACAGCGAGCTTTATTGTCTATCTTCCTGGGCCTTAATGGTGTCCCGCACTTTCCAGAGGAATGTAGCGTCGCTGCTGCCCGCATTCATTGCACTATAAATCAGCTATATTGGTCCATAAAACAAATCCATGCATGACTCTACAAATATTAAGAGCGGGGGGGGGGAGTCAAAAGCAGAGGAATGCACAGGGGGGTGTCTGTTCTCCAGGAAACAAGCAAACCTTTTGGAAAATCCCCCATTTTACCGGGCTTGATAGACATGGAACCTGACATAAGACCAGGAACCTGACATAAGACCAGGAACCCGACATAAAACCAGGAACCCGACATAAAACCAGGAACCCGACATAAACCTTTGTAGATGAAACTTCAGATCATGTCAAACTCAGGAAGCTGGAGAGAGCAGAATTATACCCCTGCCATTTAAGAGGCCAAGGTCATGATTATCTGAGACTGGCAGAAGGCTGGTCAAAGACTCGTATGAAATCAGAGTCGCTGGAGGTTAATCATTTCTCACACAGATGGCCGCGGCGAGAGCCTGCCTGAAACTAACAAACCAAGCGGCAGTGCCATTTTCTACACACCACTGCGGTTTCAAGGGGGAGTCACGGACCCTAATTTGTCCATATTACTGATTGCCAGGTTTCTCCTGCTCAAAACAAGCCCCTGACACACAGTAACTTCAATAACTGATAACATAAACCAACACTGCCACTGGCAGACATAGTCACAGTGCAGGATCCCAAATGCTAGAAAAACCAGGGAGATTGTGTGTAAAAAAATATGCAGGCAAAAGTCCTTCACACACACACACACACACTGAAGTCAGCCTACTCTGCTTATGTCCTGCAAGAGGTTCCCAGGACAACCACAAGTGATTGTGAAGTGGAACCATTTAGGAGCTATTTTACTTGTGAAGTGGTATTTTACAGCAACTGACAAAGGAACCTGATCACCCAACATCAATACCCAGTCTGAATGGTAAGAAATCCCACCACTGATGTTGCAACATCCAATGGAAAGCCTTTCCAGAGTTGCAGAGCGTACCATGGCAAAGGCAGATCAAACTCACATTGACCACATTTTCAAACGGTAATACCTGTTTCAGAATACGATGCTGGACAAGTTGGTGTCCACATACGTTTTGTCACACAGTGCATCTTCGTCTGTGTTGATCTCAGTAAGTCATACTTTCAGTTAAACATTGTTGACACCGAATCAATGCGTCTGATATTTCGTTGTCACTAATTAAAATTGGTCTCAATTAACTTGTGTGGTAAAGGAAAATGTGGGTGCTTCTGTCCAAAGAACAGTGACATATTAGAATACATGGAGGCCAATAGTTTACACAGAACTCGGCTAAAGGCTTTCAGACCCAATCTTTCATAACCCCTCACAGGTGATGTGACCATACAGTCAGGGTATCTACTTCACTTCCAAAAGAGGTAACGCCAAAATAATAGCTAAGAGATATTTATTGCAGCATGTATTTGATGTGTAGACTATGGCACTGGAATCAATTTTGTTAGTATTTGGTGGTATTGCTGCCCTCTTAATTACTTAATTAACTACAACCAAATGCTTTGGGTAGCTTTCATAAGCTCCTCACAATATGTTGCTGGTATTTTAGCCCATCTTTCCCAGCTGAACTGGACCCTCTCCACCAGACACACTTTATCAGTTCTGTCCGTGAATTTTTAATGGGATCCAGGTCTAGGCTTTGTGACGGCCTCTCCAATACTTCCGCTTTGTTGTCTTTAAGCCATTTTGCTACGCATGTCAAAATGCGTGATTACAATGTTTAATTCTTGCTAATGGTCCTCAAAATTTCAGACGCAGGGCACATTTTAAAATTAACGGAAAGTATAAAATCAAAGAAATCGCTGCAGATCACGCAGAGAACAAAGACCTGTGGTTGTTTGCTGATTAAATACCAAGAAGATTTACTGCTGTAATACACTTCTGGCCCAGTCATATTCCAAGGTCCAGTATAGCCTGCCTGAACGGGATGGAATGCAAGTCAAGTTCTAATAATTGATTTGCAATGAGAAACATGGGCTTTACCCATAATGCAGTTGAATACCAAGAGGAACATAAAGCTAAATTAATAAAATGATGGCTGTACACCCCCAATATTAAATTTGGACTCATCTATTCTCTCCAATAAATAGAAGTTGTGTCCCTCCCATAACAAACTCTTCCCTATACCATTGGCTGTATTTTACACACACACACACACACGTTGGTATTCCTACATAAGTAACCAACCCAAATACAAGACTTTTGGCATTTTTACTTTGATTACTTTGATTGCATTCACAATTTTTTACAAAACTGAGGTCACCCAAATGGGGACCTCAAAAGATGTCCCCCATAAGTCGGGAGATTTCAGGTTTTACTACACTTTGGGGACAATTTGGTCCTCAAATGTGATCTATGCAAACCCACACACACACACACACACACAAACACACACATTTCTTTGCTTCCGCACCCGTCTGTTTAAAAAAAGTATAATCCAAGACTCGCAGTGCATTAACTATGCATTTGTACACGGGCATTTTTGAACGACTGGTTTACAGGTTTAGCAATGGACCATTTTTGATTAAACAATGGTGAATTGGGTCACATCAAAGCAAAACGTTTAATTGGTGGAGGAAGAAAGTTCTACTATTAAATGTGCTTTTGGTTCACAAATGAAAATATGATGTCTTTAGGTACAAAGGTGTGAGCCAAACGTATAGCAACTACAGCATAAGCGGGTTAATGCACTTCAAGCCGTGAATTATATGTTTTTAAGTGCACTACACAACGGCCGCTTTTCACCTCCAGCTGTGCGTTTAAAAAACGAATACTGCGGGGCTTGATGTGCACTAACCCATACTTAATGAACACACTAAATTACTGCCATTTTTTTTCTTTCCTCTTTTCATTTCTGGGAAGGACTAACCCTCATAACCAGGATAAGGGGGTATAAAATAGATGGACGGCTGCATGCATGCATCTTGTTTTTTTTTTTGTTTGTTTATTACCAGAATCTTATTTCAAAACTGTTTGGCATTGGACAATGGTTTTAATAAAACACATTAAGTGTCCTAGGAGGATTACCCATTCTCATTACACACACCACAAATCCAGAGAGGGAACAGTATCGCCGTAAGTCCAAACTTCTCCATCAATTTCCTTCATAAAGTAGCATTCCTGCATGTTCCCATCTTTCAATTAAAAAAAAATAAATCATCGTAAATTGCCGAATAAGCCGTCTCGCTAATCTGTCATTATCTCAAGCGAACAGTTGCTGACATTTAGGGTTATTTATTCTCTTATACACCATGGCCTGCCTAGTACATTCTGTCGGAGGATCGGATCTCTGCCGGGCCGATCGCAGTTTGGCCGTGTGACGGCCGTGTGACTGCCCGCGTGCCCCTACGACCCTGGCGACCAGCCCCTGAGCAATCGACTCACAGAGGCTCTCTTTAGCAAGTGACGCCGGGCCAAAAGCCACCATTTAGAGCAGCAAGTGAACCACAGCAGGCGGTAGGCGGCTCGCAAACCGAGGCCCTCTCATCGCTCCCTGGAAGGCTTGTCGGATCAGACGCCTCGAACGCAGAGGACCCAGGCCCTGTGAGGATCTCACACACCGTCTGGGCGATTAGACAGGCGTGCTGCTACATGCAGCCGGACATGGCTGCAATTATTTGCCATTCGCAGCACATCGCAGCACCAGCGCAACGCAGACGGCACTCCTGCCAAAGCGACAATATGCGCAAACACTCCAAGTGTCCAATCTGACCCAGTTCCCATCGGCACGCACGTAAACAATCATCTCCCCTCGCAAAACAAATGGTATGGAACTTAAACACCATATGGGCAGCTTCTTTTTTTGGGAAGATGAGGGAAGAAAAAAAAAACAAAACTTGTGCAAATTAAGATAAAATATTTGCATTTGCAAAAAAAAAAAGCTCATTTGTGAGCCTAGAAATTGTGAATCAATTCTTTACAGAAGGCAAAGTTGCAGAGAAAGTCAAATTCCTAAATGCATGTCTATACACACATTCCAGGAATATCCCCCAATGATTTCATTTAAAAAATCTCAATAATTCTTTGTTTGCAGGTTAGATTTCCAGGATATAACCAATTTAACCCTTACCTGTCCCAGGTCTACTAGCAGCCTTTTAGTAATGATGATAAATAGACAAGCCTGTATCTTACCTATCTGCATCTCCATGGTGATTATCTTGTTTTCTGAAGGAAACAGAATCTTCGGGGGCCTGTCTGTCAAAGGGGCTGGGGAGAGACAACACACAAGCAAATGTTAGTTGACCACCCTTAAGCGTACACATGCACATGGTCCCATTTCAGCTACGAGAGAACAACAACACAGTGCAAAAATAAACGTGCAGATCTTAGGAGCGGGTTATGTCTCTGTTCCAGCGAGAGATGTATGTTAATAATTCAGAGCATGAACAGATTTATGGAGCAGTGCTTTCTCCTAACCTGTGGAATGAAAACTTTTTTGTCTTTCTTTTTTTTTTTGCATGAGGGCATCTGCCACCGTCAGCTCCGTGGACACCAGCCATCGGAAAAATAAGACAGGACCATTCAGGTTCCAGAACATTCTAGCGCAGTTCTGACCCACTGACTGCAAAATTGTGCCTGTGGAGAAGCAGGAAGGCGAGAGGCGAGATGTACACACAGGCATGGGGCCTGCAGGCACCCGCAGAACGTTGCTCCTAAGCTGAGGCACTACAGTGCCTGAGAACTTCACAGAAGAGCCATTTTGGCACAGAAACTTGGGCCGGACCGGGTGCCTCGGCAATTACGAAGGGGCCCTTGAACAGGCGGGGAGTGGAGATGAAAGCCAGGTAGCATTTGGCACATTCACAGCACCAAGAGGCACATTTCCACATACAGTAGCTATAGTCTGACTCCTTCATCACTAGGAATACACTAGCAGCTCTAGTTAAAATGGGTGCATGTGTGTGTGTGTGTGTGTGTGTGTGTGTGTGTGTGTGAAAGTCACTGCACTGCATGTGCATGCAGCCTTATTAACGGCCCTTCTGTTATTTTATGCTCAGGACAGTTCAGATCCCTTTATAGTGCTGGAGCACAACCTTTCATGGATGATTGTGCAGTCGCAATCTCCTGCTTTTTAACCCAGTGGAGTGGGGAACAGAAAGTGAAAAAACTCCGGGGTCTGAAGACACGCTCAACATCAAAAATGCGTCGGCCTGCACCGAGGAGTGCGAGTGAATCATTGGGAGCGACCACAAAGTCACATAGAGCCTCCCAGAATGGAAACCGGTGCTTCACATGGAAGACGTGCGAGGTTCAACTTAACAAGCAATCATCTGTCGACCCCGCTGCCGTTCCATTAACTGAGCCCTGTTTTAACATGCAGCAGGAGTGTTGATGACAAAGGGACACGATTGTTTTTCCCCTTTCCGAAGTAAATGTGGAGAGTCAAGTGGGAGACACACCCCAAAAATTCTTCCTTGTTCTTCATGCTCAGTGGTAAATTGGTGTCACCTGATTTTTTTAAGGCAGTGAACAGCCTGAAGGACCGACTGCATTTTTTCCCTCTATATTACCACGGCAGAAGTCTTCACGTTCTTTCTCAGTCATCAAAATGTGAAACGTGTAAAAAAAAAAAAAATCCATCCCTGCCATGAAAAGTCTCTCGGTCCTTTGCGCCACTTATGCCCGAGAAAAAGTGTATCGTTAAAAATTTATGAAGTAAACAATCTGCACGACATGCAAGCGGCTTGTGTTCAGGAAATAATAAAACCTGAAGTGAGATCGAACGCCATCGGCTAGCCGCTGCGACAAGGCAGGTGATACATCTTCGTCCACGGTTTCAGGTGGGAAGCAGTACATGTGAAATATTCAGCATGGAAGGAACGCGAATGGACGTAATATCAAAAGACCAGTGTTTGTTTGGAGGTAGGGGTTGAAAAGAAAATTGGATGAATGGCTTGGTCAATGAAATCTCTTTTAACTGAGATTTCATTGTAAAAATTGGCCCTTACATTGTTTTTTTCCTTGTTTATTTGTTTTTATTGTTGTTTTTGTATGTATGTATTGTTGTGATGTAACTTAGCTGCCTATCTTGGCCAGGTCTCCCTTGCAAAAGAGATTTTTAATCTCAATGGGCTTCTCCTGGTTAAATAAAGGTTAAATAAAAAATTAAAAAATAATAATTTTTAAACACGGTGCCAGTGGTTCCTCTGATGTAGAAGGTGGGGCTCCAATTTCGGCCATATTTGTGTCAAACTTGCTGCTCATTTAGGAGCCTGATGGGCTCCTCGGCATGGAAATGAATGCCCAGTGCCCGTCACAAGGATGTGGACAGTCCTATTATGTTCCAGGAACGGCAGCTGACTTTTGGTGAGTGCAGTCTGCACGCTGCTCTGAAAAATGGACTTGAGGCCACTTGGTCATATTTGCGATGCACTTATGGACAAAAACGAAATCGCTCGCAGCACACATCCTCCTCGTCTGCGTTGCACATCAATACTGATTAAGCACCATCCATGACAAACGGCAGGTACTTAGAGGAGCTCTCGGTCAAGTCGTTAATTAGGTCTTTTCTTTAACACGTCATTAGAAAGGACATGTCTGTAACCCTTAACAGCATCTCCGCCTGCACTTTGCAAGAAACACAATTGTAGACTTAAGGTCCTCGGAAGATGTTTGATACACATCCTTCTTGAGCGCGTCTCCTCTGAAGTACGGCATAAGTGAATAAATCTGCAGACATTAAGAATACTGATGAATGAGGTCCAGTGGACAACTACTGTTTTTCAGGTCAGTGCAGTTTGGATCATGGATACATCTTCAGCCATGACATGGAACAGAATAAAGATCAATCATGCTGCCTCCCAAAGTCATTTTTAAGAGGCCTTCCCATTCTTTCTGGCTACGTGTGCGTCAGACAGGTGATGGAGGCGAAGGCTACTGGCTAGCAGAGCCATTCGTCTTCCTGGGTTCTGGATGGAGGAGAGACGTCCTGTCATGTTGCAGTCAAGGGCCCGATTTGTGGTCAGTCGCACCCCCACAAGCCACCACCTCAAACCAGAAGGCAATTAATCTCCAACAACCCCCGCCCTGCCAATCCCTCAATCATGAAGAAGGACGAGAATCTGCCAGAACAGAGCCGATGCAATCACTTTAATTGCTGCCCGGTTGGTGGCGGGGGGTGGGGGGGCGGTTGCTTCCTGACATTTTCTAATTAATATGTACTAGTTTTTAATATGAATCATTGTAAAAATGAATGGGAGATCCTAATCGGCTGGGAGAATGGGGGAATGCCGCGTGGGCCCAACCTACTGGGGAACTTAATACTGAATCTTCAGTCCACAAGAGAAGAGGTGGACAGCTCGGGTCCAGAGAGTCATAAAGGGTCACAGTGACAGAGTACTTTGGTTGAATCAAAATCTTGGTCTAGACTTTTACTCTGTGGACCTGAACTGCCCGCCTCTGCATAAGGGACAAGCAAATCTGTGAACAGTGGGTCCACGCTGACTGACGCCAGTAGGGGGCACCTCAGACGTGGCTGGAGAAGGACAATGAGAGGTGACCGGCATGCGAACTGGAGCGACACACTGAGGGAGGAAGGAGAGAGAAGCAATATGGCCGATGTCATAAATCCAAACTCGAGCGTTAGGCTCAGTAAGAATTCCTGTTAGCAAGAAGCAACTCGCTTAGAAAACGGCATTATGTTAATTAGCATTAATCATTAATTACTGCAAGCCAGAGGTGTAATTAAAAAAAAAAAACTATGTGAAATATAACCACCCGCCACAGTGGTCTGCTCCATGCATGCTGTTGCTAAACAGGAAAAAAGACCAAAATTTGCTTCGCAAAAAGCTTCGTGGCAGTTTCTGACAAGCGGACATTTCAAAAAGGGACAGATGGCAGAAAAAAATACAAATGGTAGAATAAATTAGAAAACTGGAATTTAGAGAGAAGCTTGAAAAATGTCACAGAGACCTGAAACACAGTTATGACAGAGACCAACAGTACTACTAAACTCTACAGGAGGATATGGACCTGTTCTGTCCAGGAGCAGAAAAGCAGACTTATTTGTCTCCTAAGTGGAGGATCATTGTCCTCAGAGACTGAACATCTTGCCAGGCATCTACTGAGACATTTGGGGCTCTGTGTGAAGGATAGTTACACACACCCACCTGGAAATCAGCCTTTCCTGAGGACAAACTGTCGACAGTTGCCGTGTCATTAATGTCGACACCGAC
This sequence comes from Stomatorhinus walkeri, assembly GCA_026784285.1. Classification (NCBI taxonomy): domain Eukaryota; kingdom Metazoa; phylum Chordata; class Actinopteri; order Osteoglossiformes; family Mormyridae; genus Stomatorhinus; species Stomatorhinus walkeri. The sequence continues at coordinate 629,694 of JAODUD010000080.1, forward strand.
AACCTTGATACAAGGAAGCGCAGTGTCAACCCTTCTACAGGACAGGAAGTCCCACGGTAATTATTTTTATTGTAATGCCTTATTTGTGAGCAGTTGCTTATTGGATATTGGCTCCCCACACAATCTGTCTTGTCTTCTGTGGCTAATTCCATGCCTCCTGTTCTGGTCGCTCAGAGAGTCCTTTGCAGGGTCATCAAACTAAATCACATGACTGGAGGTTTGGCAGGAGAAAGCAGTTTTATTTGGGGCCTTGTTTCAGGGGTAACAGGAATCTGCTGGGGCAAAAATAAATAACATTAACAAATATTACTAAAGAATCATTTTAATGGCTGCTAAATTAATCACGATTAACTGAGTCATGTGACTGAAGGGATAATCAGTAATGGGAAGCGACAGCATGGGGCCTTGGCTCCCCCCACAAGGGTATGAGTTTGGCCTTCAAAGTCCTTCACAAAACCCAATTACAGACTGAAAGCAGGAAAGAGGACAATGAGAGAGAGGGTGTAGACCTCCGTCAGCACTGTTCTGCTGACCCACAAAGGAGAGGTCTGGAGTCCAGAGGTGAGAGGGCAGTTCTCTCTTTCTCTCTCTCTCTCTCTCTCTCTCTCTCACACACACACACACACACACACACACACACACAAATCAGGTCACAACTACCCCAGCAGAAGAGGTTTTCTGTGGTTTGGATAACAAATCCTCTGGAAGCTTACTGTACCATGTGCGATGGCCTTCAGTGTAGCAATAAATTTAATGCTCATTGACTGCTTTTCATTTAAGACCGTGTGAATCCGCCCACGCCTAATTTTCAAGGGAGCCACTATCATAACACTCTTATCTTTAAGTCCAGCACTTCTGACATCCACATGATATTATACTAATGATACAACAAAGCATTTGTTTAGCTGCATAATCAGCTGTATTTTAGTGAATACTGGGTGGGGGTGAGCTTCATAAAAACCATTGGAGATCTAACAGCATACATGAAAGTGTTCATTAGATTGTCAATGTACTTTATAAAGTGTTAATTTAACTGTAGGTAGAATTCTTCGTTTGAATGTCACTATATGGCAAAATGCTCTTTTGAATGTGGCACAACTTCGCCCCATAAGACTCACGCAACGTGAGATATATTATATATTTTGCTGAATGTGTCAGACTTCTGATGAGCTATGTGATCATTCATCCGAAATCCAATTTCTGTTTTGGAGCAGAGGCCTTGTGGATTATTCACGCAGATTATTTAAGGTGAGAGACGGCGTGTGAATAGCAAACTGATGACGCCGCGAGGCCTCAGAGTTTGGATCACTGGACTTTCATGACAGGGGGGGGCTCCTCCATTGAGATCGAAGACTGAGACAAACCAAATAATTAAAGCCTGACTTGTGCACATAATTTGGGTCTGACTAAATTTCACGCATGCAGCAGTGGCAGGCAGCCTGGCCCACGCCAACTGCACAAACCCAGTGAAAATCTTCCCTGTCTTGAAAGCTTCCCGCAAGTTAACATTCAGAAGCTGCTGCTTGCTGTATATGTGCTGTATTTATGGAGAGACACAGTATTTCTGGCACAGCAGTAGCATTGTGGTTAAGTACATGAACTTGTAATTTGAAGGTTACTCGTTGAAATCCCCTGAGAGGCGCAGATACAAAAGCCTTGAGCAAGATACTTAACTGCAATTGTTCCAGTAACACAGTGCTGTAGAAACCGTGAATCGCTTCGCGCATCAGCCCTGTATGGCAGAGTGGAAAAAAAGGCAGCTTGCTTTAAAAGTGCTTCGGTTTTTAAAAAGTTCGCCCAGAGTTTGAGACAAAGCCCTTTAGTCATCTTGGAAAAAGAAAAAGGCGAAAGGTCCTCTGGTCAGATTAAGCAGAAAATGAACTTTTGGGCTTCATGCAAAGGGTTATGTTTGGCACAGACTGAACGCAGCAAATCACCCAGGTAACAGCATCCCTGCAGTGATGCACGGGGCTGGCAGCATAATGCCGTGGAGTTGCCTTTTCTCACCGGGGACCGGAAAGCTTTTGCAGACTGAAGGAAGAACGGATAGTGTAAAATATCAGCAAATAATGGAGGAATGCCCATTTCAGTCTGCTAAGACTACATCTTTCTGCAAGACAATGATCTCAATCACAAGTGGCTTCAGAAGAAGGAAGTCAGTGTCCTAGAGAGGTCCAGATAATGTCATGATCTGAATCCAACTGAGAATCTGTGTAAAAGGTTGAAGAATACTCCCCACAAGTGACCTGCAAGCAACGTGAGAGCTTCAACAGATTTTCCAACAAGAATGGACAGAAAACTGCAGAAAACCGGTAGCCACTTTTCCCAAAATGATCAAAGCTGTCAATTCTGCTGAAAGTGCTTCCCCCAAATATGGAGAGCACTGTACTCGAGTAACAGGGCAATCATGAGGACGTGCAGGCAGAATGAGGACTCCTTATAACATGCCCAAATATACTTCATTTTTAGTGCCCCGTTTGTCAAAGTCAATCCTGTGACTGGTTCACTGGATTGGCTGAACATACTGTGTTCTAACTGTTAAATTTATACTCTTGCAGTTAAATGCGTTTTTAAAGAATGTTGCCCACCAGATTTTATCTACGTTAAGCAATGACAAGTACGTTTTCCTTTAGAAATGCAGCTACTGTGATGGGTTGGCGCTCCAGGCTGGGTTATTCCCTGCCTTGCACCTGTAACCTTCAGGATAGGCTCCAGACCCCTGCATCTCTGCAAAGGATAAGCAGCCACAGAGAATGAATGGATCTGTAAAACTAAACGTGCTATTACTATTGGCAGTTGATCGAACATGAAACAGAGTCTATGTGTGTCAGTGACAATTAAACTGAAATATGGCCGACTAGACCACTGAGAGAAGCTCTACATGCGTCTGAGGTGTCCCTGACAGTGATTTACTCCACTGACTCCTCCAACAATATTAAACATATTTTTAGGGTGCAAACTCCTTAAACTCTGACAGAAGGGGCAGCAATGAAACAGAAAACTCCAGGCTCAACCAAACCAAAAGTCTATTACTTAAACTGTGGTTGAGGTCCCTATAAAGCAGCCCCCCCCCCCCCCATAGCCTACAAGATTCCCTTCCTAACCCTAAACCTAACCCTAAACCTAACCCTAACCC
>JAODUD010000080.1:673320-689468 GCA_026784285.1 Stomatorhinus walkeri
CATTGCGTGGCACTGTCATACTTCAAATGCAATAAGATTTTAAAGAGGAAAAGAAATATATAAAGACGGAAATCCCGGCTGACAGTTTGCAGAGTAAGACGCGAGAAGTTGCCGGGACATCGGGACATCTCATTACAGTGGACAGGCTGCTGAGAATACAGGCTGCATGGGGGGACTGGGCCGGAGGGGGGGGCAGGCAGGTATATATGGGGAACCTGCCGTGGTCTGAAGCCCCAGGTTTCTCCAAGGTCACATGCTCAAACCCTTTACACGGTTTAGTTCAAAATGCCCCTCGCGATCCTTCTCTATTCAGCACTTTCCATGGAGTCCAGAGGGATAAGCTTCATTATCTGCCTTAAAAATGATCATTTATACATTAAACTATATATTTCTTACAGCTTAGTAATATATTCGCAAAAGATCACTGGATATGTGGTATATTATTTATGTCTATAGTATAAATGTAATTAACAGTTTAGGAAAATAAAACAGTCGTAAAGGTACCGTGCAGGTCGGTTCAGTACCTACTAAAATTATGTTCCTTTTTATATTTTAACTATGTTTCATATTTTTTCCTTGAAAACTGAAGTGAATTCAGCTGTAGTTCCTTCAGAATCTCCACAGCTATCTAGAAGCCAAGACGACAGCAAGTCCTGCATGTTAACATCAGCATCTTCTCACCCATTTTGTGTAAACCACTTTCGGCATAACCAGGGTCAGGCCAGAGCTACTGGGATTCGGCCACAGAAAAATACTGTAAAAGTGCATACGTGTGGAGATGAAAGCAGATCTTTATGGTTCATAACTGGCCAATCACAACCTTCTTCACAGCACACGAACTACCAATAGAAACGTTTCAGCACACGAGCCAATTGGAACATTAATTTGGCATTATATAAATCTCTTCTGAATTCTGACACTACTTAATTACAGGATAGCACTAACACTGGAAGTGGTTCACATTTCAGAGGGCAAAGGGACCAGGAAAAAGACAGACAAAAAATACCCTTGATAACTTTTAGAAGTATAAAAATATTACATCTTCATCTTTGTTTAATTGCTTTGCTGAGAATATAAAAGATAACGGAGCCATGAGACCGTATTAATCTAAAACGAGGACAAGCAAAATATGAATTATCAAGTAGTACAAAGCCTGTCATGCCATCACTATTTTTCATATTTGGATGTTTTGTAAACGTATTTCTTAAATTTTAAAAGATCAGCTGCTTCTTGTTGCTAAAAATATATTTAACCTATTTGTTGTCTAGAGCAACACAATCCACTATCCTCAATGAAATGATTATTAAAACTATTTATACAACAAAAATGGTAATCTTCAGTAAATATTTTGCGGCCCTGCGAACTACCTTAATTCATTATTTATTCTACTTTGAGCAGAGCAGATTTTGAAATTTCTATCGTCATAGATGCACATAAAAACTAAAAAAAAAAACTGAATACAGAGTGAATACAAATCGAGACTAAACACAGCACAAATGAAATATAGGCGGAATAAAAACCCAACCCAGACTGAACCGAAACGCAGTACAAACTAAATAAACAAAACATAGGCGAATAAACACCAAATGCAGACCTAACTTAAACGCAGTTCAAACTAAATATAGGCGGAATAAAAACACGTGGAGATGGTGCTTATTATTAATGTTCCTTAATAATGTGCCTATAGAAGCTGCTTTGATCCGCTTTTAGATTAGTGCTTTGATTTCTGCTCCTTCTGATATATTGTCTCGTTCTGTTTCGTTTGTTGGATGTGAGCAGCTGCCCCGTCCAGATTAGGTGGCTCCAGAACCATGCAGCCGTTTTCCACTCAGCTAAGCCTTTAAGCGTGTTTTATTAATCCTTTCCACATTGGGTCACACATGCTCCGATCGCGGTCCGGCACCCGTCTGAGTCACAGACAGACAGACAGATGGCAGTACCGTCGCGGCTGCCTTATTTACAGACCATCTTTCATTTATTCGGTATGTATACGGTGGACTGTTCAGCTAATTTATATATCATCATCTAGATTCCCTGGGAAAAACCGAAAAAGATTTTCTTCGTGCCAGTGCAGCACATTTTGAGACAGATTGAAAGAGAGAGGCAGAGTGAGAGAATGAGAGAGAGAGAGAGAGAGAGAGAGTCTTTTTTCACAGTCAGTCTTGGTTTCCAAACTACACAAAGAGCCCCAGTGAATTTCTCAATGCTCCCTCTCGCAGTTCTAGGGAAAGAAAACACAGGCTAATGATTTGTCCGTTCCATAATTAATAGCTTCACTGTGAGAGGACGTGCAGAGGGGCAGCTGCACATATGTGAACCTAGAGTCTGTTTTCAGTGCCACCGCTAGGGCTGCCCCTGGATTTCTTTTATTGTGGACTCTCCGCAGAAGATCGAGAGCAGTAATAATACTCCGCATACCTGAACAGGCCTGATGGGAGATTGATTAAAGGCATACTAAGAGGTGCTGTAATACCGGGACCAGACTAAACAGTAAATTAAATAAGCGGGGATTTTAATCGGCCAATGACCCGGCCTGTTGCAGGACACGTGCTCACTTGACCTGGTGCTTAATTTATTGACAGCGTAAGGAAAATATGATGATGAACCTGGTGGCTTAGAGGTTAAACCCAAGGAAACAGTAAACAAGACTGGGAATGCGCCCCCCCCCCTCACCCCCACTCAGGACTCTGTTCCCCAACGGGACCAAGGCCACGGACGGACTCGAATCAATCTTCAGGCAACAGGTGAGTTATTTACGAAGGTCAGGCAGTGTGGCAGGGTGGAGGGGTCCCACCTGCGGGGGGCTCGTAACTCACCTGCCATCGTGCGAGGCCAGGTGATTAACGGGCCACGCCATTAGCTCGACTGTGGGCCAAGTACACACGGTCCTCTCTCCCCCCCCCCCCACTCACCACTCCCCCAATGCTTAAAAAGGTGGAGTCCGCTATCAATCGTCTCTCCCCCTCCGAAACTCCTCCCGTAAAGCTGGCCAAGTCAGCATGCGGCGTGGGCGGATTAGGCGTGTGTGTGTGTGTGTGGGGGGGGGGGGGGAGCGGCGCATGCTGACGTGGGAGGACAGCGCCAGAAGGGGACGCCGTGTTTTTCAGAGGCTGGTGTCTGCTGAAATCTCATCTGCATTCCGCCGAGTGGAAAATGCGGCTGCACACCACGACAGGCAGAGAGGCTGGCGTGGACCAGAGTGTGGCCTGGAACACGGGACAGCTCCACACACAGGGTCCTCTGGCAAATGCTGAGTCACAACGCATTCACACAGTGACCGGCCCCAAGTGCATCATGGGAAAGATTTTCTAAATAAATATGCAAGGCATGTCAACTACTTTAAATACTTTGTAGCAACAGGGCAAATGAAACTGCAGGATGGATTTTCTGCATTTCCAGCTGGCAGAAAGAAATGTGTGTGTGTGTGTGTGTGTGTGTGTATGTGTGCGTGTGTGTGGTGGTGTGTCATGACATCCAGGAAAACGGCTCAAAATTCCTGGTCTGATGGTGGGTCAAAGGAGAGAAAAATTACAACCTTACAGTAGAGCCAGTTCATACAAACAATCCATGGTAATCGGCTCTACCTGTGTGACAGAGGATACGGGACACAAAAAAAGCAGGAAGTGAATTGTGAATTCTAGTAGCAAACCAGGAGCATTAAGTGACACTTTGATTCCATTACTGACCGAAATTACAGGCTTCTGCAGACTACAAACCATGTTAATTAATTCACTAATTTACAGCACTGTGCAAAAGTCTACGGCACTCAAAGAAAATGATGCTTAAATGATCTTCCCGCTGGTGTAAACCTATGATCTGTCGGGAAACTCACCCCTGCATTTACAGTAACTGTCCAACGCGTCCATGTGTTTGTTGATTTGACTAGTAGCATAGCATGTTGGGCTAACTGTCCATTCATTTATTTACTGCAGCCACTCCGGAAATGCAGGGTGAAAGGGGTTCCGGAGCCAATCCTGTAAAGGCGCAGCTGGGGAACGACCCAGGACGCGACGCCACTGCAAGGCAGAAATGCCACTCATACCTATGGACGACATGGCAACACCGATTCACCTTTGTGTCTTTTTAGACTGATCTGGGACCACAACGACATGGGGAGAATTTTTCAAGGAGCAAATATTAGCATAATAGCAGGATAAATAACTTTTCTTTGACTGTGAAAGACTTTTGCACAGTGCTGTACCCAAGACATACAGTATAACTACTTGTAACTGTTCTGTGACATGCTGATTATTTAGGGCACATTTTGGATCTGTGACTGGTAAGAACAGTGAAGAAAGTAACAATATTAACAAAAAGGGCATGACGGGCTGCGTGATACCTGAAAACTTCAGATATTACTATGTGATTTTAATTTATTTTGCAATAAATGTTGCGATATTTATCAAACAAAAATTGACCTAAAAGTAAGTACCTTTCTCACAAATGCATCTATGAGCGATTTAAACAGCAAGGACCATGATGATTATGATTGACTTGGAGAGCATATGGAGACCTCATGCAAAAGCAGACACAATAAACTTCAAAAATAATTTTTATACATAAGATAGTCTTGAAAAGGAACAATCGTTAAAATTTAAAAGCTTATGTTATTTCCTATGACAGAGTAAAAAATGTTTTAGTGAAATTTAACCCTTTTACCAAGAACAGAAAATACTGTATTGCTACTAAATTGCAAAAAAAAAGTTTTTTTGAAGATGCCATACACTTCTGAATATTTCCAGACAGTATGATAGTATGAAAAAGCCTGACCTCAACCTGAGCGTCATGGTCCTTACCATGTGAGAACTGCATGTGCAGAACATGCAACGCTGATATTAATATCGCGTGTCACACAGTCCTAATTGTGATTGGCGTTTCGCTGTGCATGCAGAGCCTGTATGTTACTCACTAGCAAAACTCCATGTATCCAAAAATCTTTAAATTGGAATAAATTATGTTAGACTTCACTTATAGGTTAATCATGGAAAATGAGAACCGTGTGAATTTTCCTTTTGTATCAACTGGCAAAAAAGTTGAGATTTAAAGTGGCTCACAAGGTACCGCATATCCTGCGACATGATTAGTGTGTGATTAGTGTGTGATTAGTGTGCACATCGTCAGGACGTTGCAGCCCTACCACCAAGACCTTGTGAATACCAACACACGCTGCATCCGTACACCGTCATCAGGGGATGTGCACCTTCCGAGGTTCGCTTGCCAGCGGGACCCAGTGTGAAGAGGCCGTGAGAAGGACACAGAGATTCATAAACTAATCTTTCCACTCCACTTTTTAGAGAACAGACCTTGATCAGTTGGATCAGTCAGCCATGGCCAGAAAATTCACGGAGTGATTAATTTAATCAGAGCTCTGCTTTCATGGTACATTTAACTAGCTTTTATGTAACACACACATTTGTATATTCCACATTCACACACCATATATAGTCAATTTTCTGGAAGCATCCCACTAGTACCGTTTAGGAGACACTTTTGCCACTAGAACTGCTTACATGAAAGACAAGTTCTGCATTTAGAGAAGCCTTTCTGCACCCAACTGTTGTTCTGAGCTGTTAATTTTGCACTTTTGACGGTTTGCACTTTCCTTGCTAGGTTTCATTTGTCTGGACATTTTCCTTAGACCTATTTTATTAAGTTGGCGTTTTTAGCCACAGAAATGGCTCTGACTGGTTGTGTCTTGTTCATCGACATCATTCCCTGTAAACTGCAGACACTGTAGCGCATGAAGATCCCATGAGGGCGACTCTGAGATAGTAGAACCACCAACAGTCACACCATATTCAAAAATCTCCTCTAAGATCACACATCCTAGAAATTCTCAGAGCATTCTTAGAGATGCTCAGCCTAACCATATGTGGACCCCGAGACCGTGTCCATAGCTGTATGCATTTATATATTTTTCGCTTAGTGGACAAATTGACTTGCCAGACACGTGGTTCACTGTTTGGAGCAGCAGACACAAGCAGGTGTACTTAGTAAAGTCGCCAGTGAATGCTTAATGTGTGAAAGCAAAAAAAAAAACTACTGCTCCAGTAAAATGCTCTTAGGGTATGAAAAATGACTGTGACAGCATGGAGCAATAATCGATAGTGTAGAAAGCAGAGATTTACAGGATCGCACAGAGAGACGCACCGAAAAGGCCTTACAGGGATGTTTATATGTGAAGAGGGAGTGGATTTCAAGGAAACAGTGATGCAACAGTGAACTTACGCCAAATCGACAGGCTTTCTGACATGTCATATCATATTCATACAGTACATACCTAACCTCCTGCATGAACAGCGTACACTCCAGGATTTTCTGTGCCCTAAAAAGCGACCCTTCCTTGTAACTTGTAATGTGTTTTCTGTCACATATTGCCTTTTCACAATAATCCCAAAGAGCCTTTAACAAATTCTTTTTTTTTTGTGTTCCTTGAGAATACGCTCAAAAACAGGACCCACCGTTTACCAGAAGCAGTTTCACATTTTCAGCAAACCCTGCAGCTTGAAGTTTGACTTTACATAAAAAAGTTGATGTTGTTTCTCCAGTTGGGTCACTTATCCCTTCAGTGGCAGCTGAGATATGTGTCTGGAATCAAGCGAGGGTTTTTTTTTTTATCATTAATGGACAGGGTGTGGGCTTGGCAGAGGAGATGGGGGCAATTTGATTTTCTCAAACAATTTGATTCTGACATTTCGTTTGAGCGATAAAGCCCAACGACACACCAGGAAGGAAGGTCAGCGTCTCCGCTATCAGCTCCAGCCATCCTGGTGGCCGGACTCCGTCTGCACACGCCCTGCCAAGCAGGGTGTAGAAGGACACAACGCTGGAAGCACTTGCAGACAGATGGGCTGAACAATGGTTCTCCTGGCTAGTGGATATGGGAGTCATAATACCGGGGAGGACAACGATGAGGAAGGAGCAGATAAACTCACTTAAGGTGCCATTTAAAAAATGTAGTGATATCACTGACAAGGTCCGGTTCTTTCTTTCGCCTCCGGCTGCCTTATGGCGCTGTGCCACACGGGTCACGTGACCTCGGAAAGCCGTAGCCCTGCTGAATAGACAGATCCGCTTCCTACGCTAGGAGTGATGCTTTACAGGTCAGGCATATTTGAAAGCGCATTCGTGAAGCCGGCCATCTTCTGTTGCGGGCGAAACAGGATCAGGCATGTAGGGAACGATGCCAGCAATAACAGCGGCAGCGCTGAGGAAGACCTGTAAGTCTGATTCATAAAAGAGGTGGGGGAGGCAGCCCTGGGTCGGCGAGCCCCTTTCTGCTTCCTCTGCGCCCTTTGCTCCTCCGAAGCCTCGTGATGTAAAAGCTGCCATGTATGTCTAAGACACTTCCAGCATTACGGTCCCCTCGTCCTCCTTTCATCTTTGGTGCTCCGGAGTCGATCGTGACGATCTGAGCCGTAGGCAGTCCTGTCTGCTCTCTTCCACATTTTTACACCTCCTCCAGCTCTCCATCCGCATTTTTTTCCCACCGTCAACCGTTCTCGAGTCGTATGTCTTTCCTCTGCACCTCCTCCCAGTCCTCATCTTCTGCAGACCAAATGCTTCAAAGTCACACGGCTCCTCTCTGTTCTGCGGCTCTGTCCGCGTTTTTCACAGATCTCCTACCATCCCTTCTTCCCGCCGCTCCTTCTCACCGCCTCCGCGGGCTGCCATGCCACGGCGTTTTCAACGTAGCCGGATTTCAGCGGAACGGGCAAGAAACCGGGCGGCCACAACTTTCCAACGCTCTCGGGAACTCCGGAGTGTCACTGTGGTGATGGAAGCCATCTGTTTGGCAGTGACACAGTGACACAGTCAAAGACACATCTCCGTGGATACCGCTGAGCCTGACGGATGGGATGGATGCTCTATATTCTCACTGTGTTGAGTGAGAGATGCTGAGAAAAGATGTATCACACCAAACTGTACATAGCGGCAGAAGAGCATTCACACCTAGGAGCAAAAATGCTAAATTTGTGCACAAATGATGGATTGGAATCAATTTACAGCCTGATGAAGCAAAAGGAACAGAAAGAAAAACCTGATTATCCATTTAATGGCACAGGATTGGTCACAGTGCCCCACAATCCCTAATTTATTGTCACTTTTAAGGTACAGTGTTTGACTGATATGTCAGCTTGCAAAATATATAATTTATACGAAAATCCATGACATCAGCCAATTATCCTTATGATAATGCAAGGAGCAAAAATTTCATACATATACTGACACTGTTACCTTTTTCCACAACATTTGGGCAGGGATGGCTTGATCTCCACTGTTACCCAGAGTGTGATGAGTATACCTAGTGTGTATTTTACTGCAATTCAACCCACTAGCCAACATAGGCAGCCAACACAGGCATGGTCAGATTTATGCTTCCCTGGGTCATTGTAGGGGACCCAAATTTTTTTTAGTTGTTACAACAGTGCTTTATACTGTAGGTAAGGCCCCCCAGTTCTGGCCTAAGGTGCCATCTTTTAAGGGGTGCCGCTCCCATGGTGCACAGAGCACTGCGCACGGCGCACCGTCCGCCGCTCCCCTGGTGCACAGAGCTCTGCGCACGGCGCACCGTCCGCCGCTCCCCTGGTGCACAGAGCACTGCGCACGGCGCACCGTCCGCCGCTCCCCTGGTGCACAGAGCACTGCGCACGGTGCACCGTCCGCCGCTTTGACCACCACTGATGCATTTATACATTCTTTGCTTAGTGGACACAGTCATCCAAAGCAATTCACAGCTTCATCTGTTATATATTTAGACACCGAATGGATATATTTAGACAAAGAACAGACACTGATCAAATGAAGCAAAACGGCAGGATTTTTTTTTCCCTCTTTAACTATGACGACACCTTGTGGCCCATTTAGCGGTATCTGGCATACAAAACAGACTCCCCGTCCATCTGGAGCCAAACCGAATTTCTCAGTTCATTCCAAGGAACTGATCTCCTGGCAGCTAAGTGTGATCAGTGCCTTCAGAAGAGGAACCTGGGATTAGGGCGCTGATGTACGCACCCCCGACCCGCTGTGCTAACCGTCAAATCGAGCGGCTCCAGCCTTCATCCACAGACCTGTCCCGCAGAGAGTCTGTCTCCGCGCCGAAAGGCCATAGCAGGCAGCAAGATGTGCCTTGTTCCAGTCATGAGTACCGCTTATGAGTTTGACAGTCACATACTCGTGTTTACGATTCAGACCCCTAAATATACTGCTGAGAAACAAATTCTGGGGGTTTAACGTTACAGCTGAATTATTCAACAGACGGTAAAAAAACATGAATTATGCATAATATCACTACAGAGATATTTCCATAATGTCATAATCTCTATAAAATGTTGACATTTTGGAAACGGATATTTTACTCATAATGATGCTGCTAAGTTGACAGAGAGCCTCTGAGGATGATCGGGCCTTTAATACAGAATAATAAAATCATCAATATGCACCAAAGGGAAATCAGTCAGACCACATCTGAATGGGAGCAACCTTTACAAACACTTTACTTCCTACGCCAAGCAACATTGACACATTTTGCAACAAGATAAAAATGGAGTGCCTTCAAGGTGCCGTTCAGCATCACTTGTAGCCTACATTCACCTAAAAGGCTTTTGGGTTAAGATAAAATGTCTTTAGCTCTTTTATTGAGGACAATGTGAGGAATGACCACCAATGTTACAGAAAAACTATATTTATGCCATACATATAAATAGAGTTGATACAGAAGAGATTTGGAAATCTATGTCAGCCGATTCCTCCTTGGCTGTCCAGCCTTTCCATCTCCCACAAAACGCTCAACGGAAAGCTTTTATCATGGGAGTCTTCAGGCTCCGTGTCACTGCGCCCCCCCCATGTAGGGGAGGGGCTTTGCATGGAACTTAGTATGTTAAAAGTAAAGATTCCCAGAAGTCGGAACTAGTTCCATTTTCATTGAAAAGCAAATAGCACTATATTTTGCTCTTTTGGTAACACAAAACTTTGAAGCAGAAGTTCATTTTAGCAGCAGTTGCAGGTTTTGCTCCCTTTCTACATTTCAAACCCAATTACAAACATTCAAATGCTGCTCCTTAGACTAGAACCTCCAGCACCCTGGAAGTGGTACAACTGTTGAGTCGTCTCACGGGGTGCTTCTCAACATGCGTGCTTGACCAGCACTGTGTTCTCGTGGACCCGTTTTACGTCATCTTCCACTGCCGAAGTTACTCGATAACAGAAGTACAGAGGATGGAAAAAATTCCCTGGACGTTGGCCGCGCTCCGCCCCAGATATCAAGGACACAACGACTGTACCCCCCACCAAACGAGACCAATCCCATGATTCATTGTGCCCCAAGTTTGTTCTCGCTAAGACCGCGCGTATGATCTTTGCATTCATGGCATTGAGAAACACCCATCTGTCTCTGGTCCCACTTAGACCAGAGGCAAACGAGCGGCAGAAGCTGGAATACATTCTTGGGAACACCAACACTCACATAACAAGACAAATAACACAGAAGCCCCTGTGTCACACGTGCAATCTGCTTGCTGCCTCTTCCAATTAAAACAGATTACCATTCCTCCCATAACAATACACTTCATCTGCCTTTTAAAGAAGCAGCATTCGCTAATGCGATTAAGTACCCCGGCAATTTCATAAATCATCGCAGCCGAGTGCATCTACACATCCACTACTCTTTTCTGGGATGCCAGCACAGGCTGAGCACCTGCCATAGAGCTCTGAGTGTATGTAATACATGTATGACACCTGGGTGTGTGAAAAAAATCACATGGGAATGTGATGTAGCGAGGTATAAGGTGTGAGGTTCAAATGCATACGGAGTGTGTATGTTCACAGGTTCATATCTCCGTCGGGTACAAGAGGTCATCAGTGCACTGCGCAGAAATCAGCAATGCCGTTTGGTGTTCAACTAATGCAATTAAGAGAACATTTTGTAGAGAACATTTGACTGTGAAGGTGTGCATACAAATGCATGCAAGAACAGTCATTCGGCAACACAGGGATCTCACCACCTTGACTGAGATGTCAGGCCTGACCGGACGCTGAGTCAGGAATGGATTTCCTGGGTATGGATACAGCAGTCTTTAACCGTAAAGATCATTATAAAACCAGAATCTGTTGCTGATGGCTTCCTACACTCACAGAAATCTCCCTGAAAAAACCTGCAAACAACAAGAACAGACAGGCAACCAATCAAAATCACCCGCTGACCATGAACGTTCCCTGTTTTACTCCGCATGGAATTATGGGAACCGACAGTATGTTTGGCTGTACAGTTTGCTCCTTCGGCACATTAGTTTCTCCATGTGACCTTGATGTCCTCCCACGGAATTCTGCCACCTGTCTTTATCCTCAGACAAGGAGAAGCGAAAACCCTAAATGACAAACCCAAATAGCTTTGTATTCAGACAAATCCATTCCCTGCAGGCTAAACAGGGGAATGACTAAATAAATAAAGGCTTGAATCTGACATCAAGAATAGCTCATCTCTATCTGTGCCTTTTGTGTCGTCCCTTTATTGTCAGATGAAGCATGGCGTGGAATTAAGGGGCTCTTTCAGTGGCGGCGCTGTGAGGGGTTCGTCTTCATTACCGTCGGGTGGGTGGGGGGCTGGCCAGTTGAGCGAGGGTCTGAGTCAACCTCCGCCGCCCTGCCGCATGTGACGTGACGGTGGGAAGAAAGAGCAGGGAATCGCTGATCAAAAAGCTGACAAGCCACACTTGGGTGAAAAGGAATGAAGGAGACAGCAGCGAGTGGGAGTGTCCAAGCAGACACACGCATTAAATAATAACTGCCTTTTTCAGTATGATGTGATAGGAAGTAGATCTCGATCGAAAAAGAGGCGTGGCTTCCTGTTGACATCCTGTCATAAGAACCAAAAGAGCACAGCTTGGTTCCCTTCACTCTGGCGCCCGACGGACTTCATCTCTTTGCCAAAGCTCAACAAAGACTGGATTGGGGTAATTATTGGCCCTGACGGAATGCAGTCGCTCCCAGGGGTAACACCTGGTTGTCCAGCTGTTTCAATCTGCAGCAATGAACGGTAGCAGAAACTTCATAACACACGTCGATAGCACAGAAGAAGCACCCGAGGAACAGGACAAACACATAACCAATCCGAGGAATCCTTAAGACACAGGCAGAGGACGCTGTCTTGCAAAAAACATCAAGGAGATTAAAAGATGATAGATGAGCTGCTGCCAAAAAAAGATGGAAAGGTAGAAATTCCTAAAATCAAAGTGTAGTCCGCAATCCCAACTTGATGTGTGGAAACATGCAAGGTCGTCCGTAAATCCGGAATAAAATCCTAAAACAAACTATGCGCATAGAGGGGAGCAAGCATTAAATTTTAATTTTGCATAGTATATTCAAATTAACTTCCTGATGGTGTCAGATACATGTGATATTACATCAGACAGCAAAGGAAAGCCATCAATGGCGGCTCCTCCAAGCTCCTACCAAACACCTGCGGATGTCTGTCTCAGCCTGCAGCCTGCTGGTGGGCAGCCGCCGCACCTCCAGCCGTTTGGCCAGGATGACTGAGCTCATCTCCAGGTCACCTGGATTATTCAGCCATTAACTGCTACGCCGGGTTTGAGCACCGTCTTCTTTTCAGTCTCAACCACCGAGGCTGTCAGCTCCGTTTTACGAGCCTGCGGTTTCAAATGAGCCACGGACTCCGTTTCATTTTTTTTTTCGCTTTGACCGACGCTGCACGTGCTCCTCATTTCGGTAGGCTACGCACCTCGATGTTCTGCCAGCAGCGCCACGCACTGACAGGAATTCAGCCAACACTATCATATAGGTGGACAGTGACAAGAAGGATAACTATGGGTTTTAGGTACTCGTAGAAGACACGGAGCCAACATGCTACCTGTAATCGCACACATGAGCCTGGCAGCTCCACCAGCGCCCCCCATTACCACACACAAGTGGTGAGGTAATGGTCCCATCTTGAGAAAAAACCATGTTTCTATCCCAAGCCCTCAACGCTGGAATGATGGCAGCCTTTTATCAGCACCAGGCCAGGACCTGATTTCATCTAGCAAACTAGGGTCAAGTAGCTAGACCTGATTTCCTAAAGCTATGTTTTCATACACGGCTGCACCAAAAAGCGCTGTGGGTGCGAAGGGAGAGGCAGTTCGCTAACCGGGCACCGCCGCATAGACACAATGCAGCCACCGCTACCAGAATGCTAACTCCACACCTCCCGCCCGACAAGAGTATTACAGCCAGACAGAAGGCCATGACAGGAATCAATAAAACGGCAACATTAGCTGCATTTTGGGGAAATGCAATGCGTAGTCCTACACAATGTCGAAGCTATGGATTTGATATCTCTAGACAATAGGAGCAGTAAATGAAAATGCCAGAGACGGGATTAATATAAACTTCGCTTAAAACATATCAGATGCAGACACTCTTGAGGGAATGAAATTTTCAAAGTCTACCAGACTTATGGGGGAAAAAAGCTGTTATTGTTAAAAGTTTTTGCTCTTCCAGGTCCGGTGTAACTTACGGCTTTGTATAAGTGCCTTTCATAACGAATTGGGCTAATGAAGCATTTACTTCATTAAAAGTTGCATTCTGCTTGGAGAGTTAATATGTTGATATAATATCATTATGCATATCGACACTGCTTTAAACAAACTTATTCCCTTATATATGAGCCAAGACATACAGAATGTATTCTTAAGTGTTAAGTGTTCTTAAGTTTACATACTGGTGGTGAGACTGGAGTTTCATTTATATATTTTCCTTTCTTATAATCATTTACAATTTCGCTGCACATTGCTATAATGTACATTGTGTACTGACAGACAATGCAACATTCCCTTTGAAGTGCCTTGGTTTATATAGACATTTGAATAGGCTTCATGTCTAAAGTTTTATATGGCTGAATCCGCTGTTTTATTCAGAGCAATAAAACGTCAGGAATCTTTACTTTAAAGGGCCTTCGGTGTAGAACATTTAATATTCACATTTTCTACCCAGTGTGCTGTTTAGAAATGCAGATTTAGTTGGCAGTTAAATTTGTATTATGATTAAGGAAATGTCAATATGTCACTATGTTGAAAAACCCCGGTAACTGAAGAGAATGTCCAGTTCCCACTACTAAGATCTAGGGGATGTTTCCATATCTGTAGAGATGCCAGCTGTCCTTGGGATGACAATAAATCAATGGTCACATTCCCAAGAGGTTCAGAAGGTGATGTTCAAATGGCACGAGGACTATAAATTAGACATCTGCCACATTGAACGCGGCAGTCACAAAACTCTTTTCCACTGGAAGTGAATTCTTGACATTATGGTGTCAACACTGAGCCAAGACCGCAGAGTAAATGCAGTTATTTCTTTCAATTGTGGAAGACTGAGTATTTCCCATAATTGAGCTAAACCATCTCTAATTTCACCCTAATCAAGTGTGAGGTAATTTCTCTGTAACCACTGTAACCAAAGCGAGTGTTCGGTGCCCTCACTTTGAAGGACATCTGAGCTATAGCCGTATCATAGCTGGTGTTCGGTTCCGTGGCCATAACCCTCACTTTGAAGGACATTTGAGCTATAGCTGTGGGTGCTTGATCGTCAAACAAGTAAGGGCCATTGGGTGGGCAAACATTATCAGATTTACGAACAAAATAATATTATAGCAGTGGAGGATTTCAGGTTAACTGCTGCTGAATGGTTAGACCCTGAACTCATAACTTACTGGTCCAAAAGGTATAACTTCTATGCCAACTGCTGTATGAGGACAATACCCTCTTAAAATCATTTAAACCTCCATAATAACCATGAGGAACACATTCCACTGGCCTTCAAGTAAAGTACATACTCAGAAGGGCATGGAGTGATTCAGAGACCAGCGGTGGACACAGTGAGGGCCTGAAGCTTTCATTAGGGCGGGAAGAAAGCTTAAAGTTTCAGAGCACTGAACACGGCCGTGAGAAACCAGGCGTCGTCAAACCTTGGAGAAGCAGAGAAGCAAAACAGCGACATTTAGCATCATCACTCTGTTTCCCACCCTAGATGATCATCTCTCGAGGTCCAGCACGTCGTGCTCACAAGCCGCTGTCTGTCGGTCAGCCTGATTTCCATGAATTAGTTCTAGTAATTACTGGAATGGTGAGTCTCCACAGCTGGAGTTTCAGGTGTAATTCTGTAATCCCTGCAGGGCTGCGGTGGTAGAGAAGCTGGCCGGCCCGGGGCGCGTCCTGCCGCTGGTCAGCGTGTAAATGACCTTTGTGTTAATGAAACCTTTTCCTGGTATGATCTAGATGGCAGGAACATTCCGACTTTATGGAAATCATAAATCAAGCACAGATCTTTTCTTTTTCTTTTTTTTTTTTAATCCAGCAAGAGGAGAGAGCAGGCTCTGTCCGTCGCAGCCCCCCCAGCGATAACAAGGGATACGAGGCGCGAGAGTTATGACGACGTCGACTAGGCACCTCACTGTTCCCCTGAGATGGAAGGGAAATTAATTTAGCGTGCTACCCGAGCCCCCCCCCCCCCGCCCTGCCCAGCTCAGCATGGATGGTTGTCCGGTGCTCTCTGGGTCTTGTGGAACTGTGGATTCATTAAGAGAAACCACAGGAGGTCTTTCAACCTCTGCTGTTTATGACGTCTGCTGACTCCAATCCTTATCCGCTATACAAGAGAATCTGAATCAGTCCAGATGGGACTGTAACTCTGCTCATACCCCCCACCCAGTGATTGTTTCCCTCACGTGCTCCAGAACGCAAGACTAATTAATTATGCCGTCTTCCTTGTTTATATACAAACCAAATAGATGTATTCTGAGAACCAGCAGGGCAGCGCGTTGGACTCACCTTAAGACACAGGAGTAGAGTCCGATGTCCTGCAGCTCTGCTGGACGGAACCATATGGCGTCCTCCTCCTTGCTCATGCGCAGTCCGTCGAAGGATATGGGTTCCTCAAAGTCGCCGTGGCCCGCGCTCTTGTACCACATCAGACTGAGTCCCGCGCTCTGTGCGTGAGTGTAGTTGGCTCGGATGTATCCGTAAAACAGGGCGCATTTAATCCGCACCGGCTCCCCATGAAGCACTTTGTACTTCAGGTAGTCCACTGACCAATCTGTGCAGCCGTCCACTGAGGAGCAAAGGGGGGCGGGGGGGGGGGAGAAAAAATGGCAGCCAATT
>JAODUD010000080.1:731713-747585 GCA_026784285.1 Stomatorhinus walkeri
CCGATCTTCCGCATCTCGCCGTCCTGCAGAAAGACCCCACCCCCCCCCCCCCCCACCCTGCGGAAAGCCCCTCTCGCGCGAAGACGTGTGCGCTCGCTGCATTGTTTTCTGCAGTGCTATGGGACATGCATTTTTCATTGAATCTTATTCAATCCAGTAGCATTTTTGTGTAGCTATATGTAAAATTTAGCATACATTTTATGTAACGTAGATACATAGAAACACGAATCTTTTTCTTTTGATTTCCATTTTATTTTCCCCCCCAATTAAATTACATTTTTAAAATTTAAGCTTCCCTTTATATTAGTTCTCAGTCCGACAGAAAGTTTCAATAAAAAGAAACTTACTTCGGTAAAAGTGATATTTATTTTACACACCTTGATAATTTTTTCTTTGTCGACGCACTGCAGTTTGGAGGAGGTCAATCATACAGTGACTCAGAATCAAAGAAACGATAAGACGGAAAAAGTATTTACTATAACATTTGGCTACATTGACATAAAATCTGTTACATTTAGCAATGATAAGTCTTACATTCATAAGATAAAGTATTTAACATTTTTAGTATAAATTTTCGTTTAAATCAAGTGAATCCCATCAGTGGGTGGATCCATTGTAAGAACCCTAGAGTGGAATCTGCAAAAGTCAATTTCAATGAAATTTTGAATATCCTTTAAGTTAACACCTGGAGATAACCCTCATGAGCTCGGCTTAAGTTCACAGGGCAGGAAGCACATCAGCTTCGGTCATCCATAATAGATCAGTATTGACACAGTAGAGGCGGCCTGGGCCAAATCCGGCACCTGCTCGCCTGGCCCGCAACCGGCAGAGTGCCCCCCCGTTATTCTCCACATCAAAACAGTGGGTCGAAGATGCTGACGGGTCTCTGCTTGTCGCTCGTTAACAGCACCATGACCTTCCCAGAGTGACTATCTCTCCCTCTGACATCACTCACCGCAGCTGTGAACGATGGGACAGGCACCCAAACATCCCTAATCAAACTCTTTGGGAATAGATTTTCCTCTCACAAAGCATGAAGAATTAGCTTTTCCACTTCTTGTCTCCTTAACCTTGATACATCCGTGCATTTTATGTCAGGTGTGCAAGGTAACCCTGACACTGATATAACTAATAAGATATCATGGGAGAGAGCGGTCATGGGATTAGACTCTGCTACTGTGTCAAAAATAGATGAAGCGTCAGGAATACACAACAGAACTATTTAATTATATGCCTACTGAATACGTAATCTCTACTGCAAAGACAATAGTGACGGTTACAGTATACTGAACTTATTTGATCATCTCTCTATGTAAAACATAGGTGAAGACTATTGCAGTGTTAATCATGTCTCAGTAAGTTTGTGACTATTAAGCGTGCAAGTCAATTAGGAGGAAACTATTTTTTCCAGTTGTCATGGTTTCCAGGTGATGGAAAGAACATTTTACCTGCAGATGTAGCTGCAGTACATTTTAAATGGATGGATACAGTTGCCTCGCAGTGCTATTTTCTCACCTACGGTACCAGAAAACCTTGCAGCAGGATGGTGTTGCTTGAGCCATGGGTAGGATGTTCCGATCGGAATACAGGTTTTCTTGCAAAAAAAACACCCAACTGGTTCTTCCTCACCATGTCACATCTGGACCAACCCCCCCCCGAGACACACCAAAGGAATAAGCCGCATGAAAGAATGTGGCTCATTACAGAGTTGCTTTCAAAAAGTAATGATACATTTTAGTTAGAAAAGAAAGATGTATTTCCTCTTATAACCGTCGTCAGGGTAATTAACAAAAACCAAGCAGACAGGGCTACTATGACAATGCAATCCCTTAAAAGGCACGGCGGATAATATATTGCACTTTAACCTACCCACAGGATGCGTAGTCGTACCTCAGTGTGAATGCTACTGAACTGGAACCAGATACCGTGAGCTGGTACTACTGGTTTTATCTGAATATGTGTCCATGAATACAACAGGAAAACAACCCAGTACATAATGCATGACTCTCACATAGACATGCAGCAGCATAAAACACAGGTGCCCATGCTGTGGGGTCTCCCGCCCAAGGCAAAGAGGGCTGATTGACGGAGAGTGTCTGTTGGTTTCGGTCAAGCCGCAGCGACAGTCAAGGGAAGCAACTAAAATGAAATATTGATGGCGTGGTAGACAGGCAATGCAGAAGCTTTGCTGCACGCTTTCCGTGCCAAACACCATGGTGCACCTCCCCGCAAACCACCTCCTACATCCAAATAAGAGGTTCCTCCCCTCCTCCTGGAAGCCCCTCCCATCCACCTGGAGGCTCCTCCCATCTTCCTGGAAGCCCCTCCCCTCTTCCTGGAGGCTCCTCCCCTCCTGCCCATCGCCTGCTTCCCATTCGCCCAGCCACCGCACCTCGCCCAGGGGGAGCCGTTCTGAACTGCAAACACTTTCATCTCCATCGTTTTTTTTATGTTCTCTCATAAGTTTTTTCTGCATTTTAGGCCACTGGGATTCTAAATTCTTATCTTCTTCAGATGGTTGCTAAGCAGAATTAAAAAAAAGAGGACTAACAAAGGCTGCGTAATATTCTTACTAACGGATGATTATGTGAGACGTAATAATAGAATGCAGAAGGATTCAACTGGGGGTCCACGACCCGTTGGGGGTCCATAGATCAGTTGTGAAAAATGCTAATGGCCCCAGTTGGAACCAAAAGCATCCTGGGGGCGGGGGGTGCTCCCCAGATAAACAAGCGTTAAGGCCCCCACTGGTTCTGAGTTCTTAGTTTCTTACACGATCACAAATTCATGGTGGTGGGGGGGTCCCTGCCTCTGGTTTGTTTTCATTAGAGGTCCCTGTTCATAAGAAATTGAAAATCCCTCACATAATCCAACCAGAAAACATACAAAAAAATAATTTTGAAGGATTCTGGTTGTTCCATTTTTTCCAATTACCTTTTTATCGATACACAAAACACTAGCGCACTAGTTGTTGATTCCACTCTACTGCCACAGAAAAGCCTTGCATTAATTTGGTTCCAAATGCACGTATTAATAAACAGCACAGAGAGACACATTAACCTCGCAGAGAAAGTTCCACGGCAGAGTAATTTATGATTTCTGACAAGTTTACAAAACTGCGACGGGTACATGGGACGTCAGGAACACAGTCATCTCCATTCTCGTTTGCCACCTTTCAAAATAAAGGCCTCATCAGGATGCAATTAGACACATTCCTGTGGAGGCAGGGAAAGGAGCTTGTCATGGGGTCCTTTAATTCGCATGCAGTATGTGGCGTGTCAAACGGTAAAGGAGACCACAGTGTCACCCTTAATAAACGTGATGAATTTCACCCCTCATCAACATCTCGCCATCGCTGCACTGCGACAGCTTCCTCCACAAACATCTGACCAATTAACTTCTGTCAGGGTTAGACTTGAAGGAAGGAGAAATTTACCAGGACTGGCAAACCAAAATAAACATTAATTAGTCAAGGCGGAAAATATATGAATAATGGCAACAGAAATGTGAATAATAGTGATATTATTAATAATAATAATCCATAAAATTATTTCCTAAAAATTAACATGCATAATTTGGAACAGTGGAAAAACACAGTCAATGTTGCCTCGTTTTACATTAATTTCAGCTCTTGCAACCTTAATGAGGCTTGTATAAATATTCGCTCTTCTAAGAACTTCCTAATCAATTATACGATATGATAATCTAACCATGAAAGCCACTGAATTATGTCTGCACTTTTATAAATTGTAGGTCATTTATCCCTGGGAGGATTTATAGTCCTCTTTGAGATGTATATTAATGAATCTCTTTTTATTCTATTGTCCTGTTATTGCTGTCTGTTTTGGTCCGGGTCTCCAGATACCCTCACACATACGTTAATTCCCAACACTGAACCATTTTTACAATGTATTTTATATTTATAACCATATGTGCATTTCCATATAAAATAGGCAGACACCCATCTTACTTAACAAAGAAGCAAATTCTCCTGCTTGTATCTGACTGCCCGATTACTGCTCCTTTAAATTTGGAACCCGCGCTACTTCGGGACAGGACGCACTTGCTGTGTGAAGAACGTTAAAGGTGATCTTTAGGAATATGTATTTTATACGTACGCTATACTTGTCAGGCACCTGTTTAATAATGGCCGGAAGCAAACGTCAAGTGTCAACAATGATCAGTTCCTCTGCTGTCTGCTATTTCACCGCAACCCACGTGCGAACTCCCGTGAGCTTCGTTACCCAGCACAAGCTGGGCGGAAGATTTCCTCAAAGAGCTGCTGATGAACCGTGGAAGGGGAATTGGGCATCAGAGTCCAAGACGTCCAGGAGAGTCAGTCCGGCAAGTTTGTGATGTTGACAGCTTCTGGCCTGATGTCAAATAGGTGAGAGGGTTCCAAGTGGCACTGAGGTCACCACGGTAACACATGGGGAAGTCCTGGGCATCTCAGCGATGCCATCTCAGGTGTGACGGAACACGGTGACAGAAGTTCACATGCCAGGCACCCGCCGCAGGTGACCCCATGTCTGTCGGAGCCTAGGGGGCACTGTCACGGCATGATAACCTAGTCTAGTTGGAGGTGTCTCTAAACTGCCCATAGCGTATGTACCTTGTGATGGACTGGTGTCCTGTCTGGGTTGGACCCTGGGCTGCCCAGGAGGGACTGCAAGTGACCCCGAGCAGGATAAGAATAGATGGATGGGTATTAACTCATATACAGGGGGAATTGTGAATGCCCACTGCACACAGCTATGAAAGGGAATCAGGAGAATATGCGAGGGCAGAAACAAAAAGGACTGGGAATACAGCACAGTGGACGTTAATAAACAGTAAACAACAACAGACTAATAATAAACAGCAAAGTCAATGGCTTCTCGTGCATTTTATTGCCATCGAAGCAACTAATTATTAAAGATTATTGTTAGAATACTGCTGCTAATACTATTGTTATAATTATGGAGGCTGCAGAATTATGATGAAAGAATAGAAAAGCAACCGGTATTGGAGGAGTCCAGATGAAGCGGGGCATGTAGCCGTGGCAACAGCAGGAGCAGGTCAGTATTAAATTCCATTAGGTAATGTCACAATGAGCTCATTTTAGTGCCAAACAAAACTTCAAAAATGCACTTAAATCTACCGACTTAATCTACTGACTAAATGAGAGATATATATTATGAAGTATCTTTTCCTTTGTCGTGCCATTACAAATATTTATAAGTAGCAAAGACTCCCACTACTAGGAGGCTTTTGGCGGAGTCTGTTACCACACAATACCTCACTAACCCTCACAAGCCATTTTCTTTAATAATAGGAGATTGTTTCACAAAGGCATTTAACACCAAGACAAAAGCAATTACAAAAGGGGTAGGAGAAGTGGATGGAGCACCTGGAGGACCGACCTGTGACTTTAGAGGCAGCCGAAATCATCTTTGATGTCTTGGAGCCTTATCTGGGCCTAACAGATTGCCAGTGAGCCGGCACGGGATCTGTAGCTGGCATGGCTGGCTATAGGCAAGGCCGCTGATTATTTACACAACTAATGCGTATGTGAAGCAAAATTAAATCGTTAAGGCGGCAGGACATCGGGTGTTTCTCAATACCAAGAACACAAGGATCGTACGTGTGGTATTGGCAAAACCGGTCTTGCTAACTTCCGACAACAAACTTGGGGCGCACTGAATCATGGGATTGGTCTCATTCAGCGAGGATGCAACCGACGTATCCTTGATATGTGGGGCAGGGCAAAAACGACATCTGGGGATTTTTAGCGTCCTCTGCACTTCTGTTCTTGAGTATTGGAACTGGTCTTCGGCAATGGAAGCTGACGTAAAATGGGTCCACGATAACACAAGTATGATCAAGTACGCATACTGAGAAAGACCCATCATTTGGCATTATTTCATTGGTTCTCAGAGTTGTTCACTTTCTGGGCCCAGACACATCACATGGCCATGGTCTTCTGACAGCCTGCAGGAGTCTCGCATCTTCTCGCCTGACAGGAACCGAGAGAAGGATCACTGAAAGGGATGAAAAGGAGGTTGCAGTCTGGTGGGGCCGTCATGGGATCAATAAAAGTCAAAGACGACGACTGTGCCGTCCACTCCGAAGGCTACCCATCCCAGACCCAATCTCATCACGAAGACGCTTTCAGAAGAACTTCACTGAGCAGTGAGGGAGCTCAGCACTGTTGCTGGAGCATTGAGGGAGCTCAGCACTGCAGCTGGAGCAGTGAGGGGGCTCAACGCTGCAGCTGGAGCAGTGAGGGAGCTCAGCACTGTTGCTGGAGCAGTGAGGGAGCTCAGCACTGGATTCCTGTTTGCCATTTCATCGTTCCTCACTCACTGAAGACAGAAGGGCTACTGTTTGAGTGCCTGGGCTGTCAAGGCAAAGGCACACGAGCCGCCACTCGGTCTCCCAAAATTCAGCTCCTCTTTGGTGTTAATTGCACAGCAGAGCTGATAAATGTCCTTTTCATTCAGCAGCCCAGAATAAGAAAGATATCACCGTCAGTCTCTCTCACTGCCCGTAACCCCTTGATTTAAGGCCCAAGTGGCCCTTCAGCTAAAAAATTATCTTAACTGAACACATTACTCACCTAGTAGGCATAGTGTCCTATTAAAATGCCCACCCCCCCCCTTTCTGGTCTCCAGATCAACTCTAGCTGCCCAAATAAACTCAGGTGGAGGAAAAGAATTATAAAGAACCGATTAACATGAATTTCCCTAATTACAAGGACCTGGACCTCACCAAGAGGCAGGAAGACCCATTCAACAATAATCTCAAATAAGACAAAAGCAGATCCCCATTAGGGCAGGTTAGTGCTGTTCATTCCTGGGCCTGGGGGATGTTTCACAAAGCAGCATTGCTTCATTAGCCAGAGAACTTAAGCAAAATATAAAGATTGTCCAATAGGAATAATCCCACTAGCCGGTTTTCACGCTTGGCTTAAGTTGTCTAGCTAACTGGAAAATCCTGGAGAGTGTTCCTTGAAGCAGGATTTCTCCGTTAACGGACTTAATTTTAGCTAAGCTGTCAAAAAATAAGATTTGTACCTTTGCTTGTCCCTGGGGCTGCATCCAAGGGACCAAGTGATAAGCAGAGGTACAAATCGGTACTCTTTTTCTAACAGTGTAGAAGTCATGACTGTCCAATAAGAGTTGAGGTAAGGCGCATTCCCATTGGACAATCATGATTTCTAGCTTAACCCAGCTAACTGAGAAATCCAGCTTTGTGGAACATGCCCTGCTTTGTGGAAAACTTGCCAGAAGATCTACCAGCCTGCAGAGCTTAGGTATGGCCCTAATTTAACACACCTGATACAGATAATCAGCTAAGCTTCGACACAGTTGACTCTAATACTGAGATGCTACCGATGGGCCTGATTATCTGTATCAGGCGTGTTAAATTAGAGCCGTACCTAAGCTCTGCAGGGTGCGAGATCTCCAGGAGCAGGAGTGAGCAGCCCTGTAGGTATTTTCCCATTTTAGCCAATAAAAATGCCCTGCAAATATTAATCATCCCAAAAGTGTTATGCTAAATCGCAAATGGTAAAAGGCAAAAGAGGGTTAATAATAACCAGAGATAATTAGTACAAACACAGTGACAATACAGACGAGGCTGGAAGAAGCTGAAATAAATAATTAGCTAAAATGTCCGTGAGAATGACACGCTCTTCACTGATACCAGGGTCATTTCTCAAGACCATGTTACCTTTAAGGAAGCTGGAAGTTTGAAAAAACACAAATAAATTTGCCTGCATGAAAAATCCCTCAGCGGCTGTCATCCAGAGAGGCAGGTATTGTTTCGTGGAATAATTAGAAACACATTTAAAACCATTGAGACGACATTTAAGCGTGGAGCAAACCCATCTTCCTGACAGTAAAACAGAGGAGGGGAAGAGAGACCCTTTTGTGTCTGAACTCATCGCCTGTCACTCGTCCCCTTGTAGGGGACCCCCGGACCCAGATCCTCTTCAAGGCTTTTGACAACGGGGCCTCCACCAGAGTGACTGATGTGCGAGCAGAAAGATCCAGAACTCTGGTAATAATCCTGCTCCCACAAGGAGTATCTCAGTCTCTCCTTCCCAAGCCAGACGGCGCAGTGTGACGTGCTGACATGATAAAGCACTTCTTGCACACAGTAGTCCAAAGAGTGCGTCAGTGACTGGGGTGCCAGAGGGGGCCGGTGGCTTCCGCCCTGGAGTTAGTCGGCTTGTCTGCGCCAATGGATGCATTCAGAAAGCTTCTCGTCCAGATTTGTTCCAGCCGAACCCAAGGCTTGACCTCCGGACAACAGGTACATCGCACAGCAACAGCAGTGAACGTGGGTTAGGGTGTGTAACCAAACACGGCATTTCCAGGCGGCTCTTTAAAATGTTTAAGCAGCGGGAGCGTGTGCGGTGTGTGGACGCGAGCCCTGCTTACTGGCATCAGCAAAAATCGAGAAAAACTTAGATTTACGAGGAGGGTGTCGCCCCTGCCGTGTTTGCCGGAAGGATGGACATTTTTTTTTTCGAACGGGCCTCGGCATGGGGGCCAGATCATATATCCCGTCTCTGCTTTGCTGTGTCCAGATACACTGAAGTCGAGCCAAGGGGAGGGTCAGGCTCACGCTCCCATGCAGTGACACTCCTAGATCCAAGGACTGAGGATCCTGCATGACACTAACATTCAGGCTAAGGCCCACGCTGTCACCTGCCCTCTCATTTCATCTAATGCTTTACAGTTAAATTCACTTTATGTTTCAGGTTTCCACCAAGCTGACACCTTTGTCTCAGGCAAGACACACATTTTTACACATTTATGCATCCATATCCAAATGTTTTCACTAAATTAAGGCACGTATGTGTAGGGATCTGGAGGGCCTCTACAGGCACGAGAACCAACAACCCTCAGCCTCCAATCCCTGAAAAATCATTTTGTATCTGGCATTGTAGGAGTTAAATGCTCCTATGCAGCAAAATCAGTCACACTTCTGAGTCACCAGGGCTATGGCAAGAGAATCTACCAATGCAGCAACCAATGCCCCCCCCCACCCCCCCACCCTGACACACACACACAGCCTGGGCCACATTCGGACCCAGAGCCCTGCAGGTGCATGATGACAACACCGCTCTGAATCCAGCACCATCCCCCCGACTACCGCTGCTGCTGAACGGCATGATGTATGAGACACGTTGCCCATCTGAACACCACAAAGTGCTTACCTGTGCGTTTAATACAGCACAGATCCCCCCCCCCCCAACCCTCATGAAGTAATCACTCAGCTCACACCCATGTCAGGAGTGATTTGCCATGCCTGGCCTTCGTGGTTAAAAACATTACGGACAAGCGGCATCCTGCACGCCGATGGTACGTCTTATGATCCTTTGGTTCCCATAATTACTTTGCTACTACTGTTCTCAAGCAAGACGTATATTAGCCAGTTATAGCGAAGGACAAAAGCACAATTGGGGCAGACAGAAGGTACAGTTTGGTTCTCGGGAGAACAATAAGATCCAGCTGACTGATCCAGACGAAGAACGGGGGTTAGGGAAGAAGTACAGCCCAAAGGAAAGAATGAATTTTGGAATGAAAGGGAAGGTGGGGCTTCACCGAAGACTGGGATACACAGAAAAGCCAGGACTCTGGGCGAATGCACAGCATGCATCAGGTAGCGAGGCAGATGGGTGACAGGGTGACAGGGTGACAGGGACAGGAAACCACGCAGCAAAAAGGAAGTGGTCTGCTGGTCGGAGGCCGGGCTCTGGAGTGGGCTGACAGCTCAGGATGAAGGGGGCCGTTTAAAGTGCTAACTTGATAAATAACGAACGCGGCGCCCGCAAAGGCACACGTCCCCCAACGTATAGGTACATACATCGTCCGCGCGGCACTAAGAGCCTGAGTCAGGCAGCATTTTTATGCGTGGAGGCCCTTTCCGTGACAGGTCCCGTGGGACCTGGCAGAGCGCGCAAGGGCAAGCAGCCATCGCTCAACAGACCCTGCCGCCGCGCCGACAGCTGGGAGGTACAGGCGGGCCGCCATTAGGAGATCCCGTCTCTCAGATTAGCCGTCCTGACTGAGAGCCTGTCCCGTCATATCCAGGCACACTCTTTCGAGCCCTCATCCATTATTGATGACCCAGGGCACGCTGGAGGACGCCGCGGTCTCAGGGCTCAAGGGAGGCGGCCGGGGTGCGGCCGTCACGGTCGCCATCGCCGGGGGAGATAGGGTGTTTTCCACCCCTTACCCCGCGCGCAAGCCGAACTGCTCGAGCAGCATGGGTATTGAGATTGTGACATCACTGTTGTTATGGAAACCTAGAAGGCTCAAAATGCACATTACACATTATGGCTCGGAAGAGAGTTCCTGTGCATAAAAATCATTGGCTGTTTTTCGTGCTCTTCACGTGTCAACATACATTTATGAGTGTGGCCACGATGAGAAGGAGCACCGACAGCAGCACCAGGAACTGATCTACTTCACTTCAGATGGAAGTGAAGGGAAAAGCATGTATATCTCTAGCTAAAATCACACTGCTCTATAAATGAATGATCATAAAGTGGTATCTCACACACACACACCTGGCCAGGATATCTCCCCTTCAGCTCCTCGGTGCCACATCAATCAGTCCAGAACTGCTGTCTAGAAGCCCTTCACGGTCCTCCACGTGGCAATCTGTCCACGCGTTTCTACTTCAGATCTCAAACCAGCAGTGGAGCGGTTTCATAAGGCAGCCTTCATCTAAAGAGCTACTCCGGGAATGCCAAGCGGCACTGAGGATGGGATAAAAGAGCCGTTAGGGAATTATATTTCTGCCGTACCCATAAGCCCCCACTGGGGGAGGCCGACTTCAGCTGCGAGGAAGTGAACATCAAACAGGAAGTGAAAATAGTGTCTGACCAGGAAGAGTTGAGAAGGTATTTCTAAGAGAGAAGTTACAAAAAAAAGTAGTAAATAATCGATCATCATCTCTCAGAAGGAATAGAGGTGATTCTGCCTTTGGATAAAGGCTGTGGTACGAAGGAGGTAATAAAATGCGAAAATGTCATTTAACTGGCAGTGAAAAGAACTGGTTACTATGTATAAGGTATTCAGTGTACAGCAAGTGTCCTCATTGTTGTTTTAATACAGTTAATTGCAAAGCAATCAACTTAATTGCTATTGATCTTCATTTCTTTTCCTGATTAGTCAGCGTGGATGCTCAGGTAAATACGATACGTCAAATGGGATTTTATGTAAATGATCGCTAAAGGTTCCACTGCCTGAATATAGTCACAAACCTGGGGAAAGAACTCAAAGCAGGCTGCTGGCAGACTGGGCCCTTTCAGAAACGAGCTCACCTACGAGTCACTGAGTCTTCTAAGAGTCCTTGTTTTTCCCTGTGATCAGCCTCATCTTTCTAGAAGCCCCTGTAACATCTTATATGCCACTAATTAACAAGTATTACACAGCAAGGCCATGAGGTGTGAGGTCGCTCCTCCTGTAGATGTATAATCTCCTTTGAGCACACAGCTAACAAGCCTATGCCGTGGACTGTTTCCTGGACTGTGAACTCGTCAACACCATGTAAAAGGCCTTGTCATGCATCCTTTGGTTCACAATGTGTATAACATTCCCAGCTGCAGCTTCTCATTGCCAAAAACAGTATTTTGGCTCCCACTAAAAGTCTTTGTTTAAAGCTGTCTGTCTTGCCCATTGTGAAACGTCTTATTTGCTACAGAAACACTTTTCTTCTCCAGGTTCAACATTAACCCAACTACAGCACTTTACCAACTGCACTGCGGCTTTCGCTGCAATCGGGAAGGTGAAGCTGTCCACTCAATGGCTATAATTACTCATGTGAACCATAACACCCCAGGCCAGGGGCTCCCGGCCGTCGCCGTGCCGCTGTTCCCTCCGATGACTGACCTCCGTCGTGTTTTTCTCCTCTTTGTAATGTTACGCCACGAAGGTTTTTCTTTTTTTCTTATTATTGTCACTGTGGCCGATTCTGCTGCCGCTTTCTCCATTTTTCTTGAGCCACTTTGACAAAACTCTCCAGCCCGGCTGGGCTTTGGTTGCCATAGCAACGGCTGGGCTTTATAATTGATGGTGTCCCCCCAGACAAGTCCCAGTGGCCTGCCACCTCACACACACCAGGGCTGTAAACCTTGCTAGTGCTGCCCCTGTGGCCACGGTGCTGGGGAGGGGGTCGGGCATCGCACATCAATCCTCTCACCCCCCCACCCCCCATTCCATCCAGCGAAAAAAGAGTGGAGAGGCTAACAAGGATGGCTCCACATCCTCATTCTCACCTTCTAACATCTAAGCACCATTAACCCCTTCCCTGCCGGGACCAAACTAACGACGAGGAGAGAGCGAAACAGGTTTATTAAGGACAGTGCCTCATGGACCCTCTACCAGGTTTTAATTAACGGAGACGGGTGACCGCGAGCCTTTGGCAAGGCCTCCAGCACTGATGATATGTTGTTAGTCATCTAATAAGTATAGACTGTACCAGAGGGCAAAAATTAATCCACCTTCGCAGTTCTCCTTGAAGTCTTCATTCTAATTTACTTTCTTTTTCTTGCCTACGACAACTTCTGACGTTAGTTATATTTATCTAATGTTGATTCAGGAGGGGCATTCTCAGCCTATCCCTTTCCAACCAATGTTATCTTGTCAAACCACCCTACCCTGCTAAATTAAGGTTTTATACAGAGCACTGTGTTTGCGCAGCAGTGCAGTTACACACTCTGACCTCACCCACACAGACTTGAAGGTGTACAAATGAGTGGAGAATCTGATGCAGGTTTATCATTATCTTAATGGTGGATCAACGACATCCGCCTAATAACCAGGTCGAATACCTTCAGTAGAATGCAAATCTTTGTGTCTGTGTACGTCAGTGGTGGATGAGCACACTGTGACCAGCGGGTATTTTAGCAGGCCAGCTACTTACGTGTAAATTCTGATGTCCTTCATCAAAGGACTTCTTCAGAATGAAAGAAGTGATAGCTGCAGCATCTGCAGTGCTGCTTCAAGGCCTCTAGCTCAGCCTGAAGATTCTCACTTCTTAGCTAGCTAGCTAACTAACTACCAAACCAGTGTACTAAAATCATTCAGCTTGAAAATTAAACAAGCGATCAAACTCAAAACTCAAGTCACCATCACAGACACCATGTGAAAATTATGAG
Organism: Stomatorhinus walkeri; assembly: GCA_026784285.1. Lineage (NCBI taxonomy): Eukaryota > Metazoa > Chordata > Actinopteri > Osteoglossiformes > Mormyridae > Stomatorhinus > Stomatorhinus walkeri. Next base: position 744,873 of record JAODUD010000080.1, read on the forward strand.
CATTAACCTCACTGGTAGTTAGTTCTGCCTTCTGCACAGAAGCCTGACTTCCAGGCAGGTCTACAATACCTGATTGCGTTTTTATCTGTCCAGTCAACAGTGTCTAAGCAAAAACTAAGTATGAAGCTCTCATAGACTCCCAGTGAAGGACAACATCTGGGTGAGCTCACAGCATCAGGGTGAGCTCACAGCATCAGGGTTGGCTCCCAAAACACATAACCAGACAATATTAAGCAATAAACTTTCGGTTATTCTCCATTTACACAAAGTGTAAATGAATCTTCCATAAACGTCCAGTCAAGCCAGTCAGTCAGTGAAACAGTGAGTCAGTGAGCATCAATGGGCTTCATGTTCCCAGGTACATATTAATCAAAAGCAAAAGCAACTTCCGTGAAATGATCAGCACTTTGGGTCAATTAGTAAGATATAATCACAAATAAAATTAATTTACATTGATACACTGACTAATTCAATTCTTTTTACAATTTTATGGGAAAGCTGTGCTTCCCATATCATCTTAGAGCAACTGCTTTTGCATACATTATGTTTTACATTTTACTTCACAACAGTGCAAAATTTACCATTTAGATATTGAAAATATCTCTCAGATGCCACATATGTAAAGACATACATGTCCTATTTGTAGTTTGTATTTAATGCTAGACTGATTATGCATACATGCATAAATATTTGTATATTAATTGTCATTTCACAGGCAGCTACTAAATCTCCTTGCACAATGACAAATAAAAATCCTTGATTGACTGTTAATTTTTTAAGTAAGCAATCAACCAGCAACATGCAAGTACTGTTTTGATCAGTAGCAGTAACAGTTAGCTTCTTCGTTAGTCAATGCAGGATGGTGAAGTATATGGTCATGACATGATCACGAGATGTTTCACTAAAACAGTGTTTCACTGCCACAGTAGACATCCTTCCTCTTGGCATCCAAACTAGAGACTATCAAACAGAAACACGCACTATATTTTTATAATAGTTTTTTTTCTCTCACTGCAGTGCCAGTGGTTCAGAGGCATGCTAATAATGTCCTGTTAAATGTCATTTTCCTCACTGATGCCCAGATCCAGTATCTTTTACCTATAAACTACGCCATTTGATTTCCCCTTCGTCAGAAGCATGGGGTCAGGGCTGGGCAGAGGCAGCTGAGAGAGGACCTTAGAGAGAACCTGACATATGACGCAACCTCTGTCTGGGGCCGTACGTCACCCGGCTCTCTCCTATAGGATAAGGAGGTCACGTCAGTCTGCGACCCAACGCTAAGCATCTCCACTCAGCGCCGCAATTGCCCTGGGCTTTCAGGCGAGCAGGGCTCACAGTCCCGACCTTACGGCCAGTCGAGTTACCTTCCACAAACCGAGAACTTCTGCAGCGGTTCAGGGACTAGAGGGATCACTGCAGCCGCAGTAAGCGGCACTCTCAGACGGAGAACGACCATTCTGAGGGTCTGTCACCCTGAAGCATATGGAGTATTTTGGGGTCTTGCTCAAACACGCACGGCTTGTTTGCCTCAGAGAAATTGTCAGACGCAGTAAAAGCAGGAGTCTGACCCAGTTACTATGTCCCTCATTAGATGGCATCACTTTGCATTCCTGGAAAGAGGTCAAGTAAAACAAAAATAAACGTTTACCTGACTGGTGTGTCACCAGCCTTAGAGATGCAAATTCATGTGCCACAGTGGTGCCACTGCCTCCTTCAATCTGCGCATGCCAGACACTTTGTATCTTTTTTTCTGGAAGTTTCTGCCCGTCATGAGCTGCAATTCTGTGAGGTAAAGTGCGTCACCACAATGTGCAAAGCATGTCAGTCTGCCTCTGAAGGAGCCAAGAGCTACTCTGACTGGCACATGACTCTCTGCCGTTGGGTTAATGAGCGGCTTCATCCAGGACAGCATTCAGAATGCATGAGATACAGCCCACAGAGATGCTCAGATGATTAAGTCATTGCACAACAACCTGTAAACTGGGCACCGTGCAGAGACCTCCAGTTTCACAGTGCCCCAAGACCCACTATATATGCCAGCAAATCGCTCCACTTAAGAATTTCACCGTCATTAAGGAAAATTAAATCAATTCAGAAAATGCTTAATATATTATATATTTATACAGGAAAGCACAGACCTCTGAACATACTACTCTTAAAAATAATTATGGAAACTGTATATTACATTTTTCCTTTTCAATTAATTAGATTATTAGAGTGAAAAACCACTGGACAGTGATCTTGCAGGATCATACTGGGAAATGACGCCCAACGGAACCTATGAAAGATGACATAGAAATGAGCGACTCTGTACTATTCTGTACTCCTCTATACTCCACTCCATTGTACTCCTCTATACTCCACTGTTCTCCTCTTTATTCTTATGCACTCAGCTTTATTCCTCTGTACTCCTCTATACTCCACTCCCCTGTACTCCACTTTACTCTCCTTTACTCCTCTGTACTCCACTTCACTCCTATGTACTCCACTTCACTCCTCTGTACTCCACTTCACTCCTCTGTACTCATCTGCACTTCTCTGTACTCCACTTCACTCCTCTGTATTCCACTGTACTTTTTTGTAGTCCTCACTAATCCTCTGTACTCTTCTGCACTCCTCTGTACTCTTCTTCACTCCACTTCACTCCTCTGTATTCCACTGTACTTTTTTGTAGTCCTCACTAATCCTCTGTACTCTTCTGCACTCCTCTGTA